>JACEII010000042.1:3594758-3796481 GCA_014332785.1 Antheraea mylitta | reverse complement strand
GTGGTCTGGGAGTAAATTTCGCTTCCGCACACTAAATTAGGCCCTCCTCGGCAACGGCTCAAGCCTAGATCGTTCCCTCGGCGTGGAGCCCTTGAGTACGCTGCTCACACAATACAGTGACACAAGAGTTCTACCCCTATTTTTCGTTATCCTATCCTATCCTATATAGTTTAGAGGAATTTTTCCTACACAAAATACATATAGGAGTTGTTGAGGCACGCATGCTTGGTACACATGCATGTTTCAATAACTTATATACGTATATAAGTTACCGGACTACTAAGGCGAGCGTTTGAGGCACTCAGCCGGTTTTATTTTGGTAACCAGCTCAAGGGTGCACGGCACACCTCGGCTTGGCTGTTGCCTGTTGCATGTAAAATCGCGACCTATCTTAACTAACCTAACTAACTATTCATATATGTATGAGTTATTGAAACGTATAAGTGTACCAAGCATACACACCTCAACAACTCCTGCATATATTTATTATCAGAAAATTGAGAGTTTTTCAGTTCGATAAGGTAAAAAAGTAAACCCTTCCACTTTCATGTGTAAGCGTGTAGGCGTGCACGTGTGTGGGGGTGATCGTGTAGTGTTGTAGCAGTGATGTATATTTGTGTGTCACGGTATCGCGCAAGCAACGCACTCAAGGGATCCCTACCGAGGAATTGAACCTGATGTATAAAACTGGCTTGGTTTGAAGGTGATAGGTACTATGTTGTGGGTGGTACAGAGATTATTTATAAAAATATATTGGAAATATATTTCAAATACGTTTTCAAAACAGTTTATAACTCTTAGACAATAGTTTCAAGCAAGTGACATTTGACGCTTTCGGCGCGATGTTTGACGCTTCGATACGGTGTTCATATATTTTTCTTTAATACCATGGAGTATAAAAAGGTTTTAATACAAGTTGAAGATAGTTATGATAAAGTAAGTGGTAGAGATGTTTATTCAGTTTTATGTAGGTTAGTTTTTATTTTAATTGATCCTGGTACATGACACTACGAACGGGTACTAGGCTTATTTAAAAAAAAAAATGTAATCTGAGTATATGTTTGAGTGAATCCGTGGATAGTTTGGATTCACAATTGGAAATGGTAGTTGTGGCTGCAATCGGGTATCAGTTTTATTTGCGGGGTGGTAGGGCTTTACAGCCTGACTGGGTCACAACCACCATGTACATGGCGAAAAAATCCGTAATAGTGACTCGCTTCTGCGCGTCGCTTTTAGGGATCAGCCTGTGCATATCCAGCTTTCTGTAGGCCGGCATGATAGTGGCAACCAGCGATGTATAGTGTGTCACTCGGTGGTCGCTATTGTTTTTGGATTATACTGTGGTTACCATCAGGCATAGTGCAGGCATTTTGCCGTGCTACGATATAAAAAAAAAATTTTTTTCGCGTGATAACCAATTTGGTGCAAACGAAGTTGCACGGGTCAGCTAGTCTGCTATAAGTTCTTAAGTCTATCGCAAGTTATCACTATTGGTTGGTGTCCACGGAATTATGCGTAGACAATAATATATAATCGTGTGAAAATCCTTTATCTGCCAATAAATATACTGGTGGTTCAATGGTTTCGGCGACGATGATAAAACATGGGACACATACATTTTATGTGTGTATAGATTTTGTCTTGTTATTTTTAAAATTAGTATATGTAACAATCAACTGTTTTTCTGTAAAAAATGTTACAATTTATATGAACGTTTACTGCAATTGTTTAATTTAATTTACAAGCGGAAACCACAGTATACGTGGTCGATTTTATAGCTCCAGAAATGCATCAGGTATGGTGACTCATTTGTGCTATACCTTGAATAGATTTAACGGATTATGGTATTAACGATTTCTTTATCTGTTGATAAATTGAGCATTTACCGCTAATAGCATGCAGTTTTAAGATTTAGTTTTGGTACAAATAGAGTACATTTTTGTTTAACCCGTTGATGTGCATTTTGGTTTTAGTCGAATTTTTGTATAAATAGCGATAGTAAGCGGTCATTTAGATAATGTTGGTTGATGTAAAAACATTCTTATCGATATAAATTTAACATTTCGAAAAAGCAAATTTTATGCACCTGGTACTTACACAACGGTATGTAATCAAATAAGAAGGTACTCTGCTAATTAAAGTATAAGAAGTTGGGATATCCTCTCTCGAGCTCTTCTCTCGCCCCTTTGAGGGGTGCGGGGAATCCGTCTCCGGGCAAACCCTCTTACGGAGATAATTTGTTCGCCACCCTCTTATTAGGGTCTGTCAGGGATTGGAGTTGTTATCTCCATTGTGGCCTTCTGCGGCGCGCCTCGCTCATTCCCGCTCAGATGTGCGGATCAGCGTTCGTGCCTGTTTTTTTACGGTTTTCATTTGCGAAGTTGAACAAGTTGGGATATGTTTAGCCGAATCCATAATTATACATTGGTTCACACATAAAGAAACTTGATAAACAGAAGAAAATAGCAAAATATGTTGAATTTTAGTATTTTGATCCATAGAAAAATGTAGGTTCCAACTTTTTAGGTTTTCAACGTTATTGTCAAATTTGTTTTTTTTTTTTCATTTTATTCTGTTACCATTTTTCGCGCATTAGGTCAAGTGAGGTTAGATTTCTTTTTGGGTGCCTCGTTACTGAGTGTCGTAAAAGCCATGCTCGGCAGTGAGGATTTATGGAATATTGTGGCTTAGTGGAGACAACCTTCTCGCAGAAGAAGGCAACGGAGAGGGTCCGCGAGACCCTGCAGGCGACCCTACCGCCAACGGAGGAGCGACAGGATGAGGCTACAGTTTACCTACCATCGCCTCCTAGGGAAAATGGGTCGGAGGGTCCGTCTTACCATTGCACAGGTCAGGTGGATGAAAGAGACGGCCGGTGTGAAACCGGTCTTCTAACAAAGACGGGTCCCGGCGGCAGCGTTTATCTGTTATCGAGCCATCCGCTTGGGTGGCACGAGGTAGTCTGTAGAGATTTCGTGTCGTCTCCAGCCATAGCGGCAGACGTACACCGTGGAGTTTCATACGAGTCGGAAATAACACACTCTCTCCCCCGGGAGGTTAAATCTCTTTTGATTGGTAATGATAATATAACCTGTAGCCTTATTTGATAAATGAGTTTCTAAAACTGAAATAATTTTTAAAATCGGACCAATAGTTCCTGATTAGCACGTTCAACCTACTAAACAAAAAACCCTCCAGGTGTATTATATTAGTGTAGATTACTACTCTTCTCTCGTACGTAACTCCAGTCGTCATTCAAATTACAATAACTTTTGATAGATTGGACCGGTTTTAATAATAGGAAAAAATATTTACTCCTGAGGATATGCTTTATGACTTTCTTGCTGAGGTTTTATTGTGAACTAAGTACTTTATAATTGCTTAGTTGTTATTGAGTTCGAAAACCGCGTCGATCGACGTAGGTTCCAATCCTTGCAACTGGTCAGAGCATTTGGTGAAGGACAACATTGCGATATAACCATAGCATACTTGTAGAACTTTTTCCAAATCCGACTGGTTAGCTACCACAGTCAACTTGAAAGTCGGTCACCAAGCATCGATTAATGTGTTTCAGCAACTGCGCTTGAGAGCCATGTCGTCTAGCTTAGTTCTTAAACTACTCCCATACCTGTCTATTGTCACGAAGTGTTTATCTATGGTAGCAATAAATACAGGTTTCTGAAAATATTATTGTTATTGTCTGACTTCGCCACGATGGAGGAACGTGATAACAAAATCTTTGCTATTACACATATCAAAGGAGTATAAACCGTGACTGGTAGTCCGGTGAAGCTGTTAAGACCTTGCTGAGTCAATAGCGTAGTCAGTTCGAAATTAAACACCGTGACTGTTTAAAGAGTGACAACCTTCAATCGTGTGACAGTTCATGGTCACATTTCACATATAAAATTATAATGCCAAAACAAACACTAATGAACAACAAAGAGAACCTATGTTAACGTTTGTTTTAAGAATCACAGAAGTATGGGTATAAATTTAAATAAACCTAGGTTAAATGACTAGGGACAAAACCTGCGAGTGGCGTCCCGGAATTTATAGCCTCCTATAATAAAATGGACAATAAACCCATTTATTTGTTCAAACTTCGAAAAATTATCCTTTGTAAGTTGGTTGACTTCACTTTCACTTCATTTTTACTATACTCCACGGTCATTGACACTGTGCTTTAATATAGTCGGGTAGAGGGTTGCCTATATTTTTTGTTTTTTCTATATAATAAGGTAAAATATTAAGCACCTATTTTTTATTGATTTACAACGAAGATCGATTACTGAGTAGCCTGTAAAAATATTACTAACGAGTAACCAGTATAGAATAGTATAGCGAACGCTAATTTTGGTATTATTGGAAAACAATACGCGTGGAAACGTATAATCTACGTCTTGGTTGAAATAAGTTTTGACGCTGTTTAAGGCGATAAGTACTTGAAACTTTTGTATATATACATGGCAGTATCAGTGTCACCGTAAATAGCAACGAAAGAAAGATATATGATTTTTTTTTTACGTCTGGAATAATGCCTAGATAATACACGTTTTACGTATACAAGGGATAATTTAGAAGGTGTCTTGAGATTGGACCATTTAATAATAAATACAGAAAACAATTTTTTTTTATTTATTTTCATCACAAACTCACACTGACATTATTAAAATAACATACCTAATTCAACAAATATATGTATTACTCGGAATTAGATCGATTTTTTATCATTACATTAGCCGTAACTTGCTATAACTACGTGTAATTACGCTACAACACCTATACTCTATTGTTAACTATCACGTGGTATTTTAAACCACATATCGCCGAACGAGGGCTCATAATGTTCGCTACATTCGTTTATTTATAAAAAGCCCCTAGATAAAATATCATAGCAATAGTGATTACGAGCAGATAGGGCGATTTTTTAATTTCTCATTTACCTACACTTGTCAATAATCGTTTAAAATTGTGCTGTCCGTTTATACATTTCTAGGTTTTAATGAACAGATAAAATAATACTAAATAAACTTTTTCGTTTACAATTGAAGTTAAAACAAAGAAACACAATTTTAACCGTAAATTTTCCTTACTTAGTTTACTACTACACATTTATAAAATTATTATAATTATGTATAATTTTTTTTTGATCTAGATAACTTAAAAGTATTGATAAAATTTGCTCCCGTGTTTTTAAAACATAATAACATCAAATTAAAATAAGTTTAAAAGTTACATAAATTCATTCATAATGTGGAGCTGTCTTCCTTTTTTATAAATACAAAAAATATGATTTTAAATATACTTAAACATCATTGTTATAAAATGTTAATAGTATAATCTGTATTAAACTATATGGTGTCGATAAAATTATATTATACATTAATTTAAAAAAGTTACAGTTTATGTATCCAATGTGACAATAAAATAAAAATAATCACAAAAACTTTTCTAATTGGGTATGTAACTAACACACATTTAAACATTATTTATACGAATTTATTCGAATACATTCATGTATATTATAAAATTACTATATAGTACTTAATAATAATCTCTATTCATAAAATACAAAAAGATTTCGAGTTGCCCACTGATCTTATATAAATTAATATGTCTCCGTTTAAATATTAAAAAAATTTAAGCCAAAAAATTGGATGTAAGTTGTCGAATAATTATACAGTATATGTATTACCATTATCATATGAATATTTTTTTAATTAGTGTAATATATTTTACACAGTATTGGAATATATAATTAATCAATCATAAAAATTCATTTCCTAACTTCAATACAAGACCGAACCCTTACCACTAGTGTGTATAAATAGTATAATAAGACTCTGGAAATTGGTGTTCCCCGTTGTCGCTGGTGTTTTTTGTACTTAAATTTAAAACGTTCTTTAATGGTGTAGACAGGACAGGGCAATATTTGATATATATACGTTTTAAACTGTACTTTGTGTCTTTAGTACTCTCCGTTAAATGTAAAAACATTTTTAGTGAATATCAACGACTTGCTTTTAGATCAGTGTGGTTATTTTTTCCGTTACTAAATACAATAATTTGCCAATAACGTGTAGTGAAAATGAGGTTATGAGTATGAGAGTGTAGCGACTACATTTCAATCCAAAAATAACGAAAGAAAAGAAGAGAAGGTTCATTAGTCTTCGTTTCACCGGTCTACAAATGTCACGCATAAAATATACTAACAGTTTAATAGCAGATTCAAAAACTCGACTTCTTCAAAAATTACTAATAAAACGGGGTTTTAGAGAAACCTATTAGTTACGTGTGTCATAAAACTCCACAGATTGTGACACGCGAAAACTGTAAACGAAGGAAACTCTCTTTTTACTTTAGTTTTAATTAAAATAAATGTAATATATTTTTTGTCTATTAATTATATCTAAAATACTTTAGGCCCTAACCCTGTCTATAGGATACTTAAATAATATTCGAGTTTACATCGGAAATGTAAGCACAAAAAATTCGTATATATTTTTTACCAAAAGATTTGTGTATGGCAATATTTGTACGTAGCGTAGGAGCTAGGCATAATACATAGCAAACGCTGTCAATCTCTTAGACAATGATGAATTCAACAAGAACAACACTTTCTTTTGGTGACCGCAGTAATTTAATATTCTGATAACGTCGAGTACTGATGAGAGTTTAAAGGTGTGTTATAATGATTTCATCATCAATTTCATCTGTTTCGTCGTCTTCTTCTGGTGGTTCTTTGGCAGCTTCAGCGGCAACTGTTGGGTCTTCTGCGATAGCTTTTAGACGGTTGGCCTGTGACAAAGGAAAAGGTAATGAGTCTACGTTTCGATTAATTTTATATATGCATATGTTGATCGGATAGTTTTCATTCCAGTGATATTTACAATATCTCATTACTAACAAAGTAGATTCAAGAAGATGTATTCATGATACAATTGATAGTACGAACATTATCACTTTTAGTGTAGGAAATTTAAAAATAAGCTTTGCGTAAACTCGATTATTACATGTCGCATGGTAGTATTTAGTATCCGCACAGGCCTGCTACTGGGTTTTTAAAACGAGAGTTTAAACGAGGCTTACCTTTCTCTTGTGTAGAATCTCGACAACTATATAACCGGCTACACCGATGATAAGTACCACCATCATTACATAAAGCTTCATCCTTGCGCAAAGGTGTGTAGAGTATGCATACGCTACCACAAACCCAGCGCTCTCCCAAAGGCGGAAGTTAGAGAAGGCCGCTTCTTTGTTACGTCGGAACAGAACACCATATAAGCCTGGAAATGAAATGAGATCGGTGAGAACCTATGAGACACATGGAATGAAGACCGTTTCACATAAGTGGTACATGGTAATAACACAAGGGTAACTCTTACTCAATAAGTGGTGATAATGAAAAATGTGTGTAATATTTGTATTTGTTTAACATAACTAAATTGTTCTTCAGTTTCAAGAATATTTAACACAACTGTAGTTCTCTGAATTTGGAATAATGATTGTTATTTAATTAATATATTCATAATTAATTAGCTAGCTTTGTATTATAAATTATAGCTCACAATTAATTCATCGAATGTTGACTTAAGCCATATTATGTATATAAGTATAATGTTAATAATTAGTTTATTCAATAATTAATAAAGGCAACGTCTGGTTTACTCCCAAGTAACCAACCTATATAATCTTGAATTGTCATGAACCTATCACTATCGATCTCTTTTTTTTTTCTCGAACTGACTACTCTATTGACCTAGCAAGGTCTTAATAGCTACACCGGACTACCACTAACGATCTCAGCTACTATCAACCATTCTTCTATATACATATTATACTGGATTTCGCGGAGCTCACCGGTATATTTTCGAAATCTCAGGCCCAATGTTAATAAAATGGGACAGCTTTCAAATTACCACCATTGCAAAAAATATATACATCTTCGGTCTTCAAATCGGTTTAGAAGTTCTTAGTAAACATTTAAAAACAATCGAGATCCTCCCCCGCTTTGAAGTCGTTCAATAGATAAATATATATCTATTTAGATTAAGTAGATCTTTACAAATAATTTTTAAAACGCTACCTACGTAAGTATATATTTCAATTGTAATGCAAAACTCTAATTATTGTTTATTCTTGGCGTCATATATATTTAGATATAATCGTACACTACGCGTATTAATATGGCTATAGTCATTAAATGAAATTTATAAAGTTCATTCTATACACGGTATGCTATTCTATAATTCAATGACAATAGATAATCATGGACTTAGCAGTAGCATCACAGCGAATTTAGTAATCATCATGCGCCTAACACTGAGTTGTGAGTACTGTATTAAAGCGTAGTTTTTTTTAGACACATCCTATTTCATTTTGAAGTAATTATAGTTTGTATTATGGTAACTAAATAGTTGATATACAGACATATACCCAGACAATTTTGTTTATCACACAAAAGTCAGTCATGTGAAAAATCGAAACCGGTACCAATTAATAGTATGGCTACTATCCGTGCGACTCGAGGGCTAATTATCGTTAAGTTGATTATTCAGACAAAAAAACTTTAGACAAGAGTTTTGTATTATGCGAATTAAATCAAAGAAATATTCACTATATAAAATTTACTATTAATTGTTTTTTATGAAAGAATACATATGTTCCGTTAATCAATTGTATACTTATAAATTACATCACTAGTTAGAATATTACTAGTGTATATCAAGGATATTAAAATATGGAGTGCGTCGTAATCTACAAGTTAATGCCAACGGGGACTCGTTTTCGAACAAATAACCCTTGACATGATTCATATCAATGCGATTATCTGACCACATCCATTATAAAAGGAGCTCCTACGGCACTAAATAAAGTCAAAACATATATCCCTGCATTGCAAATAATATGAATCCATATCCTTAACATATAAATGAAAATAACGGTGTACTGCATAAGAATAATAATTATAATACATTACCATGTTTCAAACAAATAATCAAATTACAAATTATTCAGCTCGCCTCCAGAAAAGAACAGTTATTGGATAGTTCTCTGATCAGGAGAGACGCTTCGACTAGATTGCAAATTTGGTGAAAAGATTGTGCGTACTCGTTACCAAGAGTTAAAAAGCTTTGCCCCTACCAAAGGCAGTATATTTATACTGCTCGAGGTTGTCCACTGAGGAAACTGCTAAGTCCGTAAATAAATAAATGGCAGATGGGACGATATCAAAATTTCCATGTTCGTGGTATCGTTCATAAAAGGGCAACTCATTTTCCGAACCATACAACATGTTTAATGGCCTTTTATGTTAATTAACCACGCGCCAAATCGTTTTCTTTTAGACTAGTTGGCACACTAACGTTAGCTATTTATATTAATTTTTAAAATTTCTATATTATTTACCGTTGACTTGTGTTTGCCAAACGGCATCACCGACGCCCCATAGACCAGATATCACAAAGAATACCGTCGGGGATTCAGGGCTCGGTCTCCAGATAAGCAGCCAGACGATAAGACCGAAATGCAGGGCGGCTCCCATGATAAGTATAGGGAATCTGCCGATAAATTTCATGGCAGAACCGAATACAAGCGAACATATCGCGTTGACTACTCCGAAACATATCATAACATAGCCAATCGATCGTATTCCGAGAGCGCACGAAACATATGCCTGAAAAAAAGAATTATATTTATGATATTCATTCATAGACAATCTCATTTTTAAAATTTATAATGACAAACGTCTTCAAACTTAATATTGATTTTTTTTCATACAGTACTTTATATTGAGAGTATGAGTGAAACGTGAGATTATTAAATAAGTATAAAGTTTGATAGTACAATTGTAGAATCTTTGAAAGTTACCTGAGTATAGTCGGCACCGATAAATGCTTGTTCCATTCCAATCCAAAGAGTAATCGGAATGAGCAACTGTTGATTAGGTTTCTTTAACTGATATGCTGTAGCAGATAGGAGCTGAATTTCAGTTAATTCCTTAGTAGGATCTGCTTTCCTTTGTTTCTCACCATACCTATAAATCGATTTATTATTTTATTTAAGCGACCATCGGTAAAGCTTTATTCAATACTTTTGTGTATTAAGGCAACGTTTATAAATATCGAGAAATAATTCAATGATGGAGACAGATAACATAGTTATTCTTTTGGTAGTCATACTTACTATTCTAAGCAAATACATAACATGATGCTATAAAGTCATTTAGACGGCAATGACACCTCGAATATATCTACAATTCTACAGCACTATTGGTAAGAGGTAAAGCTTTCAAGTTATACTACATGATAGCAGCAATAGTACATATTGTAAAGATACATTATCTATGGTTAAAAACGATTTTTTAATACTTTTTTTTTCGAAATGTCTACGCTATTGACCCAGTAAGGTCTTAACAGCTTCACCGGACTACTAAGGCGAGCGCTTAAGGCACTCAGCCGATTTCATTTTGGCAACCAGCTCAAGGGTGCACGGCACACCTCGGCCTGGCTGTTGCCTGTTGCATGCAAAATCGCGACCTATCTTAGCTAACCATTCATATATGTATGAATTGTTGAAACGTAATGTGTACCAAGCATACACGCCTCAACAACTCCTCCATAAATTTATTATCGGAAAATTGAGAGTTTTTCAGTTCGATAAGGGAAAAAAGTAAACCCTTCCACTTTCATGTGTAAGCGTGTAGGTGTGCACGTGTGTGGGGGTGATCGTGTAGTGTTGTAGCAGTGATGTATATTTGTGTGTCACCGTATCGCGCAAGCAACGCACTCAAGGGCTCCCTACCGAGGGATCGAACCTAGGCTTGAGCCGCTGCCGTGGGAGGCCTAATCGGGTGGAAGGCCTAATCGGGTATTGGGAGGCCTAATCGGGTATTGGGAGGCCTAATCGGGTCAATTTTTTAATACATTTTATATTGTAATAACGGGAACGAGCGGTCACTACGTATAGCTATACTATACATATACATGAAGCCAGTGTTTTTCAAATCATGGGATGATGGGGTCATGAAGCCACTTTAGGGGGGTCGCGAAGTGAAGTTCTATAACTAAATTGCAAAAGGCTGAGAAATCGACTGCAGTATAAACACAAAGTTTTAAGAAAAATGCTAACTAAATGACATAATCATTTGTATTAAATAAACGCTTAAAAATTCTTAAGTATTTATCCGAACCTTAATTATAAAAATGAATAAACGTGTTAAATTGAATCTTTTTCCAAAATAAAATACATGAAAGAAAAGCAACGGGTAGGGGAGTCGTGAATATTGGTCGTGGGTAGAGGGGCGGCGGGTAAGGGGTCGCGGAATATTTCTTCATACTAAAGGGGTCGTGTCAAGAGAAAGTTTGAAAAATACTGCACTAAGATATAAGAACGTTTATGAGCACGAAAGAAGTTTTGTCATGACAATAGTGTTGCCATATTCTACTAATTAAAATCATTGATTGTAAATATGTTTAACCAAGATAAATGATAAATTTTACCCTGATAAAGTTTACTTATGGATAATATAATCTATTTATTTTGAAGATGGTTTTTATAAAAAGAAAATAACATACCTTGAAAGAGGATCAACGAGTAAAGCTACCATAAAAACTGCCACAATAACGCATGCCAAGTATATAGCGCTGATCTCGTATATTTCACTTTCCGGTGGACGGTGGAGGTTTTCGTTGTCGTGGTGACCACCGCCGATCATGCAGAAGTTAGCTCCACATGTGAGGAGCGTCTTACTGGTGTTTTCCGTAGATCCACTCCCGGCGTGAACTCCAGATGAAAATACTGCCGGGGATATTAGCACACTGCATTCACAATCATAATTACACTGTGGCTGAGATTTCAGCACGTATTAAATAGAACGAATCGGGGTCACGTAGTAAATGTAACTATGAAATCTTAAAATATTGAGTGCCATGTTTAGAAATCATGTAGTGACACGCGAAATGAAGTTTCTAATTTGGGAAGTAGTTTTAATATCTTTTAAATAATTACTTGTAGTGTTTATTGAAATAATTAGGAAAATCATACCTAAGCTTGAGATCAGATTTCCCCAAAGTTCAGCTGTTTGCCAAGCAAGGAAGAAGAAGCCGAAGAATCGAACGATAATGCCATCGACAGCCTGGTCTGTTAATTTTGCGTAGACACTGCCGACTTGTGTGAGGTATGTCGCCTTGGAAGTCCACATCGGTGCTGCACCGAGGCCTACTATTACTCCAGCTGGCACTAAAGTGTAGAAAGCTGGATAAAATTGTGCGCCTATGTATGGTGCGTAGCACAACATGGATAGGCATAGTGTCCATTTAACTGTTAGCCTTTTGATTAAGAAAGTTGGTACAAATATACACGATACAACAAGGGCAGCGTAGATAGAACTCAGTGAGACTGTTCCCAGTCCGTCTGCAGCGTTGATTGATGACTGCAAGTTAGCGGTGCCTTGAAATGCAGTGAATTGAACCATGAAAGCGGCACTGACGGCCGCTATATTTTTTAATATTCTCCATTTCTCATTTCTAGACAAAGTTACTTTTCCGGTAGGATAATTATCTTCCTCGGTCGGTAAAGGCGGAGGTTTGACTATGTCATCGTTTAAATCGCGATCATGTTGGTAGCCGTCGTTTTTAAATCCAGTTTTGATGGTGTAAATAGAATCTCTGTCCGGACGAACATCTTCACGTCCGCCGCCGTGCGTAGCAGTCATGCCGTGTTTCCTTTTATTGCCCTGTGGACGAGAAAAATAGTCTCAGTAAAGCCACAGCACTACTTAATGTATTTTTTTTTCTCGAACTGAATACGCTATTCACTTAGCAATGTCTTAATAGCTTCACCGGACTACTAAGGCGAGCGCTTAGGGCACTCAGATAATGTGATCTGTACGCCCGCTGTTTAACAATCGCCTTGTACTTTGTGCGAGTTAAATTGTAATATAAACCTTATTAACAATGGAATATAGTATAACGCTACCAGGTGATGAGTTATACTGAGACGAGTAATCCTCCGTGAGAAAACAATTACACGTGCCAACTTTCATGACAATCGGTCAATTGATGTGGGCATTTATCGGCCTCAGATATTTATACTAGCGTCCATCACAATAACGCAGAAAAATGCCAATAAAAGTATTATTGGTACTATATTGTATATCTATAGTACTATGTGGTATATCAACGACTACTATAAGATACGGGAAGGTAAAATATGTTCTGAAGTGTATAATTGATTTTTCTCGTGAAACATGTACATTTACATTTACGATATTTGTATGACGGCAGAGGGTGTTTTTGTTTTAATTTAATTATTTATATAAATAGACGTTGACGAAACAATGTAATACCTTTCTCTTCTCTGTTTGTCAATCGATTTTCTTTTTTTCGTTTAAGAACTATTGTTGTACTTCAGTGTTATCAATAGAATTAGGAAATAGTGTTTTTCCATTCTGTCTGCGAGTTCGAAGTATCTATTAGTAATAATTCACGTCTTAAGTCTACTATTCTACAATACCTTTACAATTTTTTGCAAAAAAACCTCAGTAATATTGAAAAATAAAATTAATGAGTGACGGTTGAATTTCAATCATTGGAAGATCACTAATAATATGAAATAACTTACAGCGTGAAGCCATATACTATACGAAATGAGAAATGGCCATGGGTAGTTCAGATTGCTAAATAAATGAAAAATGATTATGGGTTAAGTTACTCTCGATGCCATCGCTAACTTTCACTGTGTATTGACAGGTCAAGGTGTGTATAAACTAAATAAATTGCACTTGTCGCTATTCCGATTTTCACTAGAGCTGACTAAATTTTTAATTGCTTTCATTCAGAATGTGATATTTACTTAAAGCTTTATAAAAGAATAAGTTTCATTTTATTATTACATATCCAGTCGTTCGAAATCTACATCGATCATTCTGTTATATGGCCTTAGTGAAGTCTTTTTTTTTTTTTTAAATAGAGAAATCAAAAACACGTTGAATAATTAGCACAACCGTCGGACTTGAATAATGAATGAAGACTGACTGACTGGATGAGTGATTAGGATGTTGAGGGAAGATAATGATGACTGGACAGAAAAGGGGATGTGTCGGCAAGAAGAGATGTAGGGAGAGGTTATAACACCTCCCTGCAGTAGACTGAACTTCAGGGTTAAATTCCGAAGTTCAGGAAAGAATCTCATATGTTTCTCCTGGTGCTAGGATATGGAATATTTTTCGGATCACGGGTACATTTCATGACTTTGATAGGAATATCTGTGTCTGGTTTGGAAGTCTGGGTTACAGGTGGGTCTATTGAGATTGATTCAGGAACTTTAGGACAGCGATAGGGAAAACTGTTGTGTTTTTCAATATATAAAAATAGTTTCAAGATACAACAAATAGTAGAATAATGCAACTAATTATGATTAAAATAATTTAGTAGTGGCCCAATATTATTTTATGATATTCGGAATTATAATACCAAATTTGATTATATTAAAAAATAGCATAGCACCACCTAGTGGCAAATTATTGTAAATCCAACCTTCTTTATGAATAAAATATTTATGTATACTAAATGTCGTAATGATAGCTCGACATCTATTTTTGAATACAGAAAGAAATATTTGGATTGCTAATAAAAGGATCTTAAAGAGTATGATCCAAATTTATTTAACTTACTGTTTTACAATTATAAAAGAATATAAATAATACAAAACCGAGGCGATATATATGAAGTTTGTTATATTAAACTTACAATCGTTTGAATATAATTATAATGTGTTGAAGTAAGACTTTCACAACACTGCATGTTAGAGACAATGACGCATCGGGAAACCCATAGGCATTGCAAAGAACATGTTTCGAAATAAAAAGCAATCATTTTGTATCAGGTTACGATCGTATTCAAATGAAATAGCAAAATGTGGTAGAAAATTCTATTATTCGCCAAATATACTTTTCCTATATCTAGGCGATGATTTGTGGTGCTTAAATTAGAAAAGGCGGCATTTCGTAAAAACCAAAACAAAAATGTGAATTATCTTAATTCTAGTAGGTATGTCTTTCGCAAATAAGACAATCAAATTGTAGTCATATTACAAATATCGATATGTTATAAAAAAAAAATCTTAACACATCACACACACAGTTCAAGTGGCCGCAGATTTTGCAAATCGGTTTACTTAGGTAGTATTCTATGATTAGGTATTTGAAAAAAATACTAGTATTTATCTTACTTCGGTGTTTTATATTCTACAAAGTTCTTTTTTGCCGTTGAATCTAGACAAAGGAATACGGGATATTTTATGGGTACCTAATAATTGTTTTTTTTTTTTATTGTAGCATGTAAAATTAACGGGGAAATATAAAAACCTTCGTGAACTCCAGGCGATCTACTGTTTTTCGGCAATTGTCGGCAACTGTTCATACCTTAGCTGATCCCAAAATGAACCAAAACAATGATGAGTCAGTCTAGGACCTATCACGATGGTTACCGTGGTTACCTAACCCTACTTCATATAATTAATTTTTCACGAATGGTGAACGTTTATTAATTCCATTATCTTTTGACGGTAAAGGATAAAACCGTAAAGAAATTTATATTTATGTATATAGTCTCGTAATATTGCAATGTGCTTGATAAATTCATTATGTTGTGTGTTGATGTTATTAAACTCAAATTTGGAAAGGGGCATCTTTACAGTGTCAACGGTTATAATCTATTATCATTTAACATAACCGTGTAAATTCCGATTCCGTCTTAAAATCCACATAGATAAATCTGGACTTCAATTTGTATATGTATCTTTTATTTACGAATTTTGAGATAGGTAGTTATTACAACTACAACTAGTTATTACTATGTTTTAATCTAAAACGTATGTATTGGTCTATTGTTTGTATTTAAGAAAAAACTGCTTGAACGGTTTAAGTGAATTTGTTTACACAAGAAATTTGTGCACCTCATTTGGACATTAATAGATTATCCTGATTAAAATTTTCAATAATACTTTAAAGAAATGTATTTGTTTAAAAAAATAAAAATGATCATATTTTCATTCTAATTATAATAAGTTGTTTTCTTTTTATTAATTGATTTAATTATTATTTTGTCCTCGCAGTCTATCGTTTGAAGTCTTTACAAAGGTAAACAGACATTATTAAGTGATGTGAAAGGAAAATAATGCAATTAAAACGAGACTTCGGTGCTGGGTTCGTAAGCGTGCTGGTGTCGAAATGAATCCGATATTCCGATCATGTAGACACCCAAAACAACTATAGCTGTTGAATGTTCCATTGTGCAACTTAATGACTGCGTACGCCGCGAACGTTTGTTGTTAGATTTGTAACAAGAATTACGGTAGTACTCATTGCCTCCAGTGCCTTGTGATGGGAAATCGAGTAAACACTGACACCGATCAGAAAACATGCTAAGTGTACTGTGTTCTGTGTACATAAACACGGGCACGATGTTTTGATAAATTATTGTGAATTTTACCCAGCGTGCTTTGAATAGAAATTAACAAAAAAAAATCCGTACAACAAATATAACTTTTATATTTAAATTACAGTGACCGCTATTACGTGATATAGCAAACTAAAAGTATTAACCGTTAAATACAAACTATTCATCCTAATGGAATTAAGTAATTTCGTCATTATTATCAAATATATATTACTTCATTAAGACATTCATTTTGGACACATTGTTATGAAATAAACGGCAATTGTGTCCAAAAGACCCGGATATGAATACATATTTAGATATAAAATAAAATCTTAATTAACACCAGTTCTGTTAATTTTCAATACTAAATTAGCAATGTTTTTTTCCCCTATTATTCTTGTTTTTAAACGACTCCTGTAATTAAGTGAACGAAACATAAAAATAATTACTCAGATCGGTCGTCATTTTTGATTTAAAGCGAGATTTTATAATACAACATTTAAGTTTAACATAAAACTAGGTGACCCCCGGGACTTCGTCTGCGTCGGTTAATATCTTAATTGTTTTCTTACAGCTCAAAAGGAAGTAGGCAGCGTTTTCGACGAAACCTCCCAGGCGGCTTAACTTCTTCCGAGACTTCCAACAATTATCGTTATATTTCAATCAATTTACAGAACTTGATAAATTATATACCTAAGTCTATACATTGCTGCTGAATCAATTTATGTATCAATGAAAACTGCATGAAAATCCGTTCAGTCGTTTTTGAGTTTATCGCAAACAGATAGACAGACAGTTCGACAGACAGACGCGGCAGAGGACTTTATTTTATTAGTGTTATATTTAACTTGTTGTATTAAACATATACGGCATATATTTATTTAAATTGATTTAATTTAAAAAGTTCTATTTTACGAGTGCATCCAAATATTTATTGGAAACCATTTTCTAAACAGTAAATGTTACTTAAAAAATCAGAAAGGATGGTCATCCCTAAATTGAGTTGGTACAATATATGTTGATACATTGTCTAGTTAATTAATAGTAAAGGAAAAATTTAATTTCTTTTATTCATAACAAATATTTTTTACGGCTAAAAGCAATATGAGAACAAGATTTGGAAGAAAATAAATATAAATTATGGTTATCAACAGTTATTGTTTGATTGTTGCGAATCATGAAACCATATAACAGCTTATATTTAAAATAATGCGTTTCATTTACAATTATAAACATACTTGTATAGATAGGTAGATTACATTTAAACTTTTGTTAAGGAAAACCTCTTAAGCACTTCGTTTCAACGTAAACAAAACAAAGTTATTAACACACTCAGTACTTACGGTGCAAGATTAAAATGATAGATAATAACCTGTTCACATCCAGTAATTCTATTAGTGAGCCCGGAGAGCCTGTACTATTACCATTGTACTAACAATCGTGTCTTTTAAATCATAGTTAGAACAATTTTTCATGATCAATGTATCCACATGGTAGGAAAACGTGAACGAATTACACCGCGCGATTACTATTACACGGTTACACGGTTACTGGAGTAGCTTTAATTTGCTACTGATGATTTATAGCCAGCCATCATCAGCATCATTATTTTAAATAGGTATTATCAAAATTAATTTCAGAAACCGCACAAGTTATCTTAGTAATGACTATGTTGAGTTGTTTTATTTTAGTTAAAAAACTCGGTTTAGATGCAGTAATGCATTTTATTAGAGGTTTATGTTTGGTAAGTAAGGGCTACTCCTAGCCCTACAACTACTACGAGTAACTACTAATATTAACATGGCCGGCGGACGTTATCTTGCCTTAATAATAGAAAAACCTAGACAAATGATATACCTGTAGGTGGTAGAGCCACGCTGAAGCTATTACAGGTTTCAGCATGAATGGGTCGGCTCATCCGGGGAGTACCATCATCTCACAGAAAACCGACTTGAAGTAACAGTGCTTGCATTGTTGCGTTTCGTTCGGTTAGTGACAGCGCCGGAGGACCACCTGCCCTCCCCTTGTTATTCCCTGCTCCCCTCCCGAAATCCGTTTCCTCAAATACAGACTGGTAACGCACTTGTTGTTGGTGTTGCAAGCGTCTCTATGGATGACGGTGATCACTTTACATCAAGTGATCCGTCTGTTCGTTTGCCTGCTAACATAAAAAAAAAACCTTAACCTTCCACGTAAAACATTTTTTTTTTTCTCGAACTGACTACGCTATCGACCAAGCAAGGTCTTAACAGCTTTACAGGACTACGTGAATCGCTTTATCTATTGGCGAAAGGCGTACGGAAATCCGTTCAGTAGTTTTTGATTTTATCGCGAACAGGCAGACAGACATACGTGGTAAAGACTTTGTCTTATAATATTTTGTGATTAGCTACCCGTCCCTAATACTTCCTTCCTAAACTAAAACTTGTTCCTAAACTAATTATTAGCCAAACAAATAGTACATGTATTTTTAAGTGATTTATTTACTTATATTAGGCGATTGATTTTTATTTTTATAGATGTACATGAAATCACTTGTAAGCAATCCTAAATGCATATTTGTGGATGTGAACTTGTTTGTTTCGTTGTTACACTTTAAACTGATTATCATGTAACTTTGGATACACGTTGTCAAAGGTACCGAGAAGCCACCTTTGATCCTGAAAGTTGGTAATATGCCCAAAAAAATAGGTTTCGTGCAAAAATCTGTTTATTATAAATGCAATGTGAGTTTGTCTATTTGTTTGATTCGGTTTCACTGCTTAAACTATTTAATCAACCTTTATGAATTAATGCATGCATTTAGTCATGGGTACAAAAAAGAATGTACTACATTTTACGTAAAAGAAAGTTCCGTTATTGATAGGTCGAATGAAGCTGCTGGCAAAATAAATAAATAAACGATAAAGACTCGTTATTATTGCGTCTCACCACAGCATCAATCGACCTAGGTTCGAATCAAATCTCCTGGCTAGTGTGTTCCCTTTTTCCTATAACATATGGTCCATCAAGCGTAACGTGTGAAATGGCGTGTTTTTTTTCTCGATCTGACTACGATATCGACCTAGCAAGGTATTAACAGCTTCACCGGACTACTAAAACAAGCGCTTGCGGCACTCAGCCGATTTTGTTTGACAACTAGCTCAAGGGTGCACGGCACACCTCGGCTTAGACTGTTGCTAACTGTAACTATCTAAACTAACCTAACTATTCATACATATATGAATTGTTGAAACATATATGTGTACCAAGCATACATACCTCAACAAATCTTATATATATTTCGTATTGGGTAATTTTGTAAACTATTTCAGTTCGATAAGGGGAAAATATAAAATCCTTCCACTTTCATGTGTAATCGTGTATGCGTGCACGTGTGTGGAGGTGATATTTGTAATGTTGTTGTAGTGATGTAAGATTTTGTGTCACTGTATCGCGCGAGCAGCGCACTAAAGTGCTCCACGTCGAGGGTACAGACCTAGGCTTGAGCCGCTGCCGAGGGGGCCTAATCTGGTGTGTGGGAGCGAAGTTACTCCCAGAAAATGGCGTGTCTTTCTGTAATCGCCGTTGTTTTTGGATTTTATTGTGTTTACTATGAGGCATAGTGCAGTCACTTTGCCGTGCTATAATAAAAAAAATCATGTGCTTTCGATGAAAGAAAACAACCTACCGGTTAAAGGTAAAGATAAGGTTTTAAACTACTAACTGTTAGTGCTTTGAAGATAAAAAGAAGTTCTAGAATTGTGACTATACAAAAGACATTAGAAAACACAGATTATAACTGGATTTATAGTTTACCATATAGCTTAAATAAAATAGGTATCTTGTTTCTTTCTTATTATATGGTTTATATGCATTGTATAATATGTGGGTGTTGTTTAAGATCTTTGAAGATAAAAATATATATCCTTTATGTCATGCAAATTTGTATTCAACTGAAATTTTAATATTAAACATAAAACATTATAATAAACGACTGTTTATTTCATTACACACGCACGATGCATGCTAATAAGTCGCGATTATCGCATCCTCATTAAAAAAACTTGTATTCTACAAAAACAATAAAAAAAAACTATAATTTGTTCTAAAAGGAACTATATTCAATAACGCATACTCGATTATAATAAGTGTTTGTAAGAATCCCATATGATGCCATATTTCTAGCATATATATTATGAACCTAATTTAAAAACAATGTCAATCCATATTGTTAAAATATAAATTGCATTCTGCTTTCATATATTCTTCAGGTTCTTCAGGTTTTTTTATTGTTAACTTTTAACTGCTTACAACTTAATTGATTACAAATAATAAACCAAAGAGTAAATCTTGTCGGTGTTTCAAATAAATAAATATAATTTCTCTGTTCATTCTGTAAGAATTTATAATGTGATTAAATATTCAGGATTAAAAGTTTAAATTTCATAACTTCTCCTTCTAATGATAATCAGTCTTACTTAATCTAATACTTCAGTTCTTCACAACGTAAGAGAAACTACATTTTAAACGGTCGGTTTACGGACGATGGTTTTACGTGAAATCGTTATTATAAAAAACGCATGAGCCGAGGGAGTGGAAGAGAGATAGTTGAGTTACAAGCTGAACGCTTAGGCTGATCGCGTCTATCTATCGCTTGTTCGGAGCTCTCGCTTTCACGCTCGGCTCAGGCGGAACGTGACAATGAGTCATGCTTATTCGTGCGTGCAGTTGGCTTCATTGGTTTATAAGATGTTATCACGTCAAAATTATAACTTTTATTTAAGCTGGCATCATCTTGTTCTTGGTCTAATTTACTTTGGAATCCTACCTAATGATATCTATTTCTATTTCAGACATTATATATGCCAGCTTTATAGGCAGGGTATATAGAATTACCATTGTAAGGCACGTGGTAATAAATCTCAAAGAATTCAAAAGATTTCGAAATTGCTGTGATTTTCTGTTTATTCATCATACAAATAATCCTCATGTAATATTATCACAAGATTCTCGTGCGACATGTTAACAGGAAGGGAGGCGCCATTTAACAGATTATGGTCGCCTCTCTCTTTTGACGCCTTGTTCATTAAAATGTATTTATGCGAAAGAAACAGGATTTAAAAAAATCCGTACTTTTAATTAAAGTTACGAAATCAACTAAAATCTTTACGTCGTTGTTTTGGATAAAATTGATATGAATCCTCTTCGAGATACACCTTATTGTGATAAACAAGTTTAAATTATTTTAGTTTCATGTCCTTGACGTCATATGTAACGTTAAACATAGACATAAATTAATAGAGAAACCTCGAATAATTTGGTCAACAAATGCGTGAGTACATTGAACAAATAGTCATAATATGTGACAGAAATTTAACTTTTATTTTGAATATAATCTACTAGCTTTTGTACTTGGCTGAGCTCACATTAATGTGAAATTGACCTATACTTGGGAACAGTACGTTTTCCCTAGATCTGTGTTTCCCAACCTTTTTTAAACCATGCCTCACCTTAACATTTGTAAAATTTGTTTGCCCCCCCCATACTTAATTTTTAACCTTTTGAAACCTTTCTTTGTTCTCTTTGAAAAATTGTTTTGTTCCTTTAGAAAATATATATGATACGTTTTAGGAAGAAATCACTATGAACTTATTATCAAAACATCGTAAGTAAAATTTCAAAACATATAATGAAAAACTTACTTAACTTGAATACTCTAATTACCCAGTTGATATTTAAGTAACGTCAAATGAAATTGTACCTAATAATTATTTTGGGCATTTATTTAAGAATTTGGCTCTTTTGTTAAATTTGTCACCGATATCTAGCATTGTATTTAAATAATCCAAAGCGAAAGGGTTAAAGTCGTGCTGAGTCCATTTGTAAATTGTCCCCCTTAACTATCAAATTGCCTTCTGTTAGGTTGAGTTGTTAAGGTGTGAAAGCATAACAAATAAACTCATATTCACATTTATAATTACGTTAGGATTAGTCAGGATGTCAGTTTATATCAGTAAAAGAATTTTCATAATCGGATCAATTGTTCTAAATATACAGTAATCGTATATATTTTATTAAGCTCGCAACTGATTGATCATGTACAATGGAGAATATAAGGCCCTTATCGAACTGAAAAACTCTCAATTTTCCGATAATAAATATATGGAGGAGTTGTTGAGGCGTGTATGCTTGGTGCACATATACGTTTTAACAACTTATACACATATGAATAGTTAGCTAGGTTAGCTAAGATAGGTCGCGATTTTGCATGCAACAGGCAACAGCCAAGCCGAGGTGTGCCGTGCACCCTTGAGCTGGTTGCCATAATAAAATCGGCTGAGTGCCTTAAGCGCTCGCCTTAGTAGTCCGGTGAAGCTGTTAAGACCTTGCTGGGTCAATAGCGTAGACATTTCGAAAAAAAAAGAGAATATAAGGTTTTTAGAAAATTTCAATACACAAAGAAGTTTATTTTTTGCAATATTTTTTTAATTACGTTGTCATCGATTACATCTTGAAAGCAATATACTAAGGGTTTTTTTGTCGGGATTTTTTATTCTGTCAAGTAGTGGATTTTATATTTTATTCATAATCTTGTGTTATTTGACTCTATATTTTGTAAATTTGGCGATGTTTTACGTATTATAGTTAGTTTATTGTGCATAAGTGAAGTGAATGGAAAATAATACCATGGAGTATGAAATTCTGAGATGCCATAAAATCTCCCTGGAAGGTTCTAACAAGGGAGCCACCATCTTGTTAGAATATTGAAATAATCACACGACGCTTGTAGTATTATTGACTACACAACAATGGCAGTAATAATCTGAACGATTGGTTCCCAAAAATAAAGTTAAAAATGTATCTCGAGGAATTACAAACAAAAATGTGCCATCCATTACAACCATAATTCATAATATTATTTCACAGCTACTGAATTTGATAGTGTCCGAAGCATAACAGATTTTCAAATAAACCTGCTGGTATTTTCATTTCCGGTAATTTAAGCCCTATCATTGTCACAAAATGAAACATACAAGGTTGCAGGAAATTCGCAATGGTTATGTTAATTGTTCACAATGTTGAGCTTATAAAATGTCATTGCCGATTGTTAGGCAACATGATTTTTATTTTTTCGAATACTAATTAATTATTTTTTGACCAAGATTACTTCTCAATCACGACTCTCCTTATCCAGAATTTGAATTAGTCGTAATTAACTAGTGATAAAAGGAAATAATATCGTGTAAACGTTTTTCATGAAACGTGTTGTTTTTATATTATACAGTTCTAATATTCATGTACAATTTTTTTCATATAAGAAATGTGAAGTATGACTGATAGAGAATTATGAATAAAAATTTTGAATCCTCGAAAGTAGAGAATACAAATTGTATCCATTTTTTTTATTCACGAAAGAAAAATTAAATATATATATAATCGGTTAAGAAATAGACGAGGTAGTTGTAGTTTTTTTTTATTTTTGCTAAATTATATGTGTTGTAGATAATAGAAAATGTTCCATAAGTCGACCGGATTTGTGAACATTCTATGTAATTTAAAATATAGTTAAAGGAATATACTTGATGAGTTAAACTTTTTGACCGTGCTGAAGATAGTTGCGCAGAACGCAAATTCAAATATAAATGCGTATCAATATATATAAGAGTTGTTGAGGCTTTTTTTTTTTTCTCGAACTGACTACGCTATTGACCTGGCAAGGTCTTTACAGCTTCACCGAACTACGAGTTGTTGAGGTATGTATGCTTAGTACACATATATGTTTCAACAAGTCATATATGTATGAATAGTTAGCTTAGGTTAGGTTAGTTCAGATAGGTCGTGAATTGTATGTATCAAGCAGCACAAGTCGAGCTGTGCCATGCACCCTTGAGCCAGTTGTGAAATAAAATCAGCTGAGTACCTTAAGCGCTCGCCCTAGTATTCCGGTGAAGCTGTAAAGTAGCCAGTTCGAAAAAAAAAATTAAAATAGTAATAATTAAATACAATTAGTATCAGATTTTGTTTACAGTATTTTAAAATCAATTTACTTGCCATTTCACAATACCTATTCAAGTAGAAATAGTTATATCAGACTGATGCTAATTTCTCTGGTTTCGATTAATCTCTTTCAGTCTCAGCTACGCTTATTCGTCCTTCTTATTACGTATAATTACAGTAATAATGTTAATGTTATTCGCTGTGAATACAAACCACTCGACGGTTCGAGATATTTTTTCTTCTCGAAATCTTTTGTTTATTGCCAATGACCTCTATTTCTGCACTGACAAGTTCATTTGAATAATTGCTATATTGAAAGTTGACTGGTAATATTCTTTGTTTGGTCTCCAATACAAAACATCAGCATTACGAGGTACCATTAGAAGTATTAATGGGTAAAACAGTGCCTAAAGTAACGTAAACGATTTATTTAAGAAGCTGTAGAAAAAAAAACAACTTTTTTTATGTTTGAAATGTATATTAGTGATCAGACAGACTATTGATATGGCGACAAGTCGCCACGGTAAGCGTCGCCACGATCTATGATTTTGAATGTTTATATAGGGTCAATGTAAATGTTTACGTCATATACAGTCATCCCTTTCTTGAAAAATCTTAACGTTTCATTCATATTTCCTATCTTAAATTATTCTGTTATGCATATCACCTGTACAAAATAATTTCGATATTTCACAATTGTATGACGTCCCGCGACGGCTCACATTTTTTTTGCAAAAATCATGACTTCATTGTCTATTACCAAATGTTTTTTTTATAGTTAATTCATACACGAAATTAGCTTTTAAGTAAGATCTCACACATTTCACGTACCGCTGGTCACGTCTTCACGGCTACGCGGAAATTAATCACAATTGCATCCTTCAACGGTTCATATTTATTACGAACTCTACTTGTACAATTAACGTTCAATGTTGCAGTTACGAGATCGTCCTGGTATGTAAGGACGGGATTGTCTTAATCTATTATTAATTCACTCAAATAATGCTTGTGCGTGTATAACGAATACAGTAAGGTATATTTAGTTCATATATTCTGAAACATTCAATTGAGTGCCTGTAATTGATTCAAGAAATAGAAACGTTTAAAGGTAGAGCTTATGTTTTCTAAAAAGATCCCTTTGAGAAAACGGAATCCTAAAAAAAGGTCGGGAAAAAAACCAAATATAAATTCATATACAGTTTCCTTTTAAAATATTCGTAACAATACAATAGTGATAATAATTTTAGTCTGTAAAAAAAAATGAACATATGTCATACTTATATGAAATATATAAATTAATAATATTGACGTAGGTGGAAATGAAATAATACAATTTTAAATTATTTTGATATTTAAATTTTGATGTAAAATAAAGTGAACAATGTCGTCTGACATTTTACGTAAGGTGTTATTTATTGATATAATTTTATTATATTCAATTTCTACACGACATTGTCGCCATTATTATAATAAAAGATTAGAACTACGTATCAAGTCTAATTATGTTCAATCAACCATTATATACAGTATATTTTGTTCTGTTTTGATGGAAAAACTTTAAGCGGTTTTTGGCAGGAGATAGATTTATGATTTCGCGTTATGACATGCTAGTAATCATAACCGACTGACTGTATTGCGGTTGCGCGGCTTAAGTCAGACTAGCGTCGCCTAATATCGACATTTTGTATAGAGAATGTACAGCCCATCGTATGCTCCATTAAACCATAAACGTTTTAAAAATATATACAGTTATTTCTCCGATTGCCAATACATGTGAAAACCAGAATAATATTACTAATTGTACAAATTATAAAATATAAATAATTCACGTGGTAATTAATTTCAAAATTCAAAAGAGTTATTTCATTGTTTTTAGTTTTCACTTCTAACGGCAGTCCTTATGACTGCCTCGACTTTTTGTTTAGTTTTATCTCTATGTATCAAAAACTCTATTTGTAAATATTTATTTTATATATTTCACACTTCTTACATCTAGAATCTACAATATCTATACAATATTGTAACATTGTATGCAGATAGCAATATGTATACATTAAACACATGAAGTAAAAAAAGTTTGAACTGTTAATATAAATGAATTTCAACTAGTTGTTTTATTTTTCAAACAAAGAAACATTAAACAAAAGAATTCAATGACAATCTCTTAAAAACTCACTTGACAAAAGTGTTAAGTAACACAACATTCAATATTTTATTTGTTTATAAGTTTAAGCACAAACTTGTCTAGCGAGGACATCAGCCGTTGAAATTTCATGCGACCATCTCTTCTCTTGACCGAATTCCCTCGTTTTGACGAGTTTTTACATCTATATTTATTGTTTTATTTTACTATACATAGGTACTTTGTTATTGAATGTCGTTTCATACTAATATTTATATGGATATAATGTGTAAATTTGGAATTTATTAATATACAGAGTGAGTGTATTATGGCGTACATGTATCTTGTGCGGTACACCCTCCTCATGTTAGGAAACAAATTGATGGTATTTACTAAAAGACACAAGTATATAGTTATTTAAAATTAGTTGACACGGTTAATTTAACAAGTGAGGATTTACTTACATTGTTTAATGTTTATGAAAACTGAAGGCATGGAAGCAACTTGTGATTATCTATCTGTTGAATTTAAAAATCCTTTGATTGTATAAGAATAGTTATAATATATTCTTATTAGTATTATTATGTTTGTGTTGAAATGATAAATATCTCACGTCAATCAATTGTTAGATGAGTACGGTACACTGTTAAGTGGTATCTGATTGAAAGTTAAATGTCCCATTTGTGTATGGGTTAATTCAAAGGGGTTTTTAAAGATATTTTTAATCGTTTCCTTTTTATACGGTAATACATCATTGCACAAAATATATGTATTTTATACTTGCATCTCAAGCATCTGAGGACTATATAGTGAGAATAACCTAACAATTCTGACTCGTTAATAATCAAAAACACTAACTAATTACGGTGTCGCACTATTGATTTGTGCTATGTTTGATACACCTTGAAGACTAATACGAATTATTATCGCTATTTTACAGAAAGAGATCGTGCTTATAATGAACAGAAAGATGAAACGATTAAATAAATAAATTCGGATATGAACTTTTGAATGGGCACTGAAAGATTATATATATAGAATCAAGGTTATCCGGTGACGTTAAACAACAACAAACAAAAACATAAAGAAAAATGATGATTATAGATTTAATCATCTGTTGTAAACTACCTATACATTTAGAAAAATGTACGGCGCTTTATAAACAAACTAACAATATAATATATATATGATTCTTTTTTGTAATGTTTCATTAATATCAGGGTTTAAACTATATATACATAAATGAAACTGAAATGACCGTTATTTGTTCTAGCCTACAAATATTCTTCAATAGTGGTTAAACAGTAATGGTAAAATTTAGAAGAGGTCACTTAAAATCAACGTAACGGGGATAGGAATTAAATAGTTAATAATGTCACCTGTATAAGAATTCCAAAATCAATATAAAATCATCATGACAATATGTAATTTATTTCAATTAATTAATTCCTATTTACTATGTTAAATACTATAATTTCTGAAGATTAAATATATATTTTGAACTAATTGACTGTATTAATTATAACTAATCATTGTGTTAAATAGATAACTTTGGGACAAACTAAAATAATCGGTGTTATAACAAAGAAGTAAAATATGTATTAAATACTTGCTTTAAAAAGGTTCCATACTAAATCCACCAAGCTCGCCCAAGGCAAGTTCGCGTTATCCTTTTTTCGCAAGTCTAACCTAACCTAACCAAAGCGAGACAAAAGTGCAAGATAGCTAACATTTAGCGAGCGCGGTGCATTTAAAACGTAACCGTTTTAAAGCAAGTGTTCAATACGTATTTAACTTTTTGTAATAACACTGTTAGTCTTTAACTTTAACAATAACATTACTGGTATAAACGCAAAACTCCTAAACTAAATCTCTTGAACCTCTCTCTTCTTCGTATAAGAAGAAATGATTTAAAAATATACGTATGTAAAATAAATATTGAACATTTTAAATTCATACAAGTATAGAAATATAATTTTAAATACTTATTTCATTTTCAGCATCCTATAAATACAGTTACAGCTTTTTAATTAAGATAAACAGCGTATACCTGATAGAGCATGATTTTAAAATCTAGAAAGCGGTGCGCTACCTCATATCAATTGAATCAAACCATACTATGAGTACTCTCTCTATTTATATATAACTAGCTTCTGCCCGCGACCTCGTTTGCGTGGAATAGTTACTTTGGGCGAACGTTACCACGCAGCGGAAGCTCTCAAGATAAAAAATAACGATTTTTGAACATTCTTCATTGGTGCTCCGCTCCTATTGGCCTTAGCGTTATGATATATAACTTATAACCATCCTCGATAAATTAGTAGTTCCTGAGATTACCCCCTACTACGTCACAACGTCACAAACTTTACCCCTTTATAATATTAGTATAGACAAAGACCATAAAAATAGACTCTGACTTAAAACACTGATATTAACTTCATATACCTGAATTAGAAGCATATTATAGTCCATCGGGTGTATTGTATGTCGTATTAATTGTTTGCCAAGGTCAAAACACAATGGACACGGTCGTCGCCGGCGCAACAATCACATACGCAACACTATAACTCTGGCTTCTAATAAGAAAAAAAAAAACAAGATGAACAACAAACAAGTTACGAGACTATGCGGTCAATAGTTAAATTCGAATAAGAATGTAAAATCTTTTCAGAATACTATGCGATACTTTCAAGCAAATGTGTATGACACTACTCTGACTTATGCGTACGGTATACCATTTACCGGGATATAAGTTACAGGCTACCTCATAGATCATTGTAGTCCGGTGAATCTGTTAAGACCTTGCTACGTCGATAACGTAGTTAGTTCGAGAAAAAAAAAGTCATAGATCGTGGATAAATAAATTTTAAATTGACATATGACACTTGAGATTGGTAATAACTCAGGTGCAAAAAATGCTTTGTTCTTTGTTTTTTGGACTTATTATGGTTTATGGCTTAAAATTTCTTTATCATAATTTTATTTTTCGAAAAATAACAGCGAAATCGCAGAAACATTAATAACAACAAACAGTATACGAACTCTATAAACTTAGTTAATGTACCGCACGTGAACTTTTAACCTGTATCTCGAAATATAAACACGAAACGTTTGATGTATGTGTGTACTCAATTCATACCTTCATATTAACCTTCTGACATATTGTTTTCCTACAACGGTACCGTATTTCTAAGAAGACTACATACGTAAATACAATATAAGCGTAGGCGTTTCTAAAATGTTAATAATAAGTGATATTATGTATGTAACTAGTATTCATATTTTTTAATAGGAATGTATTTAATGTATTCTAGCAATGGTTGTAGTTTGATTCGAGAAAAGATAAATTTCAAGGTTAAAACAATACCCGATTAGGCCTCCCACGGCAGCGGCTCAAGCCTAGGTTCGATCCCTCGGTAGGGAGCCCTTGAGTGCGTTGCTTGCGCGATACGGTGACACGCAAATATACATCACCGCTACAACACTACACGATCATCCCCACACACGTGCACGCCTACACGCTTACATATGAATGTGGAAGGGTTTACATTTTTTCCCTTATCGAATTGAAAAACTCTCAATTTTCCGATAATAAATATGTGCAGGAGTTGTTGAGGCGTGTATGCTTGGTACACATATACGTTTCAACAACTCATACATATATGAATAGTTAGCTAGGTTAGCTAAGATAGGTCGCAATTTTGCATGCAACAGGCAACAGCCAAGCCGAGGTGTGCCGTGTACCCTTGAGCTGGTTGCCAAAATAAAATCGGCTGAGTGCCTTAAGCGCTCGCCTTAGTAGTCCGGTGAAGCTGTTAAGACTTTGCTGAGTCAATAGCGTAGTCTTTTCGAAAAAAAAAAGTTAAAACAATGGAACACGAAAATTTCACAATTCTTGACGGCATAATACTCGTATACTTATTCTATAACTATTTACACTGAAAATAGGTTCCCGACAAAATCGTGAAAACGAAAATCTACGACGTTGCTATGCAGTAGAACCGTGTAAAACGAATATGTCCCGAATTCAGTCATCTTATAAGTTTCAAAATTCGTTAATTTCTAAAGCGTGTTAAAGCCAAATTATGTAGAACAGGTACCGTGTAAATCGAAGAATAGGTATATTTGTCCCAAAATTCATGAAATTTTAATGGCAGATACGGTACTTTTCGCACTATTATGTAAGCTTCTCGACAGGAGTCGATGTTTGTGATTTAATAGAGATGGTAGCTGTCCACTTTCTAGATGTTAATTATTAATTACTAAATTATATTTCCATAAAATGAAATCGCGTGCACGAGCTTGTAACTTATAAAATATGTTTCACGAGAATATTTCTCTGGTTTATCAAATTATAGTAAAATGTATTTATTATTCTTTTTAGAATTGTTAATTCGTGATTTCATGAAGTGTCGTGACGTTGTTTATTTAGGCCATGGATCAGTTCATGATAATAGGGTATCATAGCAGCGATTCTAAATGAAGATCCACGGATCTCGCAGCGTGTTATTAAGAGGGAAAAAACACAAAGTCCCTCTCAGTCAATGAAATTCGTCACGCAACCGTAATTTATTTTAACATTTATTTGTCCATTATACTTCTTGCACTTCTATAAGCGGTGTTAAATTGGTATGTTCTCTTTAGCAAAATGCAATTCGTTTTTGAAAAGAATTGTTTGGAGTATTTATTATATTATAATAATATATTATGTTTCAGTTTTATTAATACTGTAAACTAGGTTATACTTTTCATAGCGTTATCTATACCAATATTATAAAGAGATATAGTTTGAGAATTTGTGACGTTGTAGGGGCTAATCTCAGGAACTACTGGTCCGATTTGAAACATTCTTTCAGTATTATATAGCTAATTTATCGAGGGATGTTATAGTTATATATCGTCACGCCGAGATTAATAGGAGCGGAGCACTAATATTTCAAATATAATAATTTCAAAATATTTCAAAATCGGGGTATTTTTTTTCTTTTTCAGAGCTTCCTTTGCGTGTAGCGTTACGTTAGTAACTATTTTACGCGGACGAAGTCGCGGGCAGGGGCTAGTTGAATATATGTATGTATATGAAAATGGATGCGGGTTAGGGATGTTCGAAATTAAAAAAACATTGATGTTGACATTGAAGCTAACATCGATCTAAAAGTATCGATGTACGATAAACATCGATGTTTTGGTAGCAAATAAAATTGGCCATTCTATTTATTATTATTGAAGGTGAAATACAAGAAAGTTTTTTTTTTTACATTCTGAGTAAATTTTGGTCACATTCTATAAAAAATTAAATTGGTCAGGTATTTTCCCTTTTGTCTATTCCGTTGCTGGTACAGGAATTGACTAAATTTGGAAAAAAGCCTTTCTGAACCTGTCACTTTCCCTTAGGAAATGCAAAGAAAAAACTGTTTGTACGGCTTATTTCGATTACATTGATTAGTATCACCTAGTGTGAAGTAGCTAAACTTGATAGTTATGTAGTCCCTAGCTAATGCATCCAACGGTACATGAGTCTAAATAATCTATTGACATTTCGATATTTTACTCCCATAACATCGATATGTCGATGTTAGCGACTGAAAAAATCGATGTTTAATTAATTTCGATGTATACCGATCATCCCTAATGCGGGTATACCTCATAACTTCCAATACTGTTTCACTGATGGCCATGAAAATTGCTATAACCGAGTGTTTTTATGGGAAGAAGTTTCTATCATATACAACATATATATGTATCAATATATTTACCGTTCAATCGATCCTCGTAAATATTTGGAAGTTTTTGTTAATAATCTATTTATTAGAATAAATACACACAAAGCAGCGGGCACAGTTATTATTAGAATATAAAAACATAAGTGCTTTTAGATTTTAAATAAAATTAAGTTAATAGTATTATTAAGACTTAAAGTAGGTAATTAAAGTGCAACATTTTTATTCGATAGAATGTCATACTTTACAATCCAGTTTTTGTAACGTATCTCTGCTTCTTTCGGTACATTCCAACCGGTCCATGGCGACAGTTCCGCGATACTGTCATTACTAATATGATAACATAAATTTATTATAATCATATGCAGTAGGTATTAAATTCCTGCGTTTAAGTAGGTATCTGTTATTTTACCTCAGAATGGATCTATTCAAAAATATAAATTTTCATTGTTTTAACTGATAAGTAAATTGTATTTCCATAAATCTATGTATATAATAATAATAATAAAATATTCATTAAAATCTAATATATAAAAATCTCGGGTCACGGTGTTAGTGTTCGAAGTCCTAAGAAACGGCCGTACCGATATTTAAGACATTTCTTATGTAGGTATATTTGGTAGGTATGAGGATAGGTCGTAAATTATATTTCATAACGCTAGGTGATTAGGGTGTAGGTATCTAGAATATTTTTTTTACTACATTTTTTATTGTATTTTTTTAAATCGTCATCTAAATATACCTATAACCCTAAAATTTTGACCCTCCTATCCCACCCTCCCAATTTATAATCGTGATTTTAGTATTTTTGCAAGAACTACTATATCCAAACAATTTAGCGGACGTTCGTATTTTAAACAAAACAGAATTATTTATTTTTATTAATAACAGATGGCACTATGTCCACTTCATCGAAATTTCTTCCACAAATGCGTAAGTCATTCACTAAACCAACTATGGGTTTCACAATTGGAAACGATGGACGTCGTTATAATAGGGTTCTAGGTTTTTAAGATTTTTCGAGTTTGAATATACAATAGAGACCGGGCAGGGAAGCGGTTTCACGCAAACAAAGTTGCGTGGGTCAACTAGTATCTAATAAAATCTCTGATATCTACGAATATATTTTTTTAAATAGAGACATTTTATCGGATTGACACAGAAAAGAAAATATTTCATCCACGCCCCATACTTAAATAAATAATTACCGAATGGCTGCAACGTTTAAGATTGTTGACCCCGCATGTTGGCAGCATATCATAGGTAATTCCTATTTATCCTTTAGTATTCTAATCTTTACCAACGTAACGGGCGGATGCGTGTACGTAAGTAATCGCTACGAATCGCACGGAATCTAAAATTAGTATGATATTTTTTATTAATATATTATGTTGACAATTAAATTCGCCAGCTCGTGCCGGTTTCAACCGCTCGTATCTGAAATAGTGTTGTTACTCACAAGAAAAGTGGTTTGATCATCGCGCCCGCTGATCATGAACATCTGCTACACTTAAGCTTGTGAGTTGGTCACTTAAAAGGTCATCTAAAGATGTGGAATACAAACAAACACGTATTTTTATCTTGGTGCTTAAAAATAAATGATCTATTGGAATATGAATTGATTAAATAATTGATTTTTTTAATTGTACATTAATTTTGTTGTGTGTTTTACGTTCACCTTTTATAATATTAGAAATTAAAGTATAATGGACGAACATAACATATTTTTTAATCATGTCAGTGCAAAATGCATAGTGGCAAGAACACATTAACAAAATTCGATACCGATTCTAGTACTTGATTGAGACTACATGAACTCTGGTTTTCAAAGTAACAATTCATAATTAGGTAAAAAATTGTTTACGCAAATAGTTATTGTAATTTAACCTAGTAGGCTTCGTAATAATTAAAAGTATTACTAGTGTTTTCAAATTCTTTTGTATTATAGCATAGTTTTATTCTTTAAAAAAAAGGAGATATCTTCAAGGGAAACTCCAATACGTTATTACAAGTACTACTACTGTATAGGTTTAATTTTCGGATAAGTGACGTTACTTCTGAGGTAATGCCATACGAACGTTTGAGATTAGATAAAACTTGATCCTCTCGTAAATGTGTTGTTCGTGTTTATTTTGTTGAAGAGGTCTAAATAGCGTCGTAAACTCCATAAACAATCTATTACTAGGAAAAACCTAATATTTATAAGCACTTTATATTGATGTAGCAGAAAAAATATATTATTATTTTCTTTATAAAAACATGACAATAAAGTAGTTGGTAGCAGTTTTTATCGTCAGTGGAGGGAATTCCGTTTCTAAATATCAAGGTTGTGCTGGTTTTGTTTCTAATGACAAAGTAGATGGTCTTTCACTATATATCAAGTTGGATAGTTAGTTTTCCTACGACTTAAGTTCTTGAGATACAATTTACGTGAACAATCGTTGAAATATAGGTTATAATACTAGGTATTCCCAGCAACGAATCATTCAAACACAATCTTCTTTATATATAAAAATCAATGTTTGTATGTTCATCCGAAACTACTGATATATGATAATAATTTAGTAGGGTGTTCTGGGGATGCCTGAGAGAGTTCCTAGTCCAAAAAAAGTCTATGTAAATGTTTTTTTTTTTAAATATAATAATGAAAATGTTTGCCTTAAAGAAAGAAAGAGTTTTGGTTCTTTTTGAAACTTTTGACATTACATTTCAATATTATTTGACATATTTCATGTATTTCAATTAAATATAATTAGCTATTAAGATATCATCACGCCAAGACCATAGGAGCGGAGCGCCAATGAAAATTGTTTCAAAATCGCGGTATTTTTTCCTTTTCAGAGCTTCCGCTGCATGTAGTATAACTATTCCACGCGGACGAAGCCGCGGGCCGAAGCTAGTTTCTTATAAATTAATGTGGCGTTGTCTGAAGTGATGATTATATGTATTTATATTTCTGTATGAGTTAAATTTACACTGATCTAAAGGATATGTCTTTTTTTTTTTTCGAAATGTCTACGCTATTGACCCAGCAAGGTCTTAACAGCTTCACCGGACTACTAAGGCGAGCGCTTAAGGCACTTAGCCGATTTTTAAAGGATATGTCTATGTTTTAAGCATTCTTAGTCTACAAATTTAAATCAGAAAATCCCGCCTAATATTATTCAGATAAAACATGATAATATTATTTATGCTTTGTAATTATGTAAAATATGTATATAGATTTTGCACGATACCTCCAGGACTGCTAACAAAGGTATTTAATATTTATGCAAATTTTCTTATGTTAGACTTTTAAGGTCGCCACACCTCTGTCTTGTATATAATGTGTACAAGATCGTTTTCGCAGAAACGCTTGTATTAAAATTTGGCGAGCTTACGACTGTATGCTAATTCGTTTTATTCAAAAACTTATTTTTTTCCTTGATGGTTTCTTAATCGCCGTTTAAAAAATAAATTGACTTTTAATACGTCAGTCTAAAACCAACCAAAGATTAGTTATGCTTTATGTTTAAAAAAGTAAAAGTTTTTCTAACATTCGATTACGGTTCTTTAGATATGATTGATGTAAAGAGAAAAAAAATAAAATCTTAATTCTTTTTTTTATTATTTGAAGTATCTATTAGTAGAAGTCGATTACGGCATGGGGTTAAACTTGAAAGACTAAACAATCCTATTTTAATGTAAACTAACAGGCACGGTGAACGTTGTCCCGCCCTAACTATAACAAAAATCTTGACAAATTATACACTCAAACCTTCCTCATGAATTACTTTATCGACTGGTGAAAAGTGCATGAAAATCCGTCTAGTAGTTTCGTGTTTATCGCGAACAGACAGACAGACAGACAGAAGCGGTAGCGGACTTTGTTTTATACTGTGTAAATAAAATTGGCTTTTTAATAGTTAATTTGTACTTTCGTTATTAAACTTGTTCGCATTTTGATCCATAGTATTAAATCGTAAGTAATACTGTAAGTATCGAGTAAGCCTGTATAGTTTTAAACACACGAACCTTATTATTGCATAACTCATTGCGTATGAAAGAGTAGATGCGCCCTCGCATTTTACCCGGGTAAAACCTTCACGCATGTGAATAGTAATTCGTTTCCCTAAACTCTTACATAATCACTAACCAATTTACATATTAACATTTAACATGACATTTCAAACACTACAAATGTTATAAGATCGAAAACAAGAATAATATTACATTTCTCATATATCTATTATTCCATTCTTATTTCTGTTATATACCTACGCCATTGTGATTTATTATTTTAATAGAAAAAAAACAATATAGGTATTCCATCAATAAATGCGTGTAACCTTGAAATCACTTCACAAGTATTCTAACAGACGTTTGCGCATCAAATATTTTGCAATAAAGCAAATAAGTTGTCACTGTTGTGTGTATTTTGTACAACAATTTAATAGTTCCTAGAATTGATTAATTTTAACTTACAATCACAATTTATAGTATGTATTTAAATAACAAGATTTCGAAAATTTCCAGGTAGTATTAAACTTCTTCCATAATTTGGGGCTAGTGTATAATTGGAAAGATGGGCTGTTAATCGCGTTTATAACGGAATAACTCAAATTTGATTACATGGAACAAAATGAACGAATAGAGATATTGGTTCTAAAAATCTCTCGTGCGCACTTTATTTTCTTAAAGATATTAATTATTACCGTCTATATATAATTATATGTATAGTATATGTATATTGTAATTGAACACCTATGACATAGACGGAAATCAATACTATATAACACAATCCCACCGACAGACGGATGTTTAGTCCCATTATAATACTGTGGACGTCGTATAACTCGGCTACACAAATGCAGTATAATTGTTTAATAAAACCCTCTGACAATTTCCTATTGTTAATCGGTGAAACGCGTGAAGCTAAGACACACTCGACATTTTCCTCTTATAAATTATATCGAATTGATACTCATTAAAAATTCCGTACAAAGAACCAATTACACTATAAATGTTAATAATAAAGTAAGGTGTGCTTAATCATACATATTAATTTAAATATTTATTCTCAGAACTATTACATGTTATAAATTACATTTATATTCATAAATATATTGAAATGAAGTGTTACAGCAACCGTAATATACAATTTAAAAAGTATGTTGGTTGGGGACGATGATTTTCGAAACGGCTGAATTGAATTCACCAAATCTGATACAAGCAGATAGAGTCATTTTTTTATTTCGCTTTTACATAAGGGTTAGGTAAAAATGTCGGAATTATAATTAAAAAAGATATGACAACCCATATATATTCAAATAAAATACGTAGTTTCTATAAAACGAGCCCCGTTTAAATAGAATCAATGATTCATAATGAAGTTAGACCAAAAAGTATGCGATTGGAACCTGTGCCGTATATGCAAATAATTCTTCGTAATCAATCATTTATGATAATGGATATCGTGTAAAAATAATTTTCCTCTTGTAAAATATCTATATTAACATTACATTCACTTTATTTAAAAGGTGTAATAATTATAGGCGTTCATAAATTTTCTTGTTAACGACCAGTCTTTATTGGCGCGTTACGCGAGTAATGCGTTGTCTATTTATAGCTCGAATACTTTCTTGGGTCTTTTAATACCAGTATGTAGACGAGTAGCTCTTCTAGTTTCCTAATAAGGCATATGCAACTAAGAAATTCCGAGACTGCTCCAACTGCGAATAAGTTTAACTCTGCTTGAATTGATACCGAGTTGCTATCCCAATAATAATAATTCTCGTCTACTAAATTATGCATGTTGTACTTGTAACGCTGAGAAACTCACGCGAACTATAAAATAAGATTTACAAAGAAAAGCGGCACAGAAAAACTGTTTGTTACGCTGACAACGATTTAGTGAAAGTTACCATCGTCATCCGTCGACCAATTTAGTCTATGAAAGCCTTTACCGTTCGATATAGTTTTTTTAGTAATAATGTCCATCATTATACAATAAATTAACACCGAATTTTATACGAAACAAAATTAAAACAAATATTATCGGTAACGATTTCAGGCAATTGTGTATTCGTACCTATATACATTGACATAGAACTAAGTAAGGCACAAGGAAGACGTCATTAATTGCTTCATTTTGTGCCATGAAAAACAGTTTCAGTAAATACATTATCCGACTGCGACCGGAATGGACTAGTAAACGATACGTCCAAAAGCCCTTCACAAATACTTTAATAAATCCCACACATGCAACTCTTATGACGCGTATTACAGTTAGTATGTAATTAATACTACGAAGCTGAATAATATATCTAACTGATTCATCTCCGCTGAAATTGATACCACAAATATATTCGTATTAATATATGTTCGTAGATTTGTTGTAAGGAAACAAAGTATGTGATCATACATCTATGTTATTAATAGAAACAGGTAATTTTTTTTATTTATAGAAATATATCTCTAAAAGTATTAAACCGATTTTTAGAATTCTTTCGTTAGTAGGAAACTGCATTATCCTTGAGTGTGTCACTCAATGCTTTGTTTTATTCTTATTAGGCCTCATACTGTAGTCAAAATGCACTGAGTTGCTGGTTAAATGTGAAATATGTTTGCCTAAATACTAGTCTTTAAAGATGGATTCCTTATATTCTATCCCTATTCTTATTTGGGTTACAAGTTAATTATGTCGTAGAATAAAAAATAATACAGTTTATGCTACCAGAGACGAGCAGTATTTAGTTTTTATATAACAAGTTAATGCGAATCAAGTGAAATATTCGATTATACAAATTCAAAGTTACGCAATTCGTATTCTACGACTTTGCCGTAAAAATAAGTTGCATTCATTTTTTGATAATACGTATATATGTAACTTACTTATATATATAGTAGACACGTATACATATATCTTCAGGAAGAATCTATCTAAATGATTTTAAAAACCGTTTCGACATCCTTTGGTTAGTTTATAAGAAATAAGGTAACACACAGATAGATACGAAAAATAATCTTTGAGATACGTAGAGTACATTACAGTTTTCTCTTGTTTGAAGTACGTGAATTCGATTTAACGGTTATCAGTCAGTAGGACATATCGCGTTGTTTCGACGTATTACTGTGTGTAATCATAAAAATAAAAATATTGTTACTATATAAATTGATTTGGACGGTGTTCTTGGGAACGTTAATTAAATTATGCATCTATTTCATATAGAGAATGCTGCTAAAACCGTTGGAATTAGAAACTAGACGACGGTCAAAAATCATTAACATTAATTTGAATTTATTTATTTAGTCGTGAAATGCTCTACACGATCGTACAGTTACTTTTCTTTAAATTGATAATGATTAGGTATATTAAATATTTTCATTTCTCAAACATGTGTATCTGAATAACAAATTAACTGAATTAAAGTAACAGTGAATATGATATTTTATTAGAAACTTTTCCTGTTATGCCTATGTTATTTAATTTCTTTATTTCATAATAAATGGATGGATAAAATTGGAAAAGTGGTTGACATAGTTTATGACTCACGAATGCCGTTACCACTCAAGGGGAAGGTGTATAAAACCCATTGACATATAAAAACCTAAGACGCACAGTCTCGAATAAAGTAGCGATATTAGCGATTATAGTTATGCGATAAATTTATGATTTTGCAAATTCAAGCCTGACTAAATGATTTAAACTTGCTTTTATAAGGACAAAAGCGTCGCGAGACTATTTGAATTGACTTCATAATCCAAAGTTATGCACTCATTTTTGTGTGCCGGCTTTGAAACGTTAAGTATGCATGTTGGGTTTTTGTATATCAATGTGTAAAGCTGTAATTAAGACCAATTGTGTTATATGGATCCGAGTGCTGGGCTACAAAAGAGATGTACAATAAATGATTACATGTGGTTGAGATGCGATTGTTAAGATAGATGTGTGATGTAACCAGAATGGATAATACTAAGAATGAATATGTCTGAGACAGTTGAAATAAGCACCAGCGATAGAAAATTTGATGAGTGATAGGTTAATGGTACGGGCATATTTTGAGAAGAAAGTCATGTAAATAAAAAAGTTTTGAATACGCATATAGGATTCGAGGAAGACCGAAAAAGGTATGGATGGAGTGTGTGAAAAATAATGTGTATAAAAGGTGCGAATATTGAGATGACATCTGACAGGGTAGAATGGAAAAGGAAAACATGTGATGCCAACTGTATTTATGTGTGATAGGCGTAGGAAGAAGATTGAAGCATTTCATTTGTATATCCAAATGCTAATGTTTTATTATCATTATACTCTATTTTTATAGAGAAATTAAAGGACTATTGACTATAAATTGGGCTCCAATTAAATCCATAGTTTATAAAATATAGTACACAAAAAATCAATCCGACAATTTGGTCCTCAAAGGCATGTAGACACCATGATATAGAATTTATATCCCACTAAATTATACTAGAAATATTGGTATATAATAGGTTGAATTTTTTTTTCAATTGATGGAAAAGCCATAGTTAATACAATTATTTCAATAATGGTTGTATGTTAAATAACATACGTAATAAATTTTATAACAAATGAATAACACGTTGAATGTATTTTAGTGAATATTGAATTCTTCGAACATTTGATTTATACGTTTCATAGGAAATAAATCCCGATTAAAAAGAAGTGAATTTAATAACACGAAGTTAATTAATACTAAATTATGCGAATAATTACAGATTAAATTCCTCAGTTTACGTAACTAAAAATATTATTTTCTGTATTGACTAGTTATAATCGAGATAATCTGGTGTACACTAGAAATAACTTGTTTGATGTCAACTGGTTTTGTGGGAGACGAATGAACTGGTTGAATATTAATTATCGTACTTTGAATGAAATTTCTTTAGTTTCACACTTTTACCAAATTGCATTTGTCACAAAATATCGAATAAAAATATTGTTTGAATATATTTTAGTATGACCAAATAAATACTCGTAGTTAGAACAGTGAAATGTTTATATTGGGATCAAGAGTCGGCCACTACGTAATATATTACTCATAGAAATAGCAAAGGGTTCACCGAAATCAAAACATACGTAACCAAGAATCATCTTTGAAAAATTCCGAAACGAACGGTCATAGCTATAACTTGCACGTACTGAAGTTTTGACGTGATTATATATGCACATATAAATATCCCATCTGTATATAGATTAATACTGTATCTGCTTAATATGACGTAGTAAATCGTGAGGCTAGCTTCGACAATTATCAAAAGTTCTCTTATCATCGTAGTCTAGGTATTATTACCACAGAAGATGGCCCACTTTTGTTTCATTTTATTATTTGGAAGTGTTTACATTGAAGCGGATTCTGAATGTATTTCTATTATGTAATAAGGTGATGACACTCTAGTGAGATAACAATATTGGAATATGCAGTAAATATAAAAGACCAATAAATAAAAAAGAAGCTAGATTAAAACTGGCTCAAATGTAGAATCGGTGCTTATGTTGGTATAAATTGGTTTGTAGCTTAATTATTACATTAAATATTGGGCCACAACCTTTATTTTTATACTGAGGAGTCGAACGAGTCACCACAAATTGAAATTCTATCCATGTCAACTCAATGGTTGGAAGTCGTCTGCTGTGCGGTTTTCGTTTGCGTTTTTTCCACGTACGTTGATTCTCTGGAATGAACTCCCAGTGAGAGTGTTTCCGGACCAATATAACGTACAAATCCTCAATAAATGAGTTTACTCCTCTTTCTTCAAAGATTGGCAATGCATCTTCGATGCACCTCGGTCGTATGCAAGTCGTGGGCGACGGTGATTACTTAGCATCAAGTGACCCGTGACATCGTGGTGGTCTAGGGGTTGGACCGGTGAAATATCATTTCGATGTCCGCATGTTTGATGCCTGGCATATATCAACAAATTGGTAACACTATCGGCTAATGGTGAAGGATAACATCGTAAGGAAACCTGGACCTGAGAAATGTTCTTGTAGCACTACTATATGTGGGAAAACATAAAACTGTAAAATTCTCAGAGTTTGATGTCGCCAATACTTTATGGGCTGGTGTGGTAATTACGCCCATACCTTTCTTCGGGAAGAGGCCTATGGACTTGCAGTGGGTCTCTTACATGCTGATGACGATGAAGTGACCCGTCTGTTCGTTTGTCTCCAACCGCATAAAAAAACTATTTTTTTAAGCGCCTGTTCTAGCGTTTACGTCGCACCGGACAAAGAGACAAAATGCCGCCTTTTAATGTACATTTTAATGTTATGTTTTTGATAAAAATTGAAATTATATCCAAGATTGGTCTTTGTCTTGCAGTCTTGATTTTGTTCACGCATTTTTGCAAAAGCCAAGACCGCTGCATTGTAACAAAACCAAGAGTGATCCTCGCAAGATAAGACTGACCTTGAAAGACTCTTGTGATCTTGCAGTTAGGTTAAACTGAGAACATTATTGAGTATTTGTTGTTCCAAGATCAAGAATAATATCGAAACAGCACAATATCAAGACCAGTACTAGGTGTATTGACGCAGGACAGATACCTAAAGTATGAAAGGATATATTTATATTTATGTATATTTTAATAAAAGCATATCTTAAAAAAGAAACACGTAACAATATAAAATTGATATTTAATAATCTGTTACTAAAAACCGGTAAAAATGTATTAAAGAAAAATACTGGCATATCTTCATGCCACAAATTGTTAACCGTATAATCTTTTACGGTCTGGTAGTTAATATGCCGCCTCCAAATTTTGAAACCCCGGACATAAATCCAGACTGTCCGCCTTTTTAAAGGACGCTGTTCATTTATCTTAAGATTATTTATCAATACAGCATAAATTATTTTGCAAGGGTTCAGCTTTCTTTAATACCCTCCACTGTACTTCATCCGTTAAAAATTTAAATTAGTAACGGACCGCGAATTCCGAAAAATCGTTGATGCATGCTCTGGCACGAAACGTAGGGCAGTGATTCGGCTGCTACGAAATCTTTTGAAAATAATGATTCATTCTGCAAGGGTTAAAAATAAACCTAATAGCATACACCAAAAATGTTGTGAATTGATGTTTACTTTTTACTTAAAATAAATGTATGAATTTTGAATGAAACTTTACAGTAACATGACATAGGATCAGAATATAGTATTTTCTATCATTACTAATATTATAAATACGAATGTGAGTTTATTTGTTACGTTTTTACGTGTTAACAACAACGGATCATTAAATTTAGCAAGTTAGTGATTTATAAAAATATTACTTAAATTGGCCAAAATATGACAATAAGAATAAGATCAGTTAAAATATTGTCACGAGAAAGTTATGTCGACATTTGTTGTACAACATTTTTTTTATATATCATAGGAGGCAAACGAACAGGTGGGTCACCTGAAGTTAAGTGATCACCACCCTCCATAGACACTTGCAACCCCAGGGGAGTCGCAAGTGCATTGCCAACTTATGTTGGGCAGGCAGAGGGAAGGGAAAGGGAAGTGAGTGTGCGGTGCTCTCACTGACCGAACGAAACGCAACATTGTAAGCATTGTTACTTCACGTCGGTTTTCTGCGAGAGGGTGGTACTCCCCCGGTCGAGCTGACCCATTCATACTGAAACCAATAATAGCTTTAGCGTGGCTCTACCACTACAAAATGGTTACACTAAGATAATATATGGTGTCATCATTACAGCCTGACGTTTACGCTGGACCTTGCCGCCGGAATGTCATATTTTGCTAGATTTTGTGGCACTCCATTAGCGCGGCAGACGGTACATCGTACGTTTTTTTAGTTAGAGTTTGACACCCTAACCCAAAGAGGGCTGCAGTGGATGGTTTTTTTTTTCGAACTGATTACGCTATTGACCTAGCAAGGTCTTAACAGCTTCACTGGACTACAGCAGTTGATGGTGTGGGTGTCTATTATAAGATTTTTTCCAACATAAAAAATGGGGTAATATTTATTACTACTTTACTGTTATATGATAATATGGTTGTCCTGAATAAATTTTAATAACACACATTATGTCCTTGATATTTCAGTGATATTTGCATTAAAAGATCACGTCTCCTATGATCACAACAACAACGTGATTTTTTTTATTTGGCTATTAAGTGAAGATGTATCAGGTTTGATTTCGAAACGTGACCACGTGTAGTATTAATATATTAGGTACGTGTATACAAATACGGAAACGTTGATTTCATATACATAAAAGAGGAAGTTAATGAATATACATTTATAATTTATTAGGCATAGATGTTTGTTTATATAATACTTATAGTGGGATGAGTGTTTTTATCATAATATTGTTATTGGATTGGTTGTTTTTATGTTAATTCAAGGTGGATTATATTATGTTGAATCTATATATATACATATATATAAATATATATGTATGTATATAAAACGAGCAGTGCGCGCATCTTCTAAACTTTAATAATCATAGATTAAATGAATTTATCGTGTTATATACCCAGTAAGTTTTTTGCCGTGAAGGAATGGAGCAGGCCGTGTGGTGCTTATGGTTTCACCCCTTTACATAAAAATAGATATCTTCTATCTATCTATACTATAATAAAACTGTAACAAGTCGAAATCTATAAATTAAATATTTTTTGAAAATTTTAATCAGAGTAGACTATGTTACCGATATAGAAGTCAAAAATAATCTTTTTAGAATTTTTGTCTGTCTGTCTGTCTGTCTGTCCCTATGAACACGCATCACTCTGAAAGTACTGAACCAATCTTGACGAAACTTGACATAGTGATAACTAATATTACGACATTACATCAAAGATACTTTTTATCCCATAAAACGCATTGAGTTCTCCAGGATGAAGGATTAAAGTCTAGAATCTAATCCCGTATTACTCTGAAAGTACAGAACCAATTTTAACGAAACTCAACACAGTGATAACTGATATTACAAGGCTACATCCAGGATACTTTTTGTCCCATAAAACGCGAGGATTTCTCCAGGATAACGAAAAACAAAAATTTTTAGTTAACGTAACTAGACTTTTTCGCGACACTTTGGTACAATAGCCGGCAACGTTGGAAGAACATAGTACATGAGATATAATTTTTTGTATCATAGGAAGCAAACAAGCTGGTGGATCACGTGATGTTAAGTGACCACCACCGTCTATAGATACTAGCAACTCCAGGGGTGTCGCAAGTGCGTTGCCAACCTGTATATGGGGGAGGCGGAGGGTAAGGGAAGGGAGAGGAGGAAAGGGGAAGAGAGGTAGGCCTCCGGCGCTCTCACTGACCGAACAAAACACTTCAATGCAAGCAATGTTATTTCACGCCGTTTTTCTGTGAGAGGATGGTATTAGCCCGAATAAGCTGATCCATTTATGCTGAAACCAGTAATAGCTTCAGCTTCAATAGAAAGAATTTAGGACACCTGGTAGCCGGTAAGCGTTGTATTTTTAATGTGCATTTTGATTTAATTAATTTTGATTTATGAGTAAGGTTAGGTTATTTTTTCAGTAACTTTTAAACGCATTTAAAAATATGAATTTATCATAGTCAGACACATTTTTTTATAAACAATCATATGCCTGCTAAAATATTTTATAAATAAAAATAATTAATTTCAAACCAATTATTTTTTCCATAGCAAAGAACAACTTTCATTTTAATAAACATTATTGATATTAAGATTTCACCATATACAATGAAACAACGATAAACGTAAACGTATGACTTATGACTGATACCATCTTAAATATATGCGTTGATAACATACGCTGCCACAATTATCGCTATCTTTATCCTGCAACCAGTACTGCACTAAACTATAGCCATAGCTAAGTTATTACTTTTATAGCAATAAATCGGTCCAAATATTGAGTAAATAACTGAATTAGTCTGAAAAATGAAATTTGTACTTATTTATATCTAAATATAGTTATGATAAAATTACTGCTATTTCAACAGGGTTTAAAATTACTATTATTTTTACTTCCAAAAAATAGCATCAAGCACATTATTGTCAATAATAATGTCTTTCAATAATAATCCCTTTTTAATAAAGTTTCAAAGTTAGTTAAAAAAATTCTAAAATTATTTCAAAATTAATATTTTTGTCTGTAAAGGTACGATATGCACAAATAAACGCAACGTTTACCGGCAGCCAGGTAGCTGGGATGTAGTTCGGATGAATATAATATATAAAGCTGGCTTTATGGATTCTTTCCGGTATGACCTCTGCCTATGTAGGCAATATCGCCAATATCAAGTATGACAAATACATATTATAAATTTAATGCCAAATATGCAGTATTACAACGTAGAATAATCTACAATAGAAACATATCAACATAGATAAATTACCAAAAGGCGATAGGCACTATGCTGTGAGTGATATAAAGATTACTTATAAGAATATATTGGAAATATATTTAAAATTTGTTTTCGCAATAGTTTCTAACTCTTAGACAATAGTTACAAGCAAGTGACAGTTGACGCTTCGACACGGTATTCATATATTTTTCTTCAATGCAATGGAGTATAAAAAGGTTTTAATACAAGTTGAAGATAGTTATGATAAAGTGGTAGAGATATTTATTTAGTTTTATGTAGGTTGGTTTTTATCTTAATTGTACCTGGTAGAGTATGCTACGAACGGGTTTTAGGCTTATATTAAAAAAAAAAAAACAAATATAATCTGAGTATACGTTTGAGTGAGACCGTGGATTGTTTAAATTCACAATTGGAAACGGTAGTTGTGGCTGCAATCGGGTATTCGTTTTATTATATTATCGCGTTTAAAATACAATTGATAACCAAGTGAAGATACAGTGATAACCAATTTGGTGCAGACGAAGTTGCACAGGTCAGCTAGTTGTTAATAAAACAAACAGTGAGACGAACTCGCGTGTATCAGCTATTCACTAAAAATCAAATAATTTTATTTCAATTTTAATGAAAGCCTATAATTATAAAAAATTAAGAAACTCATAAGATAATATTATAAAAAAATGATAATCTATACTAATATCATAAAGAGGTAAAGTTTGCGAGTTTGTGATGTTGTGACGTTGTAGGGGGTAATCTCAGGAACTACTGGTCCGATTTGAATAATTCTTTCAGTGTTATATAGCTCATTCATCAATAATGGTTATAGGCTATATATTATCACCCCAAGACCAATAGGAGCAGAGCACAGATGGAAAATATTTCAAAATCGGGATGTTTTTTCCTTTTGAGAACTGCTGCGTGTTGGTGTGTCTATTCCACGCGAACGAAGTCGCAGGCAGAGGCTAGTCAAGTAATAAAGACAGTGCCAATGTATTTAGGAATATCTGTATGTCTGTACTTAGCCATAAATTGACATTTTAAGGTCTAATTCCGATAGTGTTGCCTCCCAATTTTGGCGTTTCGGATAAATTTCCAAGCTGCTGCATTTAAAACGGGAATTAAAATGTAAATGATTTCTTATCATAACAGGTGTGTTAAAATGACTCCCAAAATAATACGTATGAGGTATAATATATTCTATACGAAGTGTTGATACAAATGAAGTGAAACCGTACACGTAACTTTCTACAAAATGTGAACAGGTGGCGCCACATATTACGTGTTATAACAAAGTTATCTACATATACATTTCATTATACAATATAATAGCGTACGTATATTTCTGTATGGTGCCTAGTTTACGAAGAAATTCACTGTATAAGTGTTTTGCAACAGTGAAATATTAACGGTGACGACACATAAAAAAAATAATGAATTAATTATTTCTCTTTTATCATATATGATAACATACATCTTTATGGGTGCCATAAAAATTGTAACTGAACACTTTATCATTTATCGAGGTTTTATAGGCTATATATCATCCCGCTAAGACTAATAGAAGCGGAGCACCAATGAAGAATGTTTAAAAATCGTTTTTTTTTCCTCTTGAGAGCTTCCGCTGCGTGTTAGTATCTATTCCACGCGAGCGAAGTAGCGGGCAGTAAATACGGGACAGTAAGTAAGGGTAGTAAATACAACAAATCTAGTAGAAGTCTCATGTGGAAAAAAATATCCCGGAAATATCGCGATATTTTAAGAGTCATCGACGCCACAACGTTCAGAGTTGAACATCTTTAGTAAATATATAAAAGTAAATAGTTGAACATATGGTTAGACTGTGTAGTACAATTTTTAAATACAAACGCTTTCAGCATTCAGTGTAGGTACATTTATTCTATCTTTCACAATTTATATCATTTTCAAGTAATAAAAAACAGTATCTAATACCTATTTACAAACCGCGTAAATAAACATGAAACAGTTTCAATAGTAAAAACACTGATTACTGGAAACACATTCAGTGTTGGCTAGACAAACAAGCCGTCATAATTCCATTGTTATCCAGTATATATGTATTGTGGTGAAATCATACAACATATGTAGGCAAATACCACTTTGCTCAGGTTATCTTAAGAAACGTGCCTCGTTGTTACGTTATTTAAAGGCTGCGGTCAGAAACAAGCGATAATATGGAGAGACTCACGTATTTTACTTTCCGGCCGTTTGAATAGGCCGTTAAATGTGTTATGGTAATTTTTAATAAATGATTTTTACACAAATACTTTGGTAAATAATTTGAAGTTAAATAGTATAATATCTAATTTGTTCGTAGAACATGATTACTTATGAAGTAGATTATTAGTGTAGACGCAATAGTATTTATATGCCTTACAATTATAAAGTTATTAAAATAATCTATCCCTAATTAATCCCTAATGTAATGTTTACCAATATACGTTCTTGATTTCTGGTTATCTATATATTAATACATGAAGCAAATTTTTTGTATCCCATTTTAACCTATTTCCCGTCAACGGGTGAAATTGAAATTTGGCATAGTTAAAGTTTATATGGCGGAGAAGCTGTTTATTTTATATAAAATGCATTAGAAGTATATTAAATTAATTAAAATATGCACTACTCACACTACTACTCGAATTTTACACAACATATACATAGACATGTAAATATAAAAGACATTTTGACAGCCGTCAATAATTACAAGATCAAAAGAGGTTATAAAGGAGGTTGCTATGCTCGACTGTATGTATATTTTAACTCTTACGTTCCAATTACCATTTTTCATCCTACATTCAACAATGATATTATTAAATATAACTATTATTGTAATGTTTATTATTTTTTATGGTGAACTCACTTCAAATGATAATTTAATAAAAAAATGAGCCAAGTCAAAATAAGAACTTTGTTCATAAAAGTAATCCATGACTTAGACCTCCGCGGTTACAACGTTGCAATTCAACCTCATGTAGCAACAAAAAAGAACCTATTTTCAAAAGCTAATGGTAGTATTAAAAACATCTTTGTCTAGGATTCACCATTTGATTGTATTGTGGATCCATTACTTTTCCCGACGATGATACTGGGCATATCACTATTTCTTATAATGAACAGACTATATTTAAATCAATATCACCCAGAAATACCACCCACCCATGATGTCGTGTAAAATTAATTGAAAATTGTGTCATGGGTTGCAATAGATTTCTTTATTTTCGTAAAGTTATATTTCCTTAAAATTTAAGAGCTATAACCACGTAATTTTCGTTCAAATTTATACTTAATTTTAATTTTCATTTATACAGATATTTTTAAATGTTTATATAATTAAAGATCATGGCAAATAACTGAGTAGCCATGATGAAAACCTTTGATTATAGAATTATATATACCTTTTGACAAAAGAACTCTAATAAAGTTCAAACTTTAAAAAATCAAAAAACTATGGTCGAATGTCGACCACTGGGCGCCCCTAGTATACATGTAATTTGTGTATATGTACTTTACACGTATTTAAAAAAAATAAGAGATTGAAGCATTTTAATTCCTTACATTTTCATGCGTTAGTGATCTATTTGGGTAATATCAAAGAGATGAAGACAATACATTTAGTTTTATGTTATATTTACCATTCACAGGTGGCAAATGATATTAACAAATAGTTTTTTCGTGTAATTTAGATCAGTAGGTCATATGAATTCGTATCACCTGAGTTAATGTGTTTTGTAAGGCCGTCTACAATAATTTATGAAAATAGGAATGAAGTTAGTGAAAAATATAACATGATATTAATTTGAATATTTTATCTCTTCCTATATGTAGACACAAAAAACAAATCTATTTAATAATGTATATTACATTCGGAAATTTCAACGGTTTGATCGATCATCATTCGGCAAACCAGTCCACAGCCGTAAACGTTTTCTCATAGCGAAGGTTTTTATTCTGTAATTCGCTAAGTGGAGGTGCCAAGTCTGTATTAAAAAAAATAATAACAAATGCGTGCGGAGCCGATAACTAGTCACGATATAATTTTCTATAACTATTATACACGTGCACGTGTGTAGTATAGCATAAACATAACTTTTTTTTCCCGAGGAGTGCCGTGCACCCTTGAGTTAGTTGCCCAAATAAAATCGGCTGAGTGCCTTAAGCGCTCGCCTTAGTAGTTCGGTGAAGCTGTTAAGACCATGCTAGGTCAATAGCGTAGTCAGTTAGAGAAAAAAAAAACTTTTTTTTAATTCGTGTCTTGTTTTAGACGTTTTTAGAAAAGATTCCGCAAGTATCATACGAAATGTGTGTATACCTTTATGTATAGGTAAATTTATTTTGTACGTGTGTATGTCACTGAACTTCTAAACGGTTGGACCGATTTTGATGAAATTTTGTGGGCGTATTCCAATAGATCCGAGAATAGTTAAGATTTACATTTGAACCCGTTAGGTGGCGCTGCGGTCAGATAATAGGCTTTTCTATTATAAGGTTGGGACAACGTCCGCACGGACCGCTAGTATATATATATATATATATATATATATATATGTATTTATGTATATATACAACATGCCTCTGCCCGCGACTTCGTTCGCGTGGAATAGTTACTTTGGGATAACGCTAACACGCAGCGGAAGCTCTCAAGAGGAAAACACCCCGATTTTTAAACATTCTTCATTGGTGCTCCGCTCCTATTGGTCTTAGCGTGATGATGAACCTATAGCTATCCTCAATAAATGAGCTATATAACATTGAAAGAACTTTTCAAATAGGACCAGTAGGTTCTAAGATTACCACCTAAAACATTACAAACTCACAAACTTTACCTCTTTATAATATTAGTATATATGAGGTAATAATATAACAACTGATTAAATGTTTGATAAAAGTTAAAACAATTTTCATTGTTTGAACAGATACTAAAAAAAGAACTCGTTAAAATACTTTTATTCAACGAAACGATTTAAATTATGCATGAATTAATTAATAAGTAAAAATTTCCTAGAATTCTTATTCTGACTTGATACTTTAGTCTCCATGTATTTATTGTAGACATTTATCCTTCGTTTGAGAATAGTAATTCATAAATTTGATAATGTTTTTAGTAATATAAATTAAAGAATTAATTATTATTACATTATTAACAGCTTTTATGACAAGTAAATTAATGACTATTCTTCTAAGTGTATTAGTTATAGGAGAAAAAACGAAAATATGATTTTCATTTCGTCGAAACCCCCATACTCTGATAGATCAAACATTTAGAAGCGGTCAAATATATTTATTTTCTCAATAGCGTAATTTAGAACGTCTCTGATAAGCACAACTGCTTATTTGGTGACTCCACAAATCTTTTAATGGGACTATTGTATTTTTCTATAGCAGAAACACACTGTACGGTATATATAACGGATAAGTATGTGAATTCTCCGCAATTGGAATATTTTGCTCTTATTATCATTGAAGTCATTGTTAACATATGAATAATACTGGAATCTACTAAGATGTTTTTGATTAAAACAGCTTACCACGTCATACAGTATGAATAAATGTACACATTATATATTGCCTCAGTACATATCATCGGTTGATATGTTTTTTTGAAAATTGTCGACAGATGTTTTACTTTTCGTTTGATTGTTTGTCATGTTGGTAATCTCTCTATTTACGTATCTATTATTTAATATATTTTTTTTTATAATCACAGAGAAAGTATGAGGAGGGTCTCAATACCGAAGACTGCGCTATCTTATTTACTTTTAGTTAAGAATATTTCTTATAGATGCAAACAATCAAGTGATCCAAATGTGTATGCCAGCGAATGTTCCCGGTGCCTTATTTACTATGCTTTTGCACCCTTCTAATCAGTTCAAGTTGAGGGATAGGGATGAATAATCTCAGATAATGGATAAAAGTTTTGCTACATTTTTTTTTCGAACTGACTACGCTATTGGCCTGACATACCAGAACAGATTTAGTGGGCTACTAAGGCGAGCGCTTAAGGCACTCAGCCGATCTTATTTTAATCAGTTCCAGGGTGCAACGCACACTTCAGCTTACGTTGTTGCTAGGTAACGCTATATCACGAATTTAATCAAGCTAAGTTAACTATTCATACAGGAATTAGTGAGATACACATGTGTATCAAGCATGTGTATCTCGGTAACTCATACATGTATATCGTATCAATTGCTTTGCCTCGAAATTTATTTTGCTTTTTGTAAATAATGTATCAACTAGTAGACTTCAATGAGTCCATTGAATGAATGAAATAGAATAAATCCATTAACTAATCTTAGTATGAATTATAGTTATAATAAATCCGCGTATATATGTTCGAAATAACAAGCGCGACTTAGGAGCTACTTTACGCAACAAATCAAAATTCCGTGATCGCATATCCCGCCCTCGCGGTGAGCGCTGTAAAAATATCTCCAGATCACCAGACAGATAAAAAAAAATACAGTAGATAAATTATTTTTACGTTTTGTTGCATCTTTTTACGACCCTCCTGATTCAATCACGTCAGCGAACGATCAGTACCAGCCGGTCTCTTCAAACAGAGCGTGTTCAGGCCCACGCCCGCGTAACCACAGATCACGCCGCCGTGGTCTGGGGGTAAATTTCGCTCCCGCACACCAAATTTTTTGGCCCCCCTCGGTAGCGGCTCAAGCCTAGATCCGTTCCCTCGGCGTGGAGCCCTTGAGTACGCTGCTCACGCGATACAATAACAAAAACGCGATACTGCTACAACATCACACACATCATCTATACACACGTGCACGCCTACACGCTTACACGCTGTTTTTCTTTTTCAGAGAAATAAACAACGAAGAGTTCTACCTTTATTTTTCCCTATCCTAAAATACATATAGGAGTTGTTGAGGCACGCATGCCTAGTACACATGCATGTTTCAATAACTCATATACGTATATCTAGACAGCTTAGCTCAGATAGGTCGCGATTTTTGCACAAAACAGGCGACAGCCCAAGCCGAGGTGTGCCGTGCACCCTTGAGTTAGTCACCCAAACATTCCAAATCGGCAGAGTGCCTTCAACGCTCGCCTCAGTAGTTCGGTGAAGCTGTAAAGATCTTTACAGGTCAATAGTGTTTTTATTTTGATAAAAAAAAAAACGTTTTGTTGCAGGTACATAAGGCAAACACATTGTAAAACTGTATGTAAAGACTATTTATATTTCAGAAATAAATTCACTGGACCTACCTACATATTTTTATATCAAGACAATAAGTGTAATATAGGAAGCGATATAAATTACTTATTTATAATAAAATTGTGCAGTACAGTATTTAATTTTGTGTTACATAGAACACAACAATAGTTTGCCAAGTCCAAGTAACGGGTTTCTTCAATAATAATTTTAATTACACGATTGTTGCGCTTAATTAAGACTAATTACACTTTTTTCATGTTATAACATAGCTGCGTAGATACTTCAAAGGAAGAAAATCAGTTTCGGCATTGAAATTACGTTTAGAGTATTTTATTTTATGATATCGAATAAGAAAAAACAGAAAAATACAACTGTAATATAATACATTACAATAAAACTGAATAACAAAGCAAGTACAAGGTAGAAATGTTCATTCGATCCATTGCCGCCCCAACATCACGGTCTGTCGGTACACCGTGGGGTTTTAGTCCGTGCGAGTCGGACATAACTCATCCTCTCCCCCGGGAGGGTGGGTATCCATAAGGGATTTCCCCACGATAAAAAAAAAAAAAAAAAAAAGGTAGAAATGTTCATTGAGGATCATTCAGCTTTGGCTTGACTTCCATTATGTCTGTCCGCAGAATCTCGACCTTGTATGTGAAATTGATATAGTTTTATAATCCACGCGTCTAGGATAATCTCTTTAATATTAAGTACATGGATTCTTTAAAAAAATATTTTTAAATTAAAATAAGCTGTTAGGTTTGCCTCACAAAATTTGCATTTTTTTTTATCAAAAAGAAATATCTCTTTTGCTGTCACTCGGATTCGAACGGATGTTCGAAACAGGCGATTTCCATCCGAGCTATTTTTGTTTTGATAACAGCGGAGAAATTTACCTTTATAGTTATATTTTTGCATAACCTGAAAACTCAGATAAAAAGTTTCCTATGAATGAAATCTAGCTAGATCGATTTATCATCCACAAAACCACTTACATACTAAATTTTACGGAAACAGCTGATGCCGTTTCGGAGATCCTGAATATATAACAATATAAAAATATACAAGAATTGCTCGTTTAAACGTATTATATATATATATATATATATATATATATATATATTAGATAGATAGATATGATCATATTTCTTACAGATAATGATACACGGTACCTAATATCTTAAGCAAAAAGTCATGCAACAATCTATGAAAAGTTTACATTAATCCCAGTTGGATTATTTTTAAATATGTGACTAAGTAATATTTTATCATACAATTAACCTTCTGTTATAATTTTACAAGGATTAATATGTTTTTCAAAGTTGTATCTATAAAATTGTGTGAATATAAAAACATAGGTACCTACATAAACAACGGCAGTCCAACTGATGGCATTAACGGTTTCGACAAGTCGTGACAAAGAATAAGGTGACGTGGATAACATTACCACCTGTTTGTTAAAAGTTTCACTCGAAAAACAATGTCGATAGGTATTTATATTAAAATTGAATTGTCTCGCATCGAATAACAGGTTATGTAGGAGATAAATAATTTTCTGAAAGGAGAAAAAATTGTAAAAGTTATCAATTAATATTTATTGATTTTATATTTTTAAATTAGTTTAAAGACGTCTATATTACAGTTAGTGTCGATTTATAAGAAAAGAAAAGAGTTATATAATCAATTTAAATTAATTAATTTAAATTTAAACTAACATTTAATAACAAAAGTATATCTCGGTTTTGTTTGTGGCGAAACGGTTTTCTAGTTTATGACGTTTTGATACGTTTTTGATTATTACTCATTGAAGTCCACTAGTTGATATATAAATATCTCATGAATCATAAAGGTAATTAGTTTACGATGTTTTGTATTCAACTAAATAATTATACATGTATGTGTGACTATGAATTTTAATTGAATGAATAATATACATTCTATATTTTTAACATTAGTTAAATTTTACAAACGTTAGGTAGAGTTTAATATATAAATTTATGTGTATAAATACGTACATTACACATATATGAAGATAAATTGGAAAAAATAGTGGTAGCTGAACTTGTGTTGACATCGGAAAACTTCTTTTATAATATATACGAGACAGCAGAGTATGGAATTTGGTCACCGCGTTAGATTGTACTTAAGAGTTTCATTATAAATAGCTATCTATGGAATAAATAAAAAAATATTATAACTGATCTCTTGATTCATTCTGAAAATAAAAATACAAAGACAATATATCTTACCAACAAGTTCAATACTATATTCTAGGATAATTGACATTAAATATACGTGAAATGGCTCTAAAAACAGTTTTAAAAACATATCTCTAAATAAACAGAATGGTGAAAATATACATATGTAAGAACAATACAGATAAAATACTTACTTGAATATATCAATATATATGAATTAAGTGGTGATTTTTACTGGATTATACAAAAATATTTAAAATACAATCCTGGCTCAAAATTCCAGGGCTTTCATAATGCTAAACTGCTAAATGACGTTATGTGTATTATTCGATATTATATATCGTAGAGAGGTAGTTTGTGAATGTTTCCAGGAGACAGACTCCAGTATTTAAAAAAAATCACAAAGCTACGTTCAAGGTGATTGTTATTCACTACGTTTTATTCTTACTAAACTTTATATTCTAATTAACAATTATGAAGTCGCCTTCGCTTGTTAGCGACGTATCTAAAGTTAGACCTACGTCACAAATAAGTTTTCATCGTATTTTTATCGAGGATAACTAGTTAATAAGCCTTCCTACTCTACCTAATACTATTTAACCTAGTGTTATATCAGTTATCGATACAAAGAGGTAATAAAGGAAATGTTTATCGGAAAGGTCGTGCATGTGGCTTAAGTAAAAATACGTCTCTACATCGTAGTGTTTTAAATTCACAATCCTACGTAGATTAAAATTTGACCAACCATTTTTCATGAATATATACAATATTACAGGACATTACCCCTAAGAGTAACATTAAAACAATAAATAAATAATCTAATGAAGCTATTATTTTCGTTGGTGCGTCACTTTTCAAACATCTCCAAGCTGTTGTGCAGCTGTGAACACTGTTCTTGGATGACACACACGCTTTAATAGAACCCTACATGAGTACAATAGCCTTACTTTGCGTTCGTGTTCGTTAGCAATATGAAACGCGTGTCAACAAATAAATCGGCCTCTGCTTGTTGACAAACACCACTAATCATACGCTGTCATTGATACTGGAAACTAGAATGGTAATCACTGGATTGAAGTTCAAGTAAACACTTCTATTAGCTTATGTTTAAAACATTACGGGCTACTTTTATTTTGTAGGCATTCTGTTGCTCTGTTATTATTTGTTTGTATATTATTCTACGTGTTTTAATTGGACGCGTTTTGATTAAATACTATACAGTAGAAATTCTCTAATGTCAACTTGGTTTAAGAAAATAGTTAATTACTGGAAGCAATAAAAGACGATGATTGATAGTAGTGAATGGAATGGAGATAATATTTGCCGTCAACATATTCTTTTTTAATAAACTGACTAAATATTATTTTCATAAAATGCTTAATTTTGAACATAGGTTCACACGATCTGAACAAATCTTATATCTAAGTGTTTTTTAAAGTAGACATATTATACTTTATATTATAAAGTGGATATATTAAGTCCTAATCAGTTAATTAAAAAATTGACTTTACAATTGCAATGTAATGAATCTCCGAAGTAAACCTGTACTACGGTGATTAAAAAAATACAGATGTATAGATTTCAAAAATCCTTAATTGAGAAAATTCCTGAAAAGCCTTGTGAATGGATCACGAGGGATGCTTAAAACAATTCCATTGATTTCCGCTTTCTAATCAATCAGTTATGTTTTAACTAATATATGTAATCAAAAATAACCATTGAGTATACATACTACGTCGTTCTGGTTTTATGTTGCAGTCGGTGAAGCCCCGCGAGCGCGTGGCGGGGTCCGGGCGAGTGGCAGGCCAGGCCTCGGCAGCTACAACCAGATGTACGCGGTCAGTACTGACATGTACCAGATCGTAAAGCATACAAACTCGCATTGCTTAACGCCAGCAATTGAACATGAATATGACACGAATAACTAACTTATAATTAATGAATCGTTGTTCTAAATAATTATGTTCACAGAACAATATAAGGAAATTTTTGACGTTCGTTCTCAATCTAATCTAATAAAATCTAATAAAATCAAAGAACAAACGGAAACGTGTATTTCAGAATTAATTAAAGTCTTAGATTTACTGAGTAAACAGTTTAAAATTTACGATACTTCATTATCAAAGATTAATCAAATCTATATACGTGATTTACGATACATTTTTGATTTAAAACTTTCATTCAATTTTATTCCTTACCGAAATAAATTTACAATTTATATGATGTATGTATTCAAGTGGTCTGACCTGTTTTATAATCAATATTAATTTATATGATAAATAATTATTGTAATTAATATAGTATGATTGACTTTGATATTAATAGTTCTAAATGAACGCTGTAAGTAAAGGCCTTTTATATAACATACTGTTTCGTATTTTCAAACGTTGCATACGTAAGTTAAGTATGTTCTAATCTAATATGTATGAGTAATTGTAACATTATTTCAGTATTATTTTACGTAAACTATAATTATAATGCAATTAAGGAGATTCAGAATGGTGTATATAACGTGGGCGGACCAATGTACAGAGTTATACATTCTGTTTCTTGTACTAAGAAGTGAATATATGAACATTAACATGCTTTCGGTTGGAAATAACCGACACGTTGTAAGAAATTAGTGGCAATTAACTATTTTTGTTGAAATTAATATTTTACAGCTTCCTTTTTAAATGCATTTTTTGTGTTAACTTCGTTTAATAGAGGTAATCATTGATAATAAATCGATATTGTTTACAAATTCATTGCACGTATATGAAATAAACTGTTTATTAAATCTTGTTTTCTAACCTTTAAAAATCCTCGCCATTAAATGTTAATATTATTTACAGTGTATTTTTATTTATAAATTTTAGAAGCAATACTTTTACGCGATACAGTTATTAAGCAAAATCTATATTCAAAATGTGTGTGACCAAAATCATTTCAATCGATGTTCGCTAACTTTGATATGTTTCTTATATAATGCTCAAGTATAATTATAATATTATTCTTCATCTCATCCCTTTGTCACTCACATCACCCATATCCGGTTTCTGAGGTACTTTAACTGTAGGTTAACTATTCGATGGCGTTATCGGTTCGATAACTCGTCAAATTGTGTTTCTGAACACACAGTCATACTATAAATGTCAGTAAAACTCAACGGACAATTTGTCAGTTTATTTTATGGATAACTTTGTTGAGTCAATAACTATTGGTTGTTTAACCAACTGTCTCAGAAACCGGGCACCATTCGGCAAGATATTATACAAGCGGTTAGACAAATTATTTTCTGGTTTAATTTGTCATTTGAAGTAATCTTTCAACATCTCAATACAAGAAGCCAATGCGGAAACCGACATAATCTTAATAATGTGACCGTGACGCCAACGCATCCAAGATAATATCGAGTCAATTTATGAGAATATCTACTTGGTTCCGGTTCGGATTGTGCGCGTGTTATGGCGTTACTTTGATAAGAGTTGTGTAAGAAGCAATCAGTATTATAAGTATAAGCTATAGGCTTTGCTATATCTTACCAAAATTGTATCATTTAGTCAAATCGAAAAGAACAATCGTTAAAATCCCAATACGTTGCTAATTACAACGTACGAAACTCCTAACAAAAAAGTTAAATGCGTATTAAATATTTGCTTTAGAAGGGTTTCGTAATAAATGCACCGTGCACGCCCGAGGCAAGTTCGTGTTATCCTTTTTTCGCAAGTCTAACCTAACCTAACCAAAGCGAGACAAAAGAGCAACATGGCGAACATTCAGCAATCGCGATGCATATAAAACGTTTTTAAAGCAATATATATATATATATATATATATATATTTAATACATATTTAACTTTTTTATAATAACACCGATAAAGTTATTCATTTGCCTACTTATAAAGTTAAAAAATTATATGTATGGAAATGTTTTAATGATTTTAATGTTTTTAAATCCTATTATTAATTTAGAAGTTATATTTTTTAACCAATAAGATAACACACACATGATTCATCACAATACTAACAATATAAAAAAGTATGTGTTATAATAATATGTTTACTGAAATAATATTTATAGTTATCAAGTGTACTTTAGTAAGTTATCTTATGCATTAAATGTTCATAAGACGGATGATTCTTTTTTTTTCGGTATGGCCTCTGCCTGTGTAGGCAATTCCACCAATGTCAATTGTGGTAAATACACGTTTTAAACTTAATTGCCAATTTTCGGTGTAACAACGTAGAATTATCTGATATAGCAACATAGGCAAATCAACAAAGGGGTGGGTAGATACTGTGCTTTGGAGTCCCACAGAAATAAGTGCAATACTATATTGGGAATGTATATACATAGCGTAATTATGGGAGTGACGGATAATTATATTCTTCCATAACATCAATTCTTTCCATGTTCATTATATATCGTCATGTTTCATTAGCCATGTACACTATACCGATGTTATTGTAGAATATCAATGTCAATTAAACAAGTAACGTCTACTAACTTTGACACTTATTATGATTATAAACTTGAAGTTATAAAGTTATATAAGCGAATGGATCGGTCTAATTATTTAGTTATCACGACTTAAGTACAAAAATTAAATACCTAACAAAGTGACGACGTCCTTTATCGACTTCATCACATAACTTTCAGGAAATTTAAACGAAAAATAGTACATATACGCTGTTGAAATGTATATTTTTTGTATTCGCCGAATAACGCTCGGTTTATGAGAACTCGGTTAAACTACCAATAGTTATCGACTCAACAAAATTATCCATAAGATCAAATTACCCGTTGAGTTTTATGGTACTGACATTTATAGTATGATTGTGTGTTCAGAAACGCACTTTGACAAGTTATCGAACCGATAACGCTATTGAACAGATAAACTACAGTTAAAGTACCTCTGAAACCGGGTACTAGTAGTTATACAGTATTTTATATTTCTCATAGAAGTTCCTATACATATTTTTAGTTAACCGGTAAGTTTTGTCCAACTTTAGCCGCTATAGAAATCGTCGTCAGCATTCAAATTGCTTCTAAATTATTCTTAGGCAACATAAATAATTCGTAAATAAATGTTTAGCGGTGTATCTTGTCACGAACTGCGTATATTATGCAACACATCAAATTACATTTCGTTGGTAGCGAATAGTAACGGAACGCGATGGTGCGTCTCAAATTCTAAAGGTATTCGCATACCTATACCACTCGATTTCATATTATTTGTTAGCAGTGCTAAAAGGCCTATAGACTAAACTAAGAACCCATAGTGATACCATGGATTAAGTGACTGTTATACCTTTCAAATATTGTAAATAGTATAAATCTTAATTCATTGATAATATATTTAACTGTATATATTTTTCTTTTTTTGCTAAAAATCAAAAAATAAAATATTAAATACTTATAACGCTTCGAATACTATCTATATAATTGATATAAACTTAAAAAAATTGAACCAATTACGTAAAGTCTAAAAACGTGTGCTAAATATTTGCTTGTAATATCTTAGTGTTAATATATAAAATAATAAAATAAGAAGTTTATACAGCGATAATTTCTCTATAACAATATTTTGCTTTGTTTAGAAAAATACGTGCATCGATTAAAAAGCTGTGTAAACAAACAAATTTGCTTCATTGTTGAAGCTTGCACTACATGGTTTTATACTATATGAAATGATTCTATACTATTAATTGTAACAGTGTAGTATAATTGAACAATGTACTCGAAACGAATGTTCTACGTAAGCCCCGGGTGATAAATAATGTAACAAAATTATATTTAATTAAATTGCCTAATCATATCTATGTTAAATATATATTAGGGTCGTTAAGATAAATAAGTTCTATAGAACATTATTCAATTTACCTGGTCTGAGAAACGCAAATAAACGACTCTAAAAGTTACTATTTACAATTCCTTGTAGAAGTGAATGCTAATTAGCACATTAATTAGTTATTATTATGATAAAAAAATGAATTAGGATACATGTATCGAAAAAAAATATAATTGTTCGTTTGTAATTATTGTATAATTAAATAACAAATTCGAACTTAGCGAGCTACTGAACTTATATAAATGAAATTTTAAGCAACAAATATGTTAAGGGTTTGTTTTGAACTTTAAGGTGTTTTGAAACCAATTCTTAAATAATTGAAAAGAATAGATAAACAATTTAACAGCTTAATTCAATGGCACACACAATAATTTGCTTCGAGCGATCTTGCTGCTACGAGTCAACATATAAACAAATTAGTGTTGATTTTAATAAAATCCTTAATTTTTATAAGATTTAAAAATATTATAATAAATCTTATATACCCTTGAAATGATGTAAACACGACAATATTCATTAATCGTTTGGATGACGCTCAATTGCGATCCGAAACGAGAATGACGGCATATTTTTAAATTGTGTTTCTTAGAGATCCCCTAAAAAGATTGATACGGTCGTTTGCCAGATCCGCAAGTGTAAAAAAATTGAAGAGATAACATAAAAAACGGCGGCCACGCACTAACAGTTCTGTTCAAGCCTTTACAAATGCGATTTAAGTAGCAATAAAGAACGTGACAAAACACATCCGTTAGACATGTTATAAAAACCTACGTATCGGACATAGGATTCAATAGATTGCAAGTAAGTAGGTACTGATTTTTCATATAAATTGAAACATGTCTATGGTTTTATTTTAGACTAACGTACCTATGTACCTATGACTCTTTTCTTGTTTTACGGGAATTTATATGTAGTATCTGGGTTAATTGTGAACTGTCTCTTAATTCTTTAATCATAATCTCATCATTACTATCTAACCCCTCTAACCGTTTTTGAATTACCACAGCTAGCTCTTATTATTTGTGCTCAGAGCCTATAAAAAAACGTAATTAATTATATGTAATGTAATACGTAATGCTCCTGCACGACAACGCGCGACTCATACTGCACAACAGACGGTCTCCAAGTTGCAAGAACTGGGGTTGGAAGTTCTCCGTCATCCGTCCTACTCACCAGACCTTGCGCCTAATGACTACTACTTTAATAATATTTAATATACTATATAACTTTAATAATACTATAATAATATTTATATAATAACTCCTTGTCTGAAAAAAAATTCATTATCCGAGAGGCAGTACAAAATGCCTTTGAAGAATTTATTGCCTCCCGTCGAGCTGATTTCTTTAAGAAGGGCATCAATAAACTGCCACTGCGTTGGCAAAGACGCATTGATTACATGGGCGAACTACGATTAACACAAATAAAAAATACGTGAAAAAAAATCGTTGAAATTTTTTCATACAAAACGACAATTTTATAGGTAAAGTCCTTATATATAAATTTTGCATAATACATAAATTAGTTCTTTATTTACTAGTAAAAGTCGTGATGAAATCTGTTTAGCCATTCTATAGCAAAAAATAACACACAAATCAGTTATATATATCCCTATATACGCATATAACATTCAATTTATTATATACTTATGCTAGCGAGTCCGGCGGAAGTAATGCCGGATTGCGCGTGATAAAAACTTGACAAATTATATACCAAAACCTTCCTTATGAATAACTACTGATGAAAATCGCATGAAAATCCGTTAAGTACTTTTTAAGTTTATCGCGAACAGACAGACAGACATACGCGGTAGAGGACTTTGTTTTATACTATGTGATGATATTTATATCACGATCTTATAGAACAGGACAAAATATTAATTAAATTACTATATTATTTTGTAGTAAAAAATTAAAAGCATTATTCTATAATGTAACACAATATAGATTATGTGGTGATCAAAAATTTTGGCATCATTAAGTATCTTTTTTATCATTTTTTAAGTTATCTCTTAAGATATAATCATAGATTCATTCTATTATCCCGTTTAAAATAAGAGAGTATATAAAAATACATGCATTATTATATTCCTAACTCTATATAATTAGATATGACACCGACATATTGTGATTTCGATTGACACCATTCGTAAAAGACAACAAACGTTTACAATCAAATTTTGTTTTATCAAAACATTACAAAACTCGGGTAGTGTTGTGAATATTTATGAAAACAGAGTTTTTGTTCGAAAATCGATGTCGGTTGCCGTTTTGTTTTTTTCTACGTCTGACCACTGACTCACATTTATGTTTGTAAGAAGTCCGCACTAAAAAAAGTACAAGAGTTTAACAAAACGGTTGTCCATACAGTACGTATCGCAACGGCACGTTTATTTTTTAACTTACTTATACCAAGAATAAGAGATATCATCTAGATGGGTATATAATTACCTCGACTAGTATAACTTGATTATAAATAGTACTCGTAAGCCTCTTATCTGCGATGGAAGCGTGGTTTTAGTTATCTTTATTTTTTATTTATGTCGTAGGATTTATACGATTGTGTTTGTTTTACGCAGTAGCAAAATACAGGATAAATGATGTCTAACCTGTTGTTGTCTGTTCTCTATTGTAAAAAAAATGTCATACTATATGCATATATATATATATATTCTTGATATTAAAAATAATAGTTTACTGTCGAATGAAGAAGCAAATAATAATGTATTAAATAGCAAATAATAATTTATCTTAAAATGTAAAACTGTAACATGTATATCTATGTGATTAATACCTTTAAACGAGCAATTCTTGTATATTTTTATAATGTTATATATTCAGGATCTCGAAAACGGCGTCAGCAATCTCCGTGAAACATAATGGTTTCGGGGACAATAAATCGATCTAGTTAGATTTCATTCATATAAAACTTTTTAACTGAGTTTTCACGCAATGAAAAAATATAGCTAGAATAGAAAGGTATATTTCACCGCCGCTGTCAAAACAAAAATAGCTCAAATGGAAATTGGCTGCTCCGAAAATCTGTTTAATCCCAGTTCCAATATGAGAGACAGCAAAAGAAATATCTAACTTTAGTAAAAAAAAATGCTAATTTTGTGAGGCAAACCTAGTTTATTTTAATTCAAAAATGTTTTTTAAAGAACCGAGTCGTTCAGATACTATTATATATACTACTATTATATATAGTTAATATAAAATAATATAATCGAAATCGTTGTCATGACTTATATATTCAATGAATTGTACCTGAACGACTTTAGTCCGGTGAAGCTGTGAAGGCCTAGTAAGGCCAATAGCGTAGTCAGTTTATACAAGTTTTAACGATGATCGGTTAAACAGTTAGGCCTGTGTAACAAACAAACTTAGAGTCGCATTTATAGTATTAATCAGTATGTATTAAATGGCGTTCAGTACCACGCTGATAAGATATAGATCTTAATTTTTAAGGTCATTGTACAGTCTATTTATAGTTCGATTTTTTTATTCGACGCTGGACGATCGCGATTGTACATTGCGAGCACTTAGTAAATTCCCTTATGTAGTCCGGTCAAGCTGTTAAGACTGCTAGGTCAATAGCGTAGTCATTTTGAAAAAAAATCCCTTACCAATTCTCTTAAGTATTCACATATATGTTAATGTTAAATTCAATGAGCAATATAATAGAAGAAAGTACTAATTATTTTCTTCATCTCACTATAATTGACAATAACATCTGTCCACATTCTTTTTTAATGTCAACGTACTTAAAAATTAGTAAGTTCATTTTATTCCTTTTACGTTAGCAATTTTATTATATGGATCAACCTTACGCCGCCGTTTTAAAGTTATTGCAATATCTTATACGCAGATAAATAATCACGATTATCCAGTAACATGATACACAAAGAATAATAATGAGTAACCTAATAAATAGTCAGCCGTTCCTTAGTTTTGAAATCGGTTTTATTTCTTAGTCTACCGCAAGGTCAACTAAGATTCCTGGCCTTCGGAACATCAATATGTTATCATAAATTTACGAACGAAAAGGCTGTCTGGCCGCGACGTCGGAAATTCCGTGATTCTTAAATAACCAAAAAAAACGGACCATTAGTGAAAGTGAAATGTGAAATCTTTGGGTGTTCGTATGCAAAGATTAATTTACCACGGCCACTAAGGACTTAAAGATGGCAACGATTTTACAATAAATAAAATAAAATTATTCATTGGTTTTAAGAAAACTGTGGAAATATATTTGACTTGTACAGTTTAGTAATTGCATCAAAGTAAAAATTATCCATTATCTACCATAAAAATAGTTTATAGTCATCATAATGTATTGTAAATAAATTTAATTTACTCTAAATAAAATACAATATTCTAATATTTTTACAAAACACAAATAAATAATTAAATTATTACTAAAAACATAAAAAATATAAATCTATGATTTTGTTGCAATTAAATAAAGACTCAAACAATTGTTGTAGTTGTTCTCATGATAACCTATCATGTTAGAATTTCACTCATTTACCCGATTAAAATATATTATAAAGGCAGTTTAACAATAAAGTATTAACAATGCTATCGTATCTATTAAAATGAAAATTCCATGTTGATTCTAAGTTCACCTTGGTCAAACCATTGACGTCTCGTAGATGGTTAAATCAAGGTAAGGCTTATTTATTATTATAGGTCGATATAAGATATCCTCTCATTTTTAATTATATTAGATTACTTTCATATTTATATTAAATTCTCAATAAATTCGTATAAACGTGAATATAATTACGTAACACTTTTACAAACAAGTAATAGGTACAACATTTATCTCGTAGCAGAAAAAAATCGGTGCCTAATCAAATCAATAATACTTTATTCAATTTAGATCTTGAGAACACTTACGAACGTTAATATACCTACAATTACATTCGTTTTTGGTGTATCACAGAGAGGGTATCGTTTCTGGACGTTCACATATTGATTCACTGAAAAATAGTCTATATACATTATAACCCGCTTGCAAAATCGGTAATATGCTTTAGAACTTTGATATAAAACCTAACACTACTACCTAAAAACTGTTACTGGGCTTATGCCCGGTTTCTGAGATACTCGGTTAAACGACCAATAGATTCAACAAAGTTATCCATAAGATAAACTGTCAAATAGCCCATTGAGTTTTACTGACATTTTTCGTATGATTGTGTGTACAGAAACACAATTTGACCAGTTATCGAAACGATAACGCTATTGATCAGATAAACTACAATTAAAGTACCTCAGAAACCGGGCGTTAGTGAGCTTAAAGCATGCAATGCAATTTGTAATTTTTTCTAGAATTTAAATTACGTCGGCCTTTTACTACATTTAGATTATCAAAAATTTTGCGGACATACATCGGATTATGATGTAACGCAACGCTGTATTAAAAGACTAAAGGTATTTCTTAGGTAAACTATATATAGAAATACTGATTTCTATATAAAATAGTTCATAATAAATAATTCTGGTTACACTGTGTTATGATAATTTAAAAGATTTCGAGAATAACCTAGTGGGACTGTCTGATTTTGATAGATTGGGGCTAAGAGCGCACATAGTAACCTCAGACAAGTTGCGACCGATCTCAAAGTGACCGACCTGAATGGTAACCGATAATATCAGAAGTCACGTGTGCTTCGTTATGTATATGGAATAATAAACCGTATTTACATGTAATTATTCAAAAGAAAGGAAATAATCGATGGGTGTGCGTGAAAGGTCTGACTGTCTGGTTATTATTCGGATGGTATATTATGTTCTTCAAAGGTAATGAAATGCAGTTTGTTAACTCTATGTAAATAATTAAGATTTTTATTTTATTTTTTTCTATGTACACTGGTTGTAAAGGCTTAATGGTACTAAGAAGAGTCAAGCTTAGGAAACAAGTTTAATGTCAATGCGTTTTATAAAAGTTATAGGTTAATCTATACTTCTATACTAATATTATAAAGAGGTTAAGTTGGTGAGTTTGTGACGTTGTGATGTTGTGACGGTGTAGGGGGTAATCTCAGGAACTACGGGTCCGATTTGAATAATTCTTTCAGCGTTATATAGATCATTAATCGAGGATGGTTATAAGCTATATGTGATCACGCTTAGACCAATAGGAGCTGAGCACAGATGAAAAATGTTTCCAAATCGGGATGTTTTTTCTTTTGAGAACTGCTGCGTGTTAGTGTATCTATTCGACGCGAACGAAGTCGCGGGCAGAGGCTAGTTTTGCATATAAAGTTATAATTTAAAACTAGAGGCAAACGCCCATCAAAGGAGCGTAGAATATACTTTCGGTTTATCAAATTAGATAGTTTATAATTCATATACACTGAACGTATTTATAGTCAGATTTTTAATTACATTGTTCTATTAAAAATAATGCTTTGTAAATGACTACTAATAAAGATCAAACTTATTACGGTTTCAGATTTCGCAAAGTACACTTGACTATTTGTGTTGTTTTCAATGCTAATCATACCAGGAATCTATAGTATATTTCGAAATATAATGTAATTGAAAGCTTGACAAACATATACAGTATTACAATAATATCGAATTTAGATTTATATAATGTAATCACTTGAATATAAATCAAATTGTCGATTGAAATGTACTCTGAACTACTTTTGGTAAAAAAATCTTGTTGTGTAATCTAAAAAATATATACTATCCAAAATAATGCAATCGATTATTTAAAAAACTTAAGGAGTCAACGGTTTTACCTCATTATCAAAACAAATCATTAAACAATATTCATGTGAGTAATGCAGAAGCTAATACATTTACGACATTGTAAAACATGCAAACTGATAACCGTAATAACTTTAGAATGTATTGGTAATTTGTAAATTGACTCTGAACACCTGAATAATTAAAGATCACAGTTTAAAGAATGTATTTGAGGACAAATATACATATCCTATCTTTATAGTTAGAATACATACAATAAATTATATAAATTTTACACATCATCTTTACTATAATACTGATTTAATTATTAATACTTTAACGGTATAACAAAATATAAATGCGATCTATTTAAAAACAAGTCTTGTTTTTTTTTTTTATTGAAATGAGGGCGACATGTCTCGCTTACATGGTTGGCGTCCGGCATCTGACAGGATTATTTCAAAATTAATTACCGTTCTCCAAGTGATTACGGTATCTGAGATATAAAAATGCGATCCCAATTTTAAAAGAAAAAAATAAAGGTTTATACGTCTATTATATAAAGAATAATATTGAAAATTAAAGTTGAATTTAGACGTGTTGACTAAATTTAGGTTACGTCGTAGACAAAACTAAAGTGGATAGGAAAAATGGAAGGGTTTTATTTCTTTCCCTTATCGAACTGAAATAGTTTAGAAAATTATCCGATACGCAATATATATAACAGTTGTTGACGTATGTATGCTTGGTACACATACATAACAACTCATATATATGTGAATAGTTAGCTTAGCTCAGATAGGTCACGAATTGCACGTATCAGGCAATAGTCCAAGCCGAGGTGTGCCGTGCACCCTTGAGCTAGTTGTCAAATAAAATCGGCTGAGTGATCTAAGCGCTCGCCTTAGTAGTCCGGTGAAGCTGTTAAGAACTTGCTAGGTCAATAGCGTAGTCAGATCGAGTAAAAAAAATGAATAGAGTCTCTTAATTAAAATTTGATGTTTGAGATCCCTTTATCAGTAGGTAAGTTAAGGAAACACGATCCGTGTTATTCTTTGAGTATTTTTTATGGACTACAAAGTTTACAAACATATTTTGTAACATTTTAAAACGAGAAATAAATTGTATATACTTTAAAAAGAAATTTGACAACAAAGAAACTAACCACAGGAGGGCTTACTTTTGTTATTGTTAAGCGTAATTTCAGAGTACATATAAGTACGTTGTTTGTAAAAAAACTGTAAAAATAATACAATGAATCACTGAGGAATGCGGCCAATGTTCTCAAATACCTCAAAATGAATACATACTCCGTTAAATTAATTATATTATGTCATAAATAAAATTCATATGAATATATTCCTTAAAACTGTTTGCTCTGTTTTTGGAGTTTCCATGAAATGCTAGAGGATTACTTTACAAATGTATGAGTATTACTCAATTTATGAAGAAATCGTGTCTACGTTTACACGCTTTCTTTATTAGAGTACATACGTTTGCACAATAAATTTTGCAATAAAAGATAAAATACGATATACCGACATAAAATAGTTATTATTTTACGTATGGTTGCTTCGATTATATTTTATAGAATTTCCGTTTGTGTAGATTAAATTACTTTATTACTGTTAAACAGCTTATTCGTCTTTAATGTTTAATCATATTTCATAAATGGTCAATGGTCAATGGTGAACTAACACGGTTTTATCAACTACTAGCTGACCTGTGCAATTTCGTCTGCATCAAATCGATCATTACCGGTTTCAATAGTATTTATAAACACATAAAATCTTAATAAATTCGATTGCAGCGTCATCTACTGTTTCCAATTGTGAATCCAAACTATCCAGTGACTCAAACTTATACCCAGTTGGTATCTGATAAAAATATTTTTATAATAAGCCTTAAAACCCGTTACATATTAGGTTAGCCACAGTTTCCCAGGGACTCAAACTTATACCCAGTTGTTTTATCTGAGAAATATTTTTTATAATAGGCCTCATCGCGTTACATATTAGGTACAGTTTCGTGTACACATATTTTCAACTTTGTCGACATTTTATATATGCGGTAAAAAATTACGAATACTAACGTCATGTAGCCGTAGCTCAGTTATAATGCGCTGAACATTATTGTAGTCCAGTGAAGCTGTTAAGACCTTGCCAGGTCAATAGCGTAGTCAGTTCGAGAAAAAAAAAAACGTTGGACTTTATACTGATCGATGATTTTTTATCTGTAACTAAATGTGCATGCGGTTTCACACGCGTTTACTATTAATAGCTGTAATTAGTAATTAGTACCTGTAGTACGTTAATTGGCTTTTGATTTGGCACGTTCACAGGAAGAAGACAGATAATTAGCTAAGTTCGTTTTCGTATAGCGTTATCTTTGTCTATCGCAGTCATTGCGTTGTGCGATAGAGAATATTATACACAATTGAAGCAAGCTCATTTTGTCGGAACACCTTATTCTTCTCATCGACGTGAATTTGATTTAATGCACTATAATTACTAGCTTCTGACTACAGCTTCGTCCGCATGGAATAATTCCTTTGTGCTAATTCTAAAAAAAACGATTTTGAAAGATTCTCTATTGATGCTCCGCTTCTATTGATCTTAGATGTGATGATATATAGATTATAACCTTCCGTGATAAATGAGCTTTCTAAAATTGAAAGAATGTTAAATTGGACCAGTAGTTTCTGATATTAGCGTGTTCAAACGAACAAACTATTTAGCTTTACAATCTATACTTAGTTTGTGAGTCCGTGTCGTTGTGACGTTGTAGGGAGGTAATCTCGGGAACTACTAGTCCGATTTGAAAAATTTTTTCAATGTTATATAGCACATTTATCGAGAATGGTTATAGGTTATATATCATCACGCTAAGAGCAATAGAAACGGAGCACCAATGAAGAATGTTTCAAAATCGGAGTTTTTTTCCTCTTAAGAGCTTCCGCTGTATGTTAGAAATAAATAATATCTTTATTCCACCCAAACGAAGTCGCGGTTACTTTACACAATATTAAAACTAATTAATTTTAAGACGTAAGCGGGAACTGGACTATGTGAAGTTTAAATTAATTAATTTTAATATTGTGTAAAGTAAATGGACTAAAGTTCAAGCGCTTTCAAGCTTCAAATGTTCTTGACGTTGTATCGTGATAAAAGAAGTTATTTTTTTTTCGATCTGACTGCAAGGTCTTAACAGCTTCACTGGACTACAAGAAGTTGTTATTCTTATCGTCTTAAGTAGGGCCGACTAACTTTATGACGTACAGCCATGAAAATAATTTGTATGTTGATTCACACAGCGATAAATATAATGTTCTATTTAAGGACTAACCACAGTAAACCTGTTTTGCATCCTGCGATCTGGTAAGTCAGGGTTCAACCAGCCATTATGTAGGTGGCCTCTCTTCAGGGCTATATTTTAAGGGCCTAGGAGATCAAACAAAAACATTTAGGAATGTCATAATTTTTATTAGATGAAAAAGAACATTGAATGACATTCAAAAAATCATTTCTAGTACTCCATTACCTTATGAATTGAGTGGCGATTCCTGATAGTAAAAAACATGGGCTAATTATATACTTAAATCCTCCTCATGAATTACTTTATCTACTGGTGAAAACCGCGTGAAAATCCGTTGAGTAGTTTTTGAGTTTATCGCGAACAGACAGAAGTTATTGAATACTAAATATAGTTATTTAAAAATAATCTAGTGTAATATAGTATACGTTTATCATTGCACACAGGTGGTTTATTGGAAGTCATTGTACGATTCATTAAAAACTTTTGTGTTTGAGCTACCTGGTTAAGGTTACTGCCATTATAGTCCAGAACAAAACCAAGAAACTAATACTAACCGTACAACATATGTGGTCATTTATTTTAAATTAATAGTAACAATAAAGGATAAAGATAGTGAAGTTAATTGCGTATTAATAATCTTTTCCTTCTTATCAGTGATGGATCTACTGAATGTATTATTTCAGTTCCTTCATCAGACAAAAATGGTTTCGAGGTCATATAAAAGGAAAAAAACATAATTCAAATCGACTTTTATATTTACTCATTAAAGTAATTTAGGCAAATAAAGTATAATATTTTATTTTCTTTTGACAATTCTGTTTTCTAGCAATGCTGCTCTAAATAATGTACCTATCGTCAAAGTGTAAATAGGCGGGAGTCAATGGCACATACACACATACACGCGTTAACTCTGTGTTTTTCTTTGTTTATGCGATTTGTTTAGAAATTAACGGCAGTGTTACACACCGATAATGCCTTTGTTCATATTTACAATGTTTTAAGATATGTAATTATGGGACACAACACTTTAAATGGCAGCTTAATAATTTACAAAGGAGATAAACGTTGAATTGAAAACTTAACCTCATTGACTTCGTCTGGTGTTTATTTAAATAGTATTAGTGTATGTATTTAAATTGTTTCAAATTTTCAAATAATAACATGTTTATCATTATAATAATTTGTAAATAATATAGTTTGTTGTGAGTGTATTCAATGTTTACATAATGTTTAAATTGTCATTTTCACCCATTTTACGACCACGAACTTGTCGCGTCGTTATATTTTTTATTGATTGTGTGTATCATTATTAGTTGCGAATGTATACACAATTTATTGTATATTTTATTATCAACTTGAATACGTAAACATATGTTAATACAAACGCACAGCATAGTACAATGGTACATAACATATTCTCTAATCAGAAAACTAATATAAATTGAAAGAATTGAATCGTAACACAATTACTGGGCAGAGAAAAAACACAACATAGATACCTATATATACTCGAAGATCAAAATTAAGTTAACACACATCAGGTATTTTTTTATCTTTGTGTTATTAATTTCTGTACAATAAATTGTATATATACATGTCAACCCATTTTGTTTATCAAATAACTGCTCTTTGAAAACGTTAAGTTTCGACTCTTTATCATATTAATTAGAAGTGAAGAGTTACATATTTTTTGGTTTCCAATTACCTTTTAATATGTTCCAAATTGAGTAAATAATGTAAATTAAATAGAAAAAGTAATTAGATAATATTTAATAAAATAAAAAGCCAATCTTCATTATAATCAAATTATTTTAAAAGAGTACAAATTATATTTAATCACTACAAGCTGGTTTAAATTTCACCAGTTAGTTGGAATGGAATAATTGGATGTGAAACCTAAACTTTAAGGCAGCGTAAACTTTCGGCTGATTAAAAGATAACATGAACGGAGATGTCAAAATTAATGAAGCATAGTAGCGATTGGAGTATATGATATATAAACCGTTTAGAGTACCTATATGTATAAATACTTGCTCATGTATATTACTGATCAAACGACAATAAAAAATATAAAACAATTGAACATTCTTGCATCCTTGAAATTTGAGTCTTTCTGAATACTGTCGTATTTAATACCGTTAAATTGTATGATATTACCCAAAAAAAATAATAACTATAATACAAACAAAATAAAATCGTTATTCTTTTATAAATTTTGAAGTAAACTTTTTCTTATTTAAAAAATATATAACAATGAAACTATTCTGATTTAAAATTACTTGATGTAAATCATTCAACATTCTATAGCTAAAAGCAATCACTGACAAATTACCTTACTGTAAAAGATAATATCGCGCCGCTTCGTCAGGTTCCGAATTGGCGCCAATGAGTTGCGACTGTGCGCCGTATGCGGCAAGTTGTTCCACCTCGAATTCGCACATCGTATAGTTAACTCTTTAGGTAAGAGTCAGAGAGAAAACGTTCTGGACGTCGAAACGATGGCGTATAAAACACAATATCGTTACGATGTGTCACGACACGTACACGAAACTAAACGACAGATATGTAGTTATTTGTCTTCTAACACAAAAAATATGTGAAAACCTCTTTTGTGTTGTATATCGGATATAAAAAAAACACTTCTTTCATATACTGTTTGTTATTATTAATGACATTTTATTTAATTACAAAAATAGACTCCTAAGTTAACGTTTACAAATATGTAACATTGCATATTGGGTATGAATAACATTCTTTTTCAATTAGAAAGTAATAGATTTACCTTACATTTAAACGTCGCGACAACGACATGGCGATTGGTATAAACGTTATTCACATAAGGTTTATTGGTACCGTTGACTCTATATATTTTAATACTCTACTTAACTTTGGTTCAGTCCTGGCCACTTTTTACCTATTTTTTTCAGTCACTTGTATGTAATTATTTATCAATACTTATTATAAAACATATTTTTTTTTTCGAAATGACTACGTTATTGTCCCAGCAAGGTCTTAACAGCTTCACCGGAATACACATAATACATTCTATAAAACATGATCCTCGTAGTCTGTTCACGATTAACTCAAAAGATGCTAAATCTATTTTCATGCGGTTGTCTGCAGTAAATAAATTAATTCACGAGGAAGGTTTAGATATTATCTGCCAACGTTTTTTTTTTATTATCAGGGCGGCACAACGTCCAGCATGTCTGCTCGTTGACAAATAACATTTGCTATTCATAAACTTCAAGGAAGTTTTAAAGAACTATAGTAATTAATTTTTGGTATATTTCTCGTATAAGACGACACATAAAATAAATTACACGGGAACTAAGTTATAATTGTCTATTAGTAACGTTCATAAATTTTACTAACAAAGGATAGTTTATTATTTTATTGTGTGTCCAAATCATATCGAAGAACAAAAGGCAAGTATCATTTATAATAAGAATAGTTTCAAAGTATACACATCTGTATATACAGTATAAAGCAGCTTAAACAAAACCGTAATTTATGGATTTACTTTTGAACGATCCCATTAATGTATTTATTTTTGTATAATTAAAAAAAAATGTTATCTTATCAATTAAAACTAAATAAATTACAATTTTGTTTACAACGAAATATTGATTAACGTGTCTTCTCAATATATATAAAAAGTAGAAAATAGTATTTGCTACAATTTGTATTTTTGTCTTTAGTTAGTTTATATAAGAATATTTGAGATTTTGAGGCAGCACCGTAAATTGTGCCCTACTTTAGATACTTACCGGCTTAATGTTACGTCTGTATAAATATATAATGAATAATTAAAAATTTTCCATTACGTGTGCACAGTGTAGAACCGTGGTTTTAATTTAGTGTGTTGAAAATATAACGAAAGGTGTGCGAAAAATGAAAATTCGACAAGCTTAACATTACGAAATATATTACTCGCTTTTAATAGTCTGCATGGGAAATTGAAATTATAAAATCTGCTCACTCATATTTCGACCGTGAGTATCGAATATAAAAATCGGGTTAAAATACGCCATTATTTTAATCCCTTAATTAAGTATATTTGTGTGTAATAACAACCTGATTTTATCTCAAGAAAATCATCAATGTGTCATCTCATCTTTATATATAGATACGTAGTCATCAGACAATAAAAAATATATTAATTATATAAATTTAACATTAATAATCTTGTTTTACCAACAGGAAAATATTCGCGAACTTTATTCCTCCCTTTCTAATGCATACGAGACGATAGAGACGTGATTTAATATGAGTGTGTTCTGCAAGGCTATTACGGATTCCACGCACGCGGCATCGCACCGAAAACCTTGCTACAAGGCTCTTTCGTTATAACAAGACAACATTACATCTGGCGCCTTATTTCGACGCGGATGACACCAGGTACAGAGTTGAGGAACTTTATCGAGGTTATAAAATCAATTGTACGCTGCTATATGAATTAATTAATATAGTTTTATTACCACAATTTATGAAATGCTTATAGGATTTATTAAATATATATATACATATACGTATATATATAAATCAATTGCCAATTGTATGTAGCCGTGTAGCTGCACTTATTTGTTGTGTAATCGTCATGCTAAAAGTATAAAGAAGCGTCATGTATAAAAGAAAATATTTGAAAAATCTTACGTAGAAGTGAAAGATATTGATTATAAAATCTCCATATAAAAATTTAAGCGAAACAAAAAAGGAAATCTTCAAAAATATCGACGGAATAGACAAATTTACCGTCAATTGTCTCTCTTTTTTGGTTACATGGTCGTACCGTAAATAGAAAATTTGGTGTCATTCTCTTAATAGTTATGAATTAAATACAACAAAGATATACGTGTTAATTGATCAAGTTTTTTTATGTGTATGTAGGTATACATTTACACATCTGAAAGTTTGTTTCCTTTGTGATGCTTCCATTACTTTCTGGAAGATGATTTAAAATTAAAAAAATAATCGAGATACTCATGACTTTCGACAGAAGTAAAAACTCAAAACAATGGAATTTAATCTATGTTCTCTTACACATTTTAAATAAATTATAGTGTGATTTATTTAAATTTCATAATTTGTAAATTGAAAACATTAGTCTCTGTGTCACATCAACTGGCACTACGATAATAATTATTAATTATATACGTTTTTTTAGATAATTTCATTATACATCAAAGATATGATGTGTATGGGCTTTTATTTTACTAGTCTGACGCAACGCATGTTATGACCCGAAATTTTAAATTCATCTCTTGTCATAAAAATATCGCTCAACGCGCTAAAATAACTTTTCAATTTATGAAATGATTGTTATATTTAAAATAAGATGTTTAATAGGTTACCTTATTTTTGTTATACAAGTTTATTACTTGTAACGTATTTAAACATGTGTAAAGATTTTCAATTTGACAATGTTTACATGTAAAAGTAGTGGTGAATTTATATACTGAGGCACGGCGTAGATGTCATTGGAATTGTGAAGTTATAGGCCATTGTGATGTGAAAACATTTGACACATGTATGAACCTGTCGACGACCGGCGCCGTCGCCTCACCGAACCCTTGTCGACGCGTGCCCGGGATGTTTACCTGCGTAGCAAATACGTGTTTTGCATTCTAACATCGTATACTTAAAATCTATACGTTTAATATTTTATTTACCATGTATACAGTAAATGCAATACTAAAATCTTCGACACACACTTCACTATTTTTCATAAATGATTTAATTATATATTATGAAACAAAGTCCTCTGTCACGTCTACCTGTCTATCTGTTCGCGATAAATTCAAAAATTACTGAACGGATTTTCATGCGTTTTTTACCATTACATAAAGTAATTTATAGAATGTGTGTACTGTAAAAGTTTTCTATTATTAGGATGGGATAACGTATGTTATCTCGTTGTTTAATATAAGAATATATAATAATGAATAATGCATGTATAATTTATATGAATATTTTTCAATTGTAAAATTAAGAAGGCTATTAATAATTAAAATTTTCGAATGATCGGTCAAAAATATACTTGACTTTCTATTTTTCTGTATAATAACTCAAAAGGACTTCTAAATAATTGTATTTTTAAGTGAGTTAGTGTACGGATTGAGTAAATATGCGTTTTTTTTTTTTCGAAATGACTACACTGTTGACCCAGCAAGGTCTTAACAGCTTCACCGGACTACTAAGGCGAGCGCTTAAGGCACTCAGCCGATTTTATTTTGGCAACCAGCTCAAGGGTGCACGGTACACTTCAGCTTGGCTGTCGCATTGTTGCATGCAAAACCTAACCTAACCTAGCTAACTATTCATATATGTATAAGTTGTTGAAACGTATATGTGTACCAAGCATACACGCCTCAACAACTCCTCCATATATTTATTAGCGGAAAATTGAGAGTTTTTCATTTTGATAAGGGAAAAGAAAAAGTAAACCTTTCCACTTTCATGTGTAAGCGTGTATGCGTGCACATGTGTGGCGGTGATCGTGTAGTGTTGTAGCAGTGATGTATATTTGTATGTCACCGTATCGCGCAAGCAACGCACTCAATGGCTCCCTACCGAGGGATCGAACCTAGGCTTGAGCCGATGCCGTGGGAGGCCTAATCGGGTGAAAATATGCGTTCGGCGGAGCGTGAAGCGGGGTGTGCAGCGGGGTGTGCAACAAGACGTATAGCGTCCAAGAGCGCCGCTCGCGCGCCTTTCAGAACACCTACATATCAATGCATCTGTTTGAAACGAACGCCGCACGATCCGCTACGCTCGACGCTCAATTCAAGCGTCGACACCGGCCGTAAACTTACAGTTTGTCTTGTCAATCTTTTTAACAAAGTCATCGAAAGACATTTAACCAATGCGATGGACGTACTTAATATATCCACTCCTCAAAAGTATAAGGCCGGAGTTAGAACTACTCTGATCTTACTTACGATATTATGCTTTTAAATTATATAAATTTCCTTAGGAGACTAATCGAAAAAATATCATACTATATACATAATTTACAACTTATAAACAAAAAATAAATACGCTTATATGTATGCGCCTATATATCATAAGCCATATTTTATTGTTACCTAATGGCAGATACATATTAGTGTATAACCCAAAAATAAATCAAATATTACGCATATAATTCAAGTCTTTTCCTAATATAAAAATTAATAGGTAGAAGCGAACGTAGCTATTTCACAATATACTTACTCGTATAATCACAGCAAAATTGACTTACGAAAATATACATATCATCATTTTTGTGTATATAGTTTTCTGACCGTGACCTATCTAATAGCGTGTCATATTCACGTGGAATGAATGATGTAAGACTAGCTACTTCTCGTGACCGGTAAAATAATGAGCCCTCTATTTATACGTTAGACGGAACCACGGAACAAGATTAAGATTATAATAGTAATTATAAGATTATATACGTCTAAATTATTCATAGCAAATATGTTTATAAATTAAGCTTTATATTTCAATAATGACGCGTAATTATATATTACATTAAATATTATATAATATAACCATTTATATGTATAAATAGTTCATTTAATTATATATTGTGTAAGAATTATTCAATATTTTTAAATTATTTTCACAGCAGATACTACTTAATTATATGATGTTGTGGTAAAATTAATGAAAGATATTTTAGACTATATACAATATAATAGTGACTATGATAGAATTAACCCTACATGAAAACAGGTGCCTGATTATAGTTAAATAAAAACATATCTTTAAGCAACCACGTATCCAAAATGCAAAAACAAATGTTTAGAATAGAAAAACGAGGTATAGGTTAAATTATTTCTAAAACCTAAGTAGAAAGTTCACATAAATACTTTTCGGGTTGCGTTCCACTGAATTTTATTATTAACTTGATTTGCGTTAACATATGGGGCCGTTCAAGTATTAATAATAATAATAAACTTTTTATTTCATGCAAAACATACATAGCTTACAGAAAAAGAAAAGAACAGAATATTAATGTTTTTATGCACGTATTTAATTTTTTTTATATAGTAGTTTCTTTGCATCAAACTCTCCTCTAAATGAAGGTGAAGGCCTCCTCTAAATAATTCCAAATATCTCTATCTTGAGCTACTTGAGGCTAGCAGGTACCAGCTACTTTTATAAACTTGTCAGCCCATCTCGTGTGAGATCTTTTTTAATTAAAGTAAGCAGAATTTTTGTAATTTCTGACCGCCCACTTCCTCTGGTTATCAAAAGTAAGTAATGCTTCTATCCCCCCCATGATTACGTAAACATTTATCTAAATCGGTTCCCGTTTAATAGAGAAATATTGTTGACGTAATCACTAGCCGGAATTACTGAGTGCCTTAAGCGCTCGCCTTAGTAGCCCGGTGAAGCTGTTTACACCTTTTTAAGCCTTTAGGCCAAAGAATTAAGGCCAATAGTGTAGTCAGTTCGAGAAAATAAAAACTAGCCGGAACCCTCATCCCCTATGTCAAATATAAGCAAATCAATGACCTCCCCATCAGTGCTTACATAATACCTGAATGTCCCTTATCCCGTGGGATTGGCAATTTTTCTGCAAAGAGAAGCATAGTTATCTTGTCCTTTCTGTATCCCAGAAAATTAGGAATTTTTTTTGACCATCGGTTGAGTAGTCAAGGGGCGAAAACGAAACAAACAAACAGACTCACAATCGCATCTACACTATTAATGGAGATAGTACAAAAAACTGCATGAAAAAAAAAACAATTGAATAATAAACGGTTAATTATCAATCTCACATACATACCAACATACATGTATATATTAAAAAAGTGAAGGAAGTGTCTGTCATTCAGGAATGTAATTGATTCTTTTCCTTATTTACCTTGTTTTGTCCTATGAGCACCTAATAGCAAAATAAATCACGAATAATAAATATGCAAACCAATAAGGAAAACCGCGCCATCGAAAACCTTCATTATTTATTCATATTCTTTAAATACAGTTTAATGAATAAACGAAGCAAAATAAATGACAAATAACCATTAAGTTATTTTGAACAAATAATAGTTATTAGGTCAATATCCTGTATCAGGGTGGGGTCCTGTATCAGGGTGGGGTCCACGTGGAATATTTGGACCTCACCCTGGACGGGCGTTGGCGGTTCGAGCCCCACTTCAAGGTGGTCGGACCGCGTATAGTAGGGGCGGCGGCGGCGCTCGGCCGCCTTCTCCCGAACACGGGAGGGCCGGGCGCTGCCTGCCGCCGTCTTTATACTGGGGTGGTGAGGGAGATCCGCGGGTACCGCGCGGTGTCCTCGGCGGCGGCCATGATGCTCGCGGGCTCTCTACCCTGGGAGCTGGAGGCGGAAACTCTTGCCGCCGTGTACAATTACGCGGCGGCAGGAAAATCCCGAGGTAGACCTCCGGCGCCCAGGGAGATCGCAGTGCTGCGAGCTACAGCCCGCAGCGAGCAAATAGAGAGGTGAGGCCGACACCTGGCGGACGAACGTTACGGAAGGTTTACCATAGACGCCGTCCGCCCGGTCCTGTCGGCCTGGGTGAGTAGGGGCTGGGGCTCCCTGACGTACCGTCTAGTGCAGGTGCTGACCGGGCACGGATGCTTCGGTTGTTACTTGCACCAGATAGCGCGCAGGGAGCCCACCGCCGCATACCACGAGTGCGGCGCTGAGACGGACACCGCGCAGCACACTCTCTCGGAGTGCGCCGCGTGGGGCGATCAGCGACGCGCCCTGGTTGCGGCGGTGGGGGACGATCTCTCGCTGCCAGGCGTGGTTTCGGCCATGCTCGGCAGAGAGGACGTCTGGGCTGCTGTGGCCTCCTTCTGCGAGATCGTCATCTCACAGAAGGAGGCGGCGGAGAGGGCCTGGGAGGTCGATCCCAGAAGTGGTCCTCTCCGCCAAAGAAGAGCAGCGGGAGGGGCGAGGCGTAATATCCGTCTCTCCCAAAACCGTCGCCAAACCTGAGGGGATGGGGCGGGGTCCCCCACCTCCTCGTTGCACGGGTGAGGCTGACGAGGTGAGGCTGCTGGTCGTGTACCCAGTAGCCTCTCTATAGTAGGGCGAAGTCTGGCGTTTATTCGCCAGGCTGCCGCAGGGGCAGTTTATCAGGTCAGTGAGCATGCTCGATCCCTGGCTGCCCCTACCATGCGGCGGACGGTACACCGTGGGGTTTTAGTCCGTGCGAATCGGACATAACCTACCCTCTCCCCCGGGAGGGTAGCGTATCCGTTAGGGATTTCCCCACGTTAATAAAAAAAAAAGGTCAATATCCTATTAGTTTTTTCGGCCTCTAAGGTATTACTTTTTTTCCACTATAACACTAATATCGGAAACAATAATATCGTTTCATGTAGAATAAAACAGATACATAAAACATGCAATATCCTCACAAATAAATTCAAAACAGTGGTAGAGACATATCACTCGATTCATAAAATAAAATTTTTGAATAATAATTTGTTTTGGTGTTTTCGTTCTGTAGCTTCTATGGTTTGTTAGTTTTCATATTGTTTTATTATTATTATTAATATATTAATACCTTTAAACGAACAATTCCTGTATATTTTTATACTGTTATATATTCAGGAACGCCGTTGTTACGCAGGCCGGCATAACAACGGCGTTCGCCGAGGGATGGCATGTCTCTCGGTGGTCGCCATTGTTTTTGGATTGTACTGTGCTCACCATCAGGCACAGTGCTGTGCTAAAATAAAATAAAAAAAGGTTATCAAAAACCGCGTCAGGTGTTTCCATGAAACTAAATATGTAGGTGGTTTCAGGGACGATAAATCGATCAAGCTAGATTTCATTCATAGCAAACTTTTTTATCTGAGTTTTCAGGCAACGAAAAAGTATGGCTGGAATATAAAGGTAAATTAGCTCAGATGGAAATCGGCTGCTTCAAAAATCCGTCTATACCCATTTCGAATCCGAATGACAGCAAAAAGAGATATATGTTTTTAATATATACATATTTTATGAAAGATGTTAATTTTGTGAGGTAAACCGAACAGTTTATTTTAATTTAAAAATGTTTTTTTAAAGAACTGAGCTCAATCGTCCAGGTATTTTATAATAAAAATATAAAGTGGAATATTCACTTTTATTAAATTTTTATTTATTATTCGAGTATGCACTGGTTGGCTATAAATATGTATTTTATTATAGTATAATATACATTTGATTTTAATTACAAAATTTTAATCTATACTAATATTATAAAGAGGTAAAGTTTGTGAGTTTGTGATGTTGTGACGTTGTAGGGGGTAATCTCGGGAACTACTGGTCCGATTTGAATAATTCTTTCAGTGTTATATAGCTCATTCATCGAGAATGGTTACAGGCTATATATCATCACGCTATGACCAATAGGAGCAGAGCACCGATGAAAAATGTTTCAAAATCGGGATGTTTTTTCCTTTTCAGAACTGCTGCGTGTTAGTGTATCTACAATATTCCACGCGAAAGAAAACGCGGGCAGAGGCTAGTTATTAGTATATTTACAGACGTATTATCATGTTGATGGCCAATGTAAAATAAATAAATCAACAACGAACGGTGATTCTTTCGATCTGTAATAAAAATGGTACGACAATATTGAATTGTATAAATTAATACGGTGAAAACACATGTACGACGACTAAAACTCACAGATTTATTAAACAAATTAAATATCGAAAAACGAAGTAAAATATGTTTTTAAATAGTACAAATATTCGCATACATGTTGAGTATATTTAGTTAATTCCATTGATTTCAAAATTCCATCAACATAAATAATTGAAGTTAAAAACGCGCTCGAATTAATGTCATTAGGAATACCGAATTATGTAGTTACAATATATTATTAGCATTTTTTTTCTATTGTAGACATAACTACATGGCACACTTAACATCTTTATGTAATTCGTTGATTTCATTTCATAGAAACTAAACTTTCTAATTACTCTTTTTAAAATCGGATATTCGATTCATGAATTTATTATTTAATTAACACTCATAGAAAGCAAATATGTATTGCGGAAACCGAATATTCTATATGAGGAACATTAGGGTACTTTTTTAACAAGCTGAAGCTTTTTTCACTAACACTCTTAATACGATTGTGACTGGATTCTTTCTTAGGCTTCCGTTAAGGACTTTCCGTGTACGGTAAATGATTTTGACCACAACATATAAACTTGACACATTTCTAATACTTGGAACTGTTCATTTTCAAATTCTTTCATAAGCGCGTTATATAGATAACACGCTTCTGCTCGCGGTTTCGCTCGTTTTAATGTAAATTTAAACTATCCTTTGAAAAAGTATTTATTTGTGTATTTTTTGAATTTGGCCTTTTCTAATTCTTAATAACGTGTATACAAAATTTTATGATGATAAGTTCAGTAGTTATAGCATAATAAACAAACATATATTCGAATTTATAACATTAGTAAGGATAAGGGTTCGTATTTTTCTTTATATTTAAAAAAAAATGGTGGCCATATCTATAGAGTATCGAATTCTCAACAAATACCTTTTGAAATTAAACATGTAATATTAATGGTTTTGGGTCCCACATATACATTTAAATTGAAAAAAATGGGTCGAAATTATCTTAATGTCAACAAAGGTAAAATAATATATGCAAGTGGTTATAGCGATTTAATAAAAACTAATTTATAAAATACGATGGGACAGGAACCCAAGTCAAAACATTACAGTCAATAACAAAGTAGGTACGTTGAACTATAATACATAAACCCACGATTCGACATTAAAGTATACGGAATATAAAGGGTAGGAATGTTGGGATTAAAATACACATCGACTGGAAATGTACATATGTAATATGATTGTTATGTTTTAGAAATATATATTATAACAAAATTTTTATGCAAACTATGCACATCATATTGAGTACGTGACAGATCATAATATCTAGAATGCATCTATTACAAATGCTTTTAATTAATAGGCTTCCGTTATTAATCAATTAGACTACTCTTTCGACTACAGGACGAGTCATTTAGACGCAAAGGAAGGAATAGGGAATGAAAATAATATATTGTTAATATTATATGTAAGTTTCCATTTTTTATTATGTTTGTAACTGTCAAGACAAGGTTTGTATGAGAGAAAAGGTTTGAAAAGCCGTACGGAAAAGTGAAACATTTGGGTTAAAAAATCAATATATAAAAAAATGAGCGAGTGTGGCAGAAGACAGTAAGGAGATCTTCGAAAATATTGACAGAATTGACATTCATGTTTTTTTAACTCACTATTTTTCGCCTGACTGATCTTTGCGACTTCACCGGAGTTTAAAAAGGATTAATGTTTAGTTAGTAGTTAGCCGTAAAATTTGGTGTCATTTTATGTGTTAGTATACCCGAGCAAAACCGGGGAGTGCAGTTAGTACTTCATGGCTCTCTAACTAACTAAGCATAAGTTATATTATGACAAATGAACACTTGATGTACAATATACATTTCCATATTAAAATATATTAAAAAGGGTCACAAAATTAATATCGTATTCATCATACAATAGCTGGTTGTATGAGAATCGAACTACGGTGTTATTGATTCAACTACGTCAAGAGCCGGTCGATGATATTAATGTACGTCATAGATTAATTTACAAATAACACCCAGGCTGTATTTATTGTAATGTAACCCAGTATTATATACACTGACGATCAACCCGAGGTACTGCCGACGACAGTCATAAATAATATTGCGTATTGTATTCTGTACCGGAGAAAATAATAGTGGCAGACTCATCGACGTTTGTTTTCACAGATGGCGGAATTAAATATAATTGTAATAATGCATTTATATTGTTAATATAAAGATGTACATCTTCTAAATATGTTTGTTAAAGGATAATCTTTAAAAATATATAGCAAGATTTCTTTATCCTTGAGTTCCATAGGTTATTATCTATTTAAATCACATATGTTGTATTTAACGCTAACGATGTTACGTAGTTTTATTAGTATTTTTTGTTCTACTTATTTTTCAAGGTTCTGATAAAAATTCGAATAACTTGACATTTACATGTGTCTAATTGGAACAGAATTTAGAATGAGTTCTATTTTGTTCATAATTATATTGTCGTTTTTAAATCTGAGGGTACGACCTTTAACGGACTTGATTTCAGGAAAAAAGATTTTATTGAACTACTTTTTCTTGTAAAAACAAACACTAGAAAGTTAAATATTATCAGCAAATAATATGAAATAATATTCACAGCATTTTCTACTTGAGTCTTTCATGATCCGTATGTGTGTGAATAAGACATTTAAATATATAAACAATTATTTGTGAGATCGATACTGAAATAAATACAGATTATATAAAAAAAATCAACCGACGCATGCAACACTTTATTGATAATCAGATTAATCTATTTCAGTGAATGGCTTCGGAATTCTTTTGTTAATTTTTTGGGGTGTTTAATAGATCGTGATAAGTTGAGAAACAGCATCTCACAGGTTAACAAAGATAGTTTCTCTATCAGTTACTAAAAATTAAAGCATTCAATACTTCTCATACTATACTCAACAAAACATCTTACCTAATAAAGTTTTTAACTCTTTATACATTATCACATAGTATTAATTAATTACAGATTATCCAACCATAACTATAATCTGTTTAATGAGAGTAATCGGGTTTGATCGTCATTTTTTAAATCTCAATATTTCTATATTTCTTTCAAGCATAACAATGCGTGTTCCAGTATAAAATAATATGTAATCAATTTCATTTATGTAATAGATCTTTCTCAATCATAATTATTATCTAGTATTATGATAACTTATTCTCTATTATCCTCACAATGTCTTAAAATTAACTTACTTATTGTATCCATAATTGAAGGAAACCATATTAAAATTAATTACAACGTTGCGTGTAAATGTTAATAATATAGTTTTCGTTGTAAATACTATATAAAGTACCTAGGCAACCGAGCTTAGCTTGGTTCTTTAAAAAACATTTTAGAATTAAAATATACTGTTACGTTTGCCTTTTAAATTTAACATTTTTTTACAAATATATATATATATATCTCTTCTGCTGTCACATGGATTCAAACTAGGGTTACACGGATATTTGAAGCAACCGATATCCATCTGAACCACTTTTGTTTCGACAGCGCCGGCGAAATTTACCTTTATATTCTAGTTATATTTTTACATTGCCTGAAAACTAAGTTAAAAAAAGTTTTCTATGAATAAAATCTAGCTAGATCGATTTATCGTCCCCGAAACTACCTACATACTAAGTTTTATGGAAATAGATGACGCCGTTTCCGAGATCCTGAATATATACAGATATAAAAATATACAAGAATTACTCGTTTAAAGGTATTACATAGATTAGATAAGCGCTATAGTTGATCCTATGTAAGTCTAAAGAAAAAAAAATATAATTAATGACAGCTTGTTGGAAATACACACGTATACACAATATTTAAGGTAGATTACAATAGAATACTTTTTGTTGTTATTCACTAACATTGAGTTAACGAGGAGCGTCATTGTTTTAGTAGTCTCACAGCAAAAAAGTTCAATAAAGTACGTATATTCCGTGAGTTGTTGTTAATTTATCTTGAAAATTAGCTTCTAGAAAAATTACCTCGCGAGGGTTTTTCTGTGTTTAATTGTTCGTTATATGATTAAGATTCTGAGTTGGTTAATTGTACATATATGAGGATTTATAACAAATTAAATTTATAGCAAGTTTAATAAATAGAAGTTCAATTAATTTTATTCGTTCTTTTTATTACTTCAGAACGATTCATATCATCATAGTCTTTTTGCATTTAAGTAGGGTCGGCACAAAAGGTTTTCCTATTTCAACTCTTATAAGTTGTCATTTCAGTATTCATCCGTTTCAAACTTATACACCATTTTTTATATAATCCACCAATACCATCTTCCCCCTTCTCCTCTACTCTTATAGTTCACCATCATACCTTTTTTTTTATTAACGTGGGGAAATCCCTAACGGATACCCACTCTCCCGGAGGAGAGGGTGGGTTATGTCCGACTCGCACGGACTAAAACCCCACGGTGTACCGTCGGCCGCATGTTACGGGCGGCCAGGGACCGTTCTGGCTTTCTTCCTGAGAAACCGTCACCATCATACCTAATTTTAATATTCCTTCTACCTAACTTTTTCCCTCACTGGTGTTATTTTTATACTTTCTCTGAGTAATAATTACAAGACTATTCATAAACTATCCTCTATCTCCTCTATCCTCTTTATATCCTAGTCCTCGGCAATAACTTTTGTAAAATTGATATTAAATATTTTTAAATATTTTATAATTCGTATTCAAATATCTACATATAATTATTTTTACTCTAAAGGTGTTCATTAGCTGCAGCGTCATCTAGTGGCATGTTTTCTCTATGACCAGATTACTTATGTGTAGCAACTTTCATAATGATTTCTTCGACGATATCAAAATTTATCAATTTTAAATATATCTATAATTTCTATGTACATTGGTTAGAATGTATAAGTAATGAACATTCTAGAATGCATCAGATTTAGTAAGACAAGATTTAGGAAATATCTTGTCGTGATATTTTAATATCAAAACAAGCGTCAAACAACAGTTCGTTACACCTACTCCAAGCGGAAATGGAAAATCAGCTAGATTACACGTTGCTTACAAACAATAAAAACACAACATTAAAGTTCATACAGAAGGCTTTAGTCGAATCACGTGAATACGTGAACTTGAACAGATCTTAATGTTATTTTATTGTAATTGCTTCAAGATGTTGTTAAATAAAAATGATGACTTTATAATCATTGCGGTAAAATAATCTACTTTGTGAAAGATTGGATCTCATAAAGTTAGAAACGGTTCTCAAACTTACAGAATTATGATTCGTTCCGTAACTATGTTAATATTAGAAAATTAATATTCGCTTTAAATTATTTCCTTCTCTTTTTATAAACAAGTAGCTTTTACCGACGGCTTCGTTCGCGTTAATGCAAATTTTAACAGGAACAGCAGGAGACTCGGGAAGAGTCCTTTTTCTACTCTTTTTAATACGTTGTGTTATCTTTTGTGTTTGTGATAATATCTATGCAAAATTTTGAAAAGCATATGTATTTAAAGTATTTAAACTCACATTTGTATTTATCAGTAAGGACAAGATCCCTGTGAACAAAAACTGAACGAAGGAACTCATAATGAATCATTTGTCTAGAGAAACATGGTTGATGAAACTAATTGGCAAACGTTTGATCAATTAACTAGTGATCTGTAGATGACCATCTAAGAGCCGGTACGTTTAGAAGAATTTTAACATTTAGCACAAAACGTTTCACATAATGATGACGCGGTAATCACTTCACTGTGGATCATGTACCTCAAAATTGGGATAACCATTACGGTTGCCTTATTTTATTAAGAACTATCTGTGCCCATGAATTCATCTGCGTGAAACCTTAACATATGTAAAAACATTTACTTTTAAGTCGCGTCCCCTTTTTTCTCGAACTGTCTACACTATTGACTTAGCAAGGTCATAACAGCTTCACCGTATTACCTTTAAGTTGTGTCGTTATTAAAATTACAATAGCTTTTGATAATTCGAAACGATTCTAATAAAACAAAGGCTAAATGTTACTCGATGATATGCTTTATGATCTTCTTGAAGATATTTTATCATGAACATAGTACTTTAGCAGTTATTTGGTAGGTAGTATTACTTGGTAGGTGGTAGAGCCCCGCTGAAGCTATTTTTGGTTTCAGCATGAATAGGTCGGCTCTTCCGGGGTAGTACCACCCCTCTCACAGATAACCGACGTGAAATAACAGTGCTTGCACTGTTGTGTTTCGTTCGGTCAGTGAGAGAGCCGGAGGCCCACGTCGCTTCCTCTTTCCTGCTTTCCCTTTCCTTCCCCTCCCCCTTCTCCCATATACAGGCTTCCAACGCACTTGCGACGTCCCTGATGTCGCTAGTGTCTATGGACGGTGGTGATCACTTAACTTGACTCACCTGTTCGTTTGCCTCTTTTGATATAAAAAAAAAGTTACGGGTGTTCAAAAAAGCATACAGTCATTTTTAAAAATGATTCAAATCTATTTTATAATTTATTCCAAGACGTTTGTAACAATTTTTTTCCCTCAAAATCTTACAAAATTCAGAAACGCTAGATTTACATTTTTATTATGTGTATAGAAGAAAATAAAATGCAATATTATTGGGGACGTTACACGTTTAACCTTAGTTTACAAAACTGGATAATATCTTAAGTTATTTTAATATTCCTAACCCCGGCATTATTTTACATCCAAAATTGTATACTTTACTATGGTTTGACGTCTGAAGTATCAATGTTTACACACAAGCTTGACAGATGAGCGTGCATGACGTTTAATATGTGAGCCTACTGCACTACGTTACGTATTGTGGTAACCGCTCATTGTTGCTATCAATGACTTGGTATACGTAACGACCGACTTTGGTAAACAAGATATTTGAACTTAAGTAACTTGTTGGTCTGTAATGTTTGTAATCGTTATGTGACGACAACTCCCAGTGGTTGTTATTAGCGTCTAACTAATGTTTACTCTTGTATAACAATGAATGTAAGCGTTTCTGATATGAAGTTATCGTTTCCATGGAATAAAGATTTTCATCTATGCCTCGGAAACAGTGCACTATGTGCATATAAGGTATTCTATGTTTACATCCTCTTCTGTACATTTCATTTGTCGATTGACTAATTCAGACGTGTAAACGCAACAAACAAAGAAATCCACAAACTTTTATCTTTTTTTATGTCATAAGAAGCAAACGAACAGGTCAGTCACCTCATGCTAAGTGATCACCACGGTCCATAAACACTTGCAACACCAGGGGAGTCGCAAGTGCGTTCTCAACCTGTGTTGGGGAAGAGTGGGAGAGGAAGGGAAGAGAAAAGGGAAGGGCGAGGAGAAGTAGTCCTCCGGTGCTCTCACTGACCGAACGAAACGCAACAATGCAAGCATTGTTACTTCACGTCGGTTTTCTTTGAGAACCCTGTGCTCCGGACGAGCCGACCCATTCATGCTGTAGGTAGTAATAGCTTCAACGTGGCTCTGCCACCTACAACTCACATACGTCTTTATAATAATTAGTAGTCGCCTAGTAGAGTTCGACCATAATTCAGTTTGACATTCAGTAAGACCAAAGGGAATGATAATTATTTCAGTGGTTTCGTAAATTTACTAAACATAAATTATTTATCAATTAATTATTAATGTATATTATGAATTTACATGTTATAAAATTAACCTACGATTTGACCAGTTGATATTAGAGGGCATGTAAGAACGTCAGTCATTTTAAAATATTAAAAAGGTAATTTGGAATGTAAGAGTAAAATAAAGGATGTCAAAATGTCTTTTTCGTCTACAGGTGTGTATTATGTTGTGTAAAATTCAATCAGTAGTGTGAGTAATATATATTTTAATTAATTTAATATGCTTGTAATGCATTTTGTATTAAAAAGATAGCTTTGTGCACTTTTGCTTCATATAAACTTTGACTATGCTAAATTTTAAATTAATCCGTTCACGCAATTCGCTTAAAAAGTGGTACAAAGTTTTGGCTTGACGGTATATAAGATAGTGAGCTTTACTTTATAAGTTAGAGAAATATGTGTACTGTTATTGTTACAAAAGTTATTTTGAAAATATATTATTTTCTATTAAAAATCATGATTATTAACAATTTTAACGTAAGATTATTTTTAGATACTAAAAAAATGATGAGTTTTCAAAAATGTCTTTAAATTAATTATACACTGAAATGAATGCAGCAGATTAATCATACGATAGCATACAATGTTCATACCTCATGACATAAATAAATATTCGGTAAATCTAAGTACAATACAATGTTACAATTTTTTTTTATTATCCTGAAAGAGATTTTGTGTTTTAAAAAATATCTATTGAAAATCTGATAGTTTTCGTGCTCTTGTCCTAAATGAGCAGGGTCGGCACACGTTTCTTCATTCATGTAGCGATTTCGCTTAGTGGTTTACGAACAGCCATCTGTCTGACGTCGACCATCCTTAGGATCTCCTTGTATGTGTGTAGATGGACGAGAGCGAAATAGTAACTATTATCACCTTTAAGACCTTCCTCACTATTGACCTTCAAGCGTAATAGTATAACGAGTCCTTTATTTTAAATTTTGAAGGCATTATTAGGAAACACGAAGTTATTGATGAATACATATGATATATTAATTAGATATTAAAAATGTATATAGTTACTTGTTGATAACCGTCCAGTTTGCTGTGCATGAATTAAAAAAAAGTGCAAAGCTTCAATGGAATCCAAAAAATAAATAGCCTACAATCATCTACAAAAAATTTCACATCGAATGGTCAATATGATCAATAATCCTGTACCAATAAGTTCAATAGTTTTGACGTAATTTAGCGCCAATGTACTTTTTTCCATATATAGGCTCTTGAATGCTTGTAACATCCTTGATCTAATTAATTATTTACGGAGCGGGTTTTTATAATAACGCTATAGAATAAAAACAGCTTAACCTGTATATTGATACCGTAAATAATAATAACTTATCTATACTAATATTATAAAGAGGTAAAGTTTGTGAGTTTGTGATGTTGTGAGTTTGTGACGTTGTGATGTTGTGACGTTGTAGCGGGTAATCTCAGGAGCTACTGGTCCGATTTGAATAATTCTTTCAGTGTTATATAGCTCATTCACCGAGAATGGTTATAGGCTATATCATATATCATCACGCTAAGACAAATAGGGGCGGAACACGGGTGAAAAATGTTTCAAAATCGGGATGTTTTTTCCTATTGAGAACGCGAACGAAGTCGCGGGCAGTGGCTAGTATAATATATTCTTACCCTAATATAATATATGTATACATGACTATAATATACATTCATTAGAGTAAACAAATTTTTAATGGTCATTGACCACCCAAACCAGATGTGTGTATTAACATTTACATTAAAAATATAAAGGTTAAAAATGAACTGTCCCACTTTTTCCAAGTATTGTCATAACACCATACGACTGGACATGACAATAATAATTAGGATGATCGCGTAAATTGAGCAATCAATATTGACTCTCAGTTAGCGCGTCGATTCGAAATCAGCTGTTAAAAGGTCAACGCTTTATTTTGATAACAGATCTTGCATCATAAGTTCTGATAATAGGTATAATCGATGACTGGGTCCCTACATGCTGTTATGCCCGTTAATAAATAACAGACCTAAGGCAAATACCTGCCGTATGTTGGTTAATAAAACAAAGGTGCTTATTGACGTAACCTGACGTAATATATTCTCATTTGAAACTAGATTTTATTCAAGATTATGTATATTGTGACATATAATAGTATATGCCCTTGTTGCACAATATTGTACGAATCGGTCGTCATTGTGTACTTAAACTATGTATTTATTCATTTATTACTCTTATTAAAAACATTTACACCTATTTGGATTATAAATAAACTGAATTGTAAATAATAACTTGTTCAGGCGATGTATCATCATACAGTTACAATATACCTAGGATAGATTTATATAATTAGTACAAAGGTATTAAAACACTTGAAGTAGTTACTCGATGGGTATCTCGGATATATACTTTATCTACTAAATTACCATCTCCTCAACTATTCGCTATAGACTATGACGATACATTGTATATATTAGTAATAATATAAAAAAGAAATCCCTAAAAGTAGGTGGTAGAGCTACGCTGAAGCCATTACTAGTTTCAGCATGAATGGGTCGACTCGACCGGGGTAGTACCACTACAGAAAACTGACTTGAAATAACTGTGCTTGCGTTGTTGCGTATCGTTCGGTCAGTGAGAGCGCCGGAGGCCCACCTCTCCTCACCTTCCCCCTCTCCTTTTCCCCTTCCAATCCCACTCCCACCCTCCTCTAAGACAGGCTGGCAACGCATTGCGACTCCCCTGGTGTTTCAAGTGTCTATGGACGGTGGTGATCACTTAACATTAGGTGACCCACCTGTTCGTTTGCCTCTTATTATATATAAAAAAAGTAATTCCGAACGATTTTTAAAAACATTAATTTATATACGAAGGAGTCAACCTGATGGATATAAAGACAAATATGCTCACTTTATAATTCCAAAAGTGTATTTCATTAGGAATTTATTTAAAACTGCAAAAATACCAATAAATTTTGATTTGTATCTGTATACGTTTTAAGTCAACGACGTTATTAGGTGTAGTCCGGTGAAGCTGTTAAGACCTTGCTAGGTCAATAGCGTAGTCAGTTCGAGAAAAAAAAAAAAAAAAAGACGTTATTAGGTCAAAAATTCATTGTTGTGACAAAGTAAACACGGTCACCTGAAAACCTGTCATTGAATAAACTCAGGCAAGGTAAGCAAGAACAACAGTTATTTTAGAGTTAACAACAAATTGTTGCGATTGCGGTATACCTTGATCGACTCGTAAAAGTGAAATTGTCCGTTTCATAATTTTATATATATACTATTATAAAGAGGTAAAGTTTGTGACGTTGTAGGTAATCTCAGGAACTACTAGTCCGATTTGAATAATTCTTTCAATGTTGTATAGCTCATTCATCGCGAATGGTTATAGGTTATACACCATCACGCTAAGACTAATAGGAGCGGAGCACCGCTGAAAAATGTATCAAAATCGGGATGTTTTTTCCTTTTGAGTACTGCTGTGTGTAAGTGTTAGTGTATCTAAGCCACGTGAGCGAAGTAACCAATGTGTCTGTATAGATAAAGCATATCGTAAAGAAAACATTCGTTTCACGCCTTTAGATAAGGTCTGAGTGTATTAGTTGTTTTAGTCTTATACTAGATTTTACTAGAAATCAAGTAAGGTGCAGTACGATTACTTACTTAGTATTAAGCCATATTGCAACAATAACGTACTGACGAGTTGTCCAAAATAATTTCTTATAAAAAAATTATAATATACTGGCCTCTGCCTGCGACTTCGTTCGCGTGAATCTATACACTAACACGCAGCAGTTCTCAAAAGGAAAAACATCCCGATTATGAAACATTTTTCTTCTGTGTTCCGCTCCTATTGGTTTTAGTGATGATATATAGCTTATAAACAGTCTCTAAGAATGAGTTATATAACACTGAAAGAATTATTCAAATCGGACCTGTGTTCCTGAGATTACCCCCTACAACGTCACAACATCACATCGTCACAAACTCACCAACTTAACCTCTTTATAATATTAGTATAGAAGTATAGATTAGTGATAGAAAATATAGAACATTCTTTTTAATAATACTGTATGGTATTGTAATGCCATAACACACGTTTGGTGTTATTTTACAGTTCAGATAACATACAAAGGTATTGGAAATAAAAAATGTTTCACAAAATCGTCGTATTAATATAAGGTTTTCTTCATCGCGTCCTTATTTTTCAGTATTTATTAGATTAATCTTCTTATTTTTGAAAAATATTAGATAACTTTTTCTCAGTGTTAAGGCGAGAATATCTTTGAATAGCAGCTCATTAATAATGACAGATGTAATCAATAATATAACCTTGTATATAGCTCTGTAGGTGGAAGAACCACGCTAAAGCTATTACTGGTTTAAGTATGAATGAGTCGGCTCGCCCGGGGTAGTACCACCCACTCACAGAAAATCGATGTGAAATAACAGTGCTTGCATTTTTGCGTTTCGTTTGGTCAGTGACAGCGCCGGAAGCCCAACTATCCTCACCCTCCCCCTCTCCTCTTCCCTTTCTCCTCCTCTCTCCCCCAGCACAGGCTTGAAACGCACTTGCTACTCCCCTGGTGTTGCAAGTGTCTATGGATGCTAGTGATCAGTTAACATCAGGTAACCCACTTATTCATTTACCTCCTATGATATAAAAAATACATTTGTACTTATTATTGCTAAGTTTAATTATTATTATTTTACGCGGGTGGTTGAATTTTATTACTTCTCTGAAGGCTTGTAACGTTTGGATTTTTCTAGTGTAATTATTCATCATTATAACTATGTTATCGTAAATAAGTATTAATTTTAATAAAAGTTATCAGACTTTGCGCCTACAGACTACTACTTTTTCCAGAATTTGGATAACTCCTTGGCGGGGAAAAATTCAATACCCGAGAGGTACAGAATGCCTTTGAAGAATTTGTTGCCTCCCGTCCTGCTGATTTCTTTAAGAAGGGCATCAATAAACTGCCACTGCGTTGGCAACTATGCATTGATTGCATGGATGATTACTTCGATTAATACAAATAAAAAATACATAAAAAAATTCGTTTAAATTTTTTCATACAAAACGGCAATTTCATAGGTAAACACCTAATATATAACATTTTCAGTTCAGGCAAGCTTAACAATTTAAATCAATATTATTTTTACATTTCGAATGGAAATTGTTATTTAGTAATAAATATATTAGTTGTATACAAAAAACGGCAAATGATTCTTATAGCAGCAGATTACGGGCATAGACTATTTAATTTAACTGTAACCACGATATCGTGACGGTTTGGCAATGAAGTATATCATTTTGGTTTTTATTTGAACATTAATGTGTCTTTCGCACTCCTCTATCTATGATAATAAATCATGTTTTTTTAGTAGTATCTACACTTACAATGTCAAAACATTCATACAATACAAGTAACGGTTGTAGTTTTCCATACTCCTATTAATGATAACACTAAACCTGTCAATAACTACAAAACAAAAAAAAAGAAAATCGTATGAGAAACATAGAATAGGATATTCCTAACTGTTTCCCCACTGCTTATTTATATATAGATTCACTGTATTTTCCGTGTAGAAACATATCCGCAAACAAATTTTAATAGAGATCCGTTCATCCGTTCCGTTCCGTATTTAAACTGATTCACTGCAAAATTATTTAGTGGTAAGCTATAGGAAAATATATAGGGTAAATATATTCTATTCCGAAAAAATACTTGGTCCAACGGTCGTAGTAATTTCATGAAGTGTTTGAATTTTTCGATCCCAAATATAGTCGACGATTAGGGTAAGCGAAATAAAGCCTAGTATATTTCGAATTTTATATAATTATAAAGTTTCCATTGTGATAGTTTGATAATTTGAACTGCATTCATACTGTATGCATCTGAGCTCGCATGTGGTAGAGATGCGAATGTTAAGGTAGGATGGTATATATAGGTATTAGATGAATTTTGCAAATGCACCAGTGACAAAACTAGAAATGTTTTGAGTGCCTATCACACTCTGCATGGATATGAGTAGAGAAAAACCGAAAAAAATATAGATGGATTATGTGAAAAATGATGTGTGTAAAAGGTGTGAATATTAAATAAATAACATCTGATAGGGGAGGGTGGAAAAGGAAAACATGTTGTGCCGACACTACTTAGATTTTTTTTTTATGACATAGGTGGCGAATGAACATGCGGGTCATCTGGTGTTAAGTGATCACCGCCGTCCATAGACACTAGCAACCCCAGGGGAGTCGCAAGTGCGTTACCATCCTGTATTCGGGGGAGGGAGAAGGGTGGAGAGGGAGGACGGAGGATGGGAGGAAGGAAAGATGAGCCTCGGGCTCTCTTACTGACCGAACGAAACCCAACAATGCAAGCATTGTTACTTCGCGTCAGTTTTCTGTGAGAGGGTGGTACTACCCCTTTCATACTGAAACCAGTAATAGCTTCATCGTGGCTCTACCACCTACAATAATGGGATAAGGGTAGAACAATAAAAAGTATAGCCTAGCCTGGCCTAGCTTCGCACAGGTGGACTAATGAAGAAAAAACCAAATATTCCCTCTACAATACAATTATGTAATGAAATGACATATGAACATGAATCTGTTCATTCTGCCAATATATTTGAAGATAATGTTAAGGATGCGTTCTCAATTTTACGCTCTTCGTTTTGGTATCGAGTAACACTGCTATAAGTGTCCAGCTCACCCATACATAGTACAACTGAGAATTAGGAAAATAGTAACTTACATGAAACGAGTTTGATACTTTTATGAAAAGATATTACAATGTTTTTTTTTAGATGAGATAAGGGTAAAGAATGATGACGAGTTTGATAAATTGATTTGGAGTAAGGTAGTATAAATGGGTTCTAACTTTTGCAAGATTGATAATAGCGTAGTGACGCATACAAACAGAATATGTCACAATGTTTTTCCTATAAAAGACGTATCAGCAACTGTATGCAAAATATATATGCAAAAGTATAAACCACCAAGATAAATATGGAAAGTAAAACATTACATAAACACAGAATTTCATCCAAGTCTCTAGAGTGATTTCCGAGAAACATATATATATATATATATATATACAAGTTAAACATTATCACAGTTTAGTATTTCTATTTAATGTGTAACTGATTACACATATTCTAATGTATTATGAAAACGTAGATTTCTGTTACCAATTATATAAGTAGGAAGTAACGGCGTCATTCATATATGAAACTAATTAAGGTTTATTTTCATTTATATCTTTAAACTCGTCATTGTGTAATGTACCATTTCTTTTATTTTGACAAGTTATTTTTTAAATATACTAATATTATAAAGAGGTAAAGTTTGTAACGTTTTAGGGTGTAATCTCAGAAATTTCTGGTGCGATTTGAATAATTCCGTTTGATATAGCTCATTTATCAATAAAGGTTATAGGCTATATACCATCACGCTAACACCATAAGGAATGGAGCACCGATTAAAAATGTTTCAAAATCGGGATATTTTACCTCTTGAGACCTTCCGCTGCATGTTAGCCTTAGCCCAAAGTAACTATTACTACGCGGACGAAGTCGCGGGCAGGGGCTAGTGGTTTATAAAGGTATAAAGGCAGACAGAGACGCGGGAAAATGCTAATCTATTTATATGTTTCATTTAATTATAAAAATTTAATTTCTCATTCCAATTCTATCCAATAAATACAAGAGTACACAACGAGTCTTGCTAATGTTTAAAACTCGATTTGTACGTGTAATAATAAAAAGTCAAGTCTCATAGTATTAAAAATAAAATACAAAATGACCGATCAAACGATTTTTGTCTTTTTTCATGTTTACTCTATAGGACCGTGCACAACGGTGTAAACAATGAACCTTTGAATAGACATACATGCTTTTACGAGATTATCCTTAAACATTGCACGAAACTACATGCAACAAAAATATGTATAAGATGTTACTAAGCCTTTTTATATGTAGTTTTACACGCGTTCAAACTTAAAATATATGCATATTTGACAAGCAAAATCTGCGGATAATAGTAATTGAGAAAAAAATGCGTGACGGTTTATTATCGAATGAACAAACTATAAGATATTATAAACGTCACAACCGAAACCTGAAATATCTCTTTTAGCAAGCAATTAATAAACGATTTGCATAATTGCCTACAATTACTAAAATCGATTAGTTTTTAGAAGTTTTTTTCAAATTTGACAAAAGATTTCCATTTATACTTTAAGCGCACAGTTTAAAAATTAATTATTTTTAAACACCGTGTATGCCTATTTTTTATTGATTCTTTGTGCTATTGAGATTTTCATGGATAATTAAATATGGAAAAATATTATGTGTAGTAATTTTAGTTGTAGAGTTGAAGTTGAAACCAGGATTGAAATAAATTTGACATTCTAGTAAGTGATAAATTACAAGTAAAAAGAGATAAAGAAGAAAACAAAAGAAGGTGTCATTTAAATTAATGTTAATCTATAACTAATACTATAAACAACTAAAATCTGTCTAGGGGATAATGTCTGGATCTACTATACTAATTTTGAAAATTATTTTGCGAATAGAAAGCCACGTTATTTGTGAGTGTCATAGGCTATATATTAACCCTAAAAATGAAGACTTTTTTGTGGTTGTCAGATTTGCAAAGTAAGTCGGAGAAATAAGGATCGAACAAAAATGTTTCTTAGGAACGCTACCTTAACGATGAGAGATATATGATTGAGTTTTTGAAAAAAATTATAGATCTTAATAATGCCTACAAAAAAATCAACGACAGCATATGTCTAACGTTTATATTTAAGTCACAAAAAGTAGTTTTTATAAATGTTCACCGCCCAATGAAGTGGGCACGGCTTAGCTAGTCTTAAAATGATTATAAAGCGAATATATACTTCTTCTATACTCTCTGATAATCCTTCTAATAAAATTATTACTTCAGTTCTGATATGTTTCTAAAAATATACGTTAAAATAATGTGTAAAGGCAATAATTATTAATATAGTGTTTTATAATTAGTGCGTATTAAAAGTATAACAATAACCAATAGATAATACGTCAATGTGTATTAAGGTATTGTTGAGTTTATATAAATTAAAGCTGTGACCAACTCGACGCAAAGTAAACGTAACTAATGTTACTGTAATGAAATTATAATAATTACAAAATTTCTTCCACTTGCCCTTGCAACATTATGTCTATCCGATTTAGTTATGTGAAAGTATTATATCAGTCTTTTGTTTGCAATGCAATGCTACCTGTATGAAGTTCTAGAAATATTATGTAACCTAACATTCTAATCTAATTTGTGACTATGAGATCATTTGTGAAGCTTCCACGCTTTAACTAATCTATCTATCATCAAATTTTACACACTGGGTCATCCAGAAAATTAATATTGTTCCCGAGAAAGGTGAAATGTATAATAACGCGTACGAAGACGCTAGAAAAAACTAGTTTTATCTAAGAAGCTTATGATCAGACGAAGATTATTTTCTTTTTGTGCTAAACTTATAAAAAAGCTAGGTAGCTGATGTAATATTTCGACAGTTAAGTAATCCTTGACAGGGTGCTTAACTAAGAAAAGTTTTTTATTCATAACAATTTGCCATCAATCCGTTAGAACTTATTTTCTTCAGACAAATAAACTGGAAACTGTGGAAACGTATTATAGAGAATATTTTTTTTATAGTGTAGCGAATATAAAGATTTAAATTCAAACAACTGACAATGACATGTTGATTAACTTGACCAACACATGTCTCGGCAAGAGGACAGATTCATTCTCGATCACAGCAAGAACACCGGACACGTTTAATTCGTGAAACGATGTCAGCCATCTATAACTATGCCAACTTAACGGTCGCCTGCTCCTTGGATAGGTATTTGCTTTGTACATTTAAAATACCCGTACAGATATATTACATTGAAAGTCTAAGTGTGAAGATAAATAATATTTTTCAATGTTTGCTTTTGACGCCACAATGTAGGTCGGTAGTGATAGGTTAATAACATCATGTTTTGCAAAGTGAAAGTTTGCAAAATATCTAACTTGTTAACTATAAAATGAAGGGAACTCGCATACAAAAATGAGAGAATAATATAGAATCGTGTGATCGTTACTGTTAGATTGTAATTCGGTAAAATCTGTTTGGGTTAATTTTGAGACATAACAATTATTTTAGAACTTTAACATATTAATATAGTATTGGTTAATTGAAGAAAAGAAATATTATGGCATTTGGTTATAGCACATACTGTTTTACTGAATGTAAAATGTGAAAATAGGTTATTCAATATTCTTAATAAAATTTATGCTTTAGTTGTGTCCGCTTAGTTATAATATGAACCGTGAGTAAGCGCATAGTAAAAAGAGATAACGTAACCTGTGCTATGCCGAACTCTACAGAATATACGAACAAAAACTAATTTTAATTGTTGTATTTTGTTTATATTTCAGGTATATTTTAAATGTAAAATATAATTCGAAATTAATATATGTTTATGATTCTTTAGTTTTGTTCTATCTATTTTGAATACATATTATATTATTAACAAATTTATCTGTACTATAGAATAGAGTTATGGAATATACCACAAGAAAATTACGGCTATGAAATCTAAATAAATGATTTAAAATAAAAATAGTAATAAGTTATAAACAGCTTCACATTGTTATTGTTGTAAATTAAAATTAAACATTGTTGATTCAGAAGGAAATACTGCATTCTTATTAGATTAGAATATCAATTAAACAAGTTGCCGACCTCCGCGGAATTTTTCTAAGGATGAATGCAAAGTGGAATTCTATATCCTCTGAGAAATAAACTATGACGACCTCGCCTTACATCAATACTTTAATGACAATGAAGTTAATAATGCCTAAATTTTATTTTATTTAAGTTAATTCAAATAATTTGCACCCTTTAATAACTCACAATAATACCTACAGCTTTACCTGTTTCACAAATTTATAAGTAAAATTCGCACTTGAATTTTTGGTGCCTAAAAATATTATTTCAAATATACGACGACTATAGATCGTTAAGATTACTCGACCTTCGCATTCGTCTTTCAATAATGTGATATATTAATTTAATTTGATAACATATTTCCTGGATGGATAATAATACAAAGAAACTAATTTATTTACAAAGTTAATCACATTTTTGAACCGCTTTTTTAAATTAAATAACGTATATTAACAAGAAAGACCAAATTAGAACACATTATGAACACTAAAATAAATAATTATTGCTATAATTAGTAATTGTTACCTTTTAGTGTAATGAAAATTGTCCATCAATCATATAATGCCTTGTATTGTAGAGAATTTCAATGTAAATATGTAGTTATTAACTTAAAACAATACGACAAATTCAATGAATTGCGTATCAAGATACAATTATCTTTGTATTGTATAAATAAGTTAATCAATCTGAGATCGATAAATTCGTACACCGTTTTACATATCAGGAACATATGTAGATATACGCTTGTGTGTCTCACAAACGTATAGATAAATAAATAGTCCAGTTAACTTTGTTTATTTAGTTCGATGCGCGTTTGTTGCAACCAAGACAATATACAAAGCTAAAGCTGTCCATAGACTCTTGTGCTAGTTGACATTCTTTTAAGTGCCATATGTGCTGACCAATACAATCCCGCTGAAGTTGTGAAAGCCCGTCAGGCCAGCAGCACGTATCCAGATCAAAAGTAAAAGAAAGAAAATCTATAAGTAAATAAGAGAATTTTTATGATATTAGATTGCACTGTGGCACCTCAGAACCGATCGATATGAAAAGTAATAATATGTGTGGGTATTTAAATCACAAAAAATATTTGCATAACATCCATTTTGCTGTAATTAATTTATCATTCATTACACTAAACAGTAATTACAACAAGCACAAGTTAACGCACACGTACCGCGACTGTTATAATATATAATGTACTCAATAGACGCCTATCTGTTCAAACTAGTTCATTAAAAAAAAAAAAACAAAGAATAAAGGTTAATGGCATTTAGGCAATTCGAAACATTTTCGTATCTACTTAATGATCAGTGACAAAGACATTGTGCTAAGAAGTTTTTTTGTACAGACGTGGCAAATAATTATTTTACTATAACGACCAGAATACCTTTTTAGATAATAAATAAGGACATACATGTTTAAAAAATCTAGCAAATATATTATCATAACAAACGAGATGAGGTGATAATAATAATTGGCAGATATACGTTCTCTAATGTAAGTCTCAGGTATAAGTCCAAAGTGGTTACTCTCTGTTTCTAGCACTGATCTACGGAAATTATTTGCACTGTTACTAAATAAAGCAGGTATTGCATTGGTGTTCAATGGACAGGTTTTCAGATAAACTAAATGGAAGCAACCACGTGCGAGAAGTTCTTTAGTAAAGAATCAAGAAATACATAATTACTTCTATTCACCTGAATATTACAATTTTGTAAAGTTGCAAATCATATGCGATATAATTTTTCATAAATTTATCAAGTTTTAAGTGAATTGTAGAGCCACGCTGAAGCTATTAGTGGTCTCAACATGAATGGGTGGTACCATCCTCTCACAGAAAACCGATGTGAAGTAACAGTGCTTGCATTATTGCGGTTCGTTGGGTCAGTAAGAGCGCCGGAGGCCTACCTCTCTCCTTTCATCTCTCCCCTACCTTCCACCGCCCGCCATATACAGGCTGGCAACGCACTTGCGACTTCTCTGAAGTTGCTAGTTTCTATGGACGATGGTGATCACTTAACATCAGGTGACCCGTTAGTTCGTTTGGCTTCTATGATATAAAATAAAGAATTTAATCGATTTAAATTTGGATAAGAGTGGTGTGTACTAGTGGACGTTTTTAGATAATTAAACAACATCATTAGTAAACAATCGAAATCTTTAACGACCCGCACCTAATGAATTGAGAATAGTGACTAAAACTCATTAACGGAGCTCCGTTCCGTAAATAACATAAAATGACTCTATCAGACAAGTAGGTAACTGTACACAAAAGGACAGTCACACAGAGGTTACATTAAATATTGCAATTTGTTTAACTTTAAATATGGACCGTTTGTATTTCACACTTCGCGAATTTGTACCTCTCTTAGTAACATTCTATTCGTTATAGAATCACTGAAACGGTTTATTTGCATCCTTTTAAATGATTATATATTCGGTAACAAAGTAGCGGTTTTAGTTGGAGTTTTTTTTTCTAAATTACTCATGTGTCGTCTTACATATAAATGCCTACCTGATTTTGGACAATACCGTAGTTTTGGTTAATATGGTTTCAGATGGTATAACAACTTAAGAAGTAAAGTCAGCATCTGAGGGGTATAGAATCAAATGCAGCTAGTTGCATGTTTTTTTAAATATGAACTGTGAATGCAAAAATAAACGTCTGTCAATTGTCTACAACCTTAACTTATAATTTTACATCAAAACCAGCAACACAAACAGTACAGTAATACAAAAATCAGTCTAAAAATCTCTATTGGGATCAAAGTCATCTTAAAACCGGCTGCTAACATCAAAGACAGCTTAAATCTCGGTTACGCTCTTAGCTGCATTTGGTTCTATACCCCTCACTATACTAATACTATAAATAGGTAAACTTTATGGGCATGAATGTATGAAATAATTTATAAAACTACTTATCCTATCGGCAAAAATTCCTACTATGATAAGACCTATAGGCGTAGCTAAGCTGTGTGTAACCAAAAATTCCTAAAATCTTATCCACGATGCAAAGTGCTCGTAATTATGTAATAATGAAAATATTTAAAAAGTGTATATTTAGGTTTTAGTGATCTTGGACACTATAATATAATTTTAATAGTAAGAATATCCTGCATTCCGAGAATTTTTAATACCACTTATACGAGTATTTACGTCACTGACAAAAACGGATATTCTGGCTGCCGGTTATAGACTTCGTATTTTTTGTTATTTAATATATCATTAATAAACACGTATGAGATTCTAGCGGCTTACTAGTCTACGATAAAATAATTTCAATCAGTAAAAAAGATATCAATAAGTTCATGGCTTAGTAATGTACAAATACTAGATAAGTATTTGAGATACATCGCCCCTTCAGACTAATATCTCTAAGAAAATCGCTGTTGGTTTAGACCTTAGGGTACCGTTAGATGCTTATCTTCGAGAAATAAGCTGTGTCTTAACTGTGCATCAAGCTGCGTAGCGGTGAACATATCATAATGCAAGGCTGGTGTATGCTTCCTCATTTATACTGATTTCTTTTGTTTATCCAATGACGTTCAGAATTCGGTTAGCATAATTTTAGAATAAATTTGTTAACGACAACTATAATTCACATTCAATTGATAACTACTTTATAAAAGTTATATATAAAAATACAGAGTGTGTCGTAGAGACATAGAGGGAAACAATTTAATTTAAAAAATACAATAAAAAGTTTCCAGTTGGTCACCTATCCAAGAACTATCCGCACCAGATATTGCTTAACTTCGGTGTCCGATGTTTGACACTGTGTTTATTCCCAACACTTTTCGATACACAAAAAGGTTGCAGATTAGAATTTCAAAGCCGTCCCATTACAAGTTTCCCTTCAAAAACATGTAAATTATATGAAATTTATGTAAAATTGGATGTCAAATAATATCGTCTTTGATTTCGTCACGTTGTCATAACGTAATTTTTATTGGATTGAAGAATCACTAACATTCCTTTCTCCTATTTTGTGTATCTAGCTGCCTTAGCGGTGTATATAAATAGAAACATTCGTAATTGTGACAGTTTATTTTTATCTTCTTCTAAATACAAATGCATAGTGGACTAAGAAATTACTAGTTCTAACTCTGCATAAAAAAGACAGTTGTAAGATAAACACAATTTTCAGTTTTTTGTTCTGACTTTAGGTACTAATAACATTTTCATTTAGCAGTAGCGGTAGCACCAGCATTTTTTCAATGAAAAAATATCTTAGTACTAATACAATGTTTTATTTTCCTTTATTATTACTCATTACGGTAAAAACCAAAGTTATTAAAAGCTACAGTTTGTCAACAAACATAAAATCATAAGATCATTTAATAAACAATACGTTTTATTTACCGAATTAAGACTATTGTGAGTTGTTTGTCACCAAGTTCGTAGGTATACCTAGATTGCTCTGGAAATTACTCAGAACCACTGAAGTCGACTTTAATGACATTGTTAATTAAGATTAATTCCTATCAAATTATCCTAATTTGTGTTTTTATCATTTATGTTATATTGTGTACTGTTTTGATAATAATGTCGTTATTGTTTATCGTAAATTTTGGTTATATTCCATAAATAAATTATCTAATTTTAATAACACAATAATGTATTAATGAAACTAAAATCATTAATAAAATAACACTTCATTAATAAATAATGAGTACGACTAAAATATGAAATCGTAGATTTTGTGTAAAATGTAGAACAATACTCATTTGTCGCTTATTCAGTTTCTTTCAATACCGTTATTATTATTGCTAATATGGAATTTATACTTACGTTTACTTATTGAAGTATATTATCTGAATAGTATTTGAAAAAAATCTATATAAATTTGGTTTATATAAGAAAAAATATTTTGATATACACATCGCTTAAGGTATAATAAATATTGTGGTAAACATTAATACTATAAGCTCCAAACCTATCATTTAGACAATGATTGAAGGTTTAAACCTCGAGACAAGGCTAAACAGCTACATCTGTCAATTCGACGCTAATTTAAAATAAATTCCTTCGTTTTACCTTGTACCCTAATATCCTTGAAATTTCATACAAGGTATATTAAGTGTATAATTTTGTAATATTCACTGAACTTGGTCCTAAATCTCTACTATGTTTCAGCATAATTTGACGATAAGCTACTGTGTGTAGTTATTAAGTTCTTTTATAGGTATAATTACATACAAAAGATATCAATTACACATACAAAACTCTTACTTTACTTTTTTTTGGTATAGCTATCCAAGGAAGCGGGAAACCAAACATTTTACGACTAACTATTGTGGTATTTGACCTCGCTTGATACATACCGCATAACTAACATTGGTAAATACTGCGTATCTAACAAAAGTAGCTATTATGAAATTTTGTGTCGATACTGACTACAGACGATTATTAAGCGTCCAGTAAAAAAATTTTTCATATCAGCGAGTCTAAAATAACGGATTGGGCAATACAAATTTACGTAGATATAAATCGCGAAATCAGCGTTATATTATTAACTGCAATGCTTCATGTTTAACTACTACCTACGTATTCCTACATTTCAAAAATATTGTAAACAGATTTTGACAAAATTTATATCGAATCAATATTTTTTTTACTTTATTTTTGGCAACCAATCTTTTAGATTATTACTGTAGTACTGTAGTTAATAATATTACAAGCGTCGTGTGATCATTTCAATATCCTAACAAGATGGTGGCTCCTTTGTTAGAACCTTCGAGGGAGTTTTTGTATCTCATAATTTCATGGTCCGTGGTATTATTTTCCATTCACTTCACTTATGCATAATAAGCTATATGACGTAAAACATCACCAAGTTTACAAAATATAGAGTCTAATATCAGAAGATTATGAATAAAATATAAAATCCACTACATGACAGACTAAAATCCCGCCAAATAACTCCCCCGTATCAATATTAAATTCTAACTTTCATTGTTATTTTTTTTAATTTTCGACCAGCCTCTTTCGTTGCAGACAGTCTATTTATATAAAGGTTTGTTAAGTATAAAAACAATATTATCAAAGATTAAATTTTACGAAATATATAAGAAGAGTTATTTGCGATTTTTGACATATCCAATGCATAAAAACTCAGTAAGCACAAAAAGTGTTTTGATCATTATAAGAAACAGTATCGATTGACATCAAAATACGTTTTTATGTAAAATAAAAATTTTCTTACTGGCTGTTTATATTTATCAAAATCCGCAGAATCCGTAAGGTCGAACACATCAATAAAATTAAGGACAATCCCCTAAGGACATTTTTGTAGGTACATCCATTTAAGGTTCTTGCCCTCACCGTCCATCTCAGAAATTCTCTCTATATATTACTAAATCGCTTACTTATAAATAGCACCTTTAAGGCTTAGCCGTTTAAAGGTTTTTTACTCATGATAACATTAAATATGAGGACAAAATTTCACAGAGATATGATTACTGATTAACTATAAATTATATATATGCACATAAACAGATGAAGTGTCTATTTGTAATTTCAGAATAACAGCTTTTGCTGTCTGTTTATTGCGGTTAATCTACAAAACGTTTGGACCGATCTTGTCGAAACTCTCACTGGCATGTATCTCATGTTATAAAGAGCATTTTACGTATTACTTATTTTAACCCCGATTAGGTCTCCCACGGCAGCGGCTCAAGCCTAGGTTCGATCCCTCGGTAGGGAGCCCTTGAGTGCGTTGCTTGTGCGAAACGGTGAGACACAAATATACATCACCTCTACAAAACTACACGATCACCCCCACACACGTATACGCTACACGCTTACACATGAAAGTGGAAGGATTTACTTTTTTTTCCCTTATCGAACTGAAAAACTCTCAATTTTCCGATAATAAATATATGGAGGAGTTGTTGAGGCGTGTATGCTTGGTACACATATACGTTTCAACAACTCATACATATATGAATAGTTAGCTAGGTTAGCTAATATAGGTCGCGATTTTGCATGCAACAGGCAACAGCCAAGCCGAGGTGTGCCATGCACCCTTGAGCTGGTTGCCAAAATAAAGTCGGCTGAGTGCCTTAAGCGCTCGCCTTAGTAGTCCGGTGAAGCTGTTAAGACCTTGCTGGGTCAATATCGTAGTCATTTCGAAAAAAAAAAGAAAAACTTATTTTAATACAAAATAAAATAGGGTTCCGCGAAAATATAATGATCTAAAGAAGCAGTGCCCAGAACAGTGCGCATTTGTCCATTTCACAGTAATGCTACCCAAGTACTTCGTAACTACTAAATTTGACGCAGTATAAATCGCGGGTAACAACTACTTTATTAATTAAAGCTGATATACATACATACATGTATACATTAAAAATAGCAGGTACAGAACTGATAATTATGCTCATCACACAGATGTAAGTCGTTTATGGGGATGGAACGCACGATCTTTCGGCTCAGTAGTAAGTCCTACTGCCACTACATTTTCAACAAGGTGTCCAAGTTATATAGGATGTTATTTGAAATAAACAAGAGTATTTTTGTTATAAGCGATTTCCGACAATTAAAAGCAACAACATTGTCGAGAGTGTTGTAAATATTTGTAAATACATGTATTTGTATTTCATGGTAATATTTTCAGATTTATTTAATCACTTTCACTTTGTAATTGTTATAAAAACATTGATTGAAGTTTTATTATATTGTATACTAGCCTCTGCCCGCGACTTCGTTCGCATTCTCAAAAGAAAAAAACCCCGATTTTGAAACATTTTTCATCTGTGCTCCGGTCCTATTGGTCTTAGCGTGATGATATATAGCCTATAACCATTCTCGATTAATGAGTTATACAATACTGAAAAAAATATTCAAATCGGACCAGTAGTTCCTGAGATTACCCCCTACAACGTCACAACATCACAACGTCACAAACTCACAAACTTTACCTCTTTATAATATTATAGTATAGATAGTATAGATTACATGTATTAAATTGACCGATACTTATAATAACATAGCAGTATCGTTTGTACTATTCTATTGTATTGTATTGCATACTTCTAAAATTTTGGGAATAACAACAACTTCACATAGATTGCGACTCCATCGACAGTAAAAAATTAAATAGATACGTATTGTTGATAATTAAAAACAAGATAGAAACAGTTTCAATAACACCTCAGAGTAGTTAAGAAACCAAAAAAATATTTAATCTATGTAACCAGTTGGAGGGAAATCCCCATTGGTTTGACATTAACAAACTCTTTTGTTTTGAAGGCAAAAATAGTCATTAATGAATCTTTATAAGAATTTTACTCTCAAATAGATCAAATAGCTTCAAAGTTTTACTCCCAAATATTTAGAATTAATTATATACATTGTTAATTATTCTTTGATTGTTTAAATTGGCTGTATCTTGGTTTACAGATAATAGCTGACGCTTTATAATTAACATTACCCTCCTAATAGTCAATATAACTACGAAGTAGACTCAGAATACTTCAATTTGGAACATGATTATTCATAGATTGGGACGATAGTTCAATAAGTATAATTTATTATTATATTTATGTAAATTTTAAAACATTTATGTAGCTATATTAATATTTATTGTTTTTAAAAATTGGCTAAAAGTAGTTTTATACCTATTACATTCAAATTTCATAATCAGCTATTGAAAAATCGTGTTGTTCAAACTTAATACTTCATAGACAAATTTAATCAGATGTATGATACTCACATTTACACACTCAATTACCAATCACAATTACTAGGGCTAGGTAGGCCTAGTATTTTATTGTTAAACCAAGTTTCATTCTGAGGAGTAATATGAAGATTACATACCTACTTAAAACTCGATGAGTAAACACTATTTTTTTACAAATTCTAAGGTTCAACGTAAAATGTACTTTAATATTAAAATGTATTGTTTCAATTATTCGATTATTAGCTTATTATACATAATATATTGTACAGCTTGACAATAAAGGCTTGGTTATTGAAACTTACACAGGTCAGTAATGAATTCGAATGCCTTTATTTTAACAAGTTCCTTGTAGACGTGTCGAAGCACGTGATGTTACAGTGAAAGCTTGTTCGTTGTATGCGGACATTAAACATACACATTACTAGTCTTTCAAATATACTACGTCTGTTTATCAAAGGTCATAATATTAATAATTTTTAGTAATAAAGTATTTTGTTAAACTTCATTGTAGTATACCACTACAATGATACTAGTAGTCCGGTGAAGCTGTTAAGACCTTACTAGGTCAATAGCGTAGTCAGTTCGATAAAAAAAACATTGTACTACTATACGATCTTATTAACTATGTTCTAAATGATATTCAAACGTGAATTACTAGAGAACTGATGGAGTCATGTATTTAGAATTGAACTCGGTGGGCTTTTGAAGAAGTGACCAAGAAAATCATTCACACAGGTGGCATTTTCGTTCATCAAAATCGTAATTTCTTTGTAATTCAATACATATTTGTATAATAAAAGTGTTCATGGAAGTAAATATATTTTAAAGATAACTTTACGAACAAAATGTGTAATTATTTGAATAACCTTTCAGCTTTTATGTGTGTTAAATACATAAGGAAAATGTTTTCATACATACAATTTGTATTATATTAAACGATTAACATGAAACCAGTTTTTAATAATATATACATAAACTACATCATCTTTTCTAGTACAAATTATAGAAGTTTTTAAAGCAAGCTTAGAAAAAAAATCCTATTATGCTCTAAAATATATTTGTCGGAAAGTGTGATTTTTTCTTAGTAAAGAATCTTATCAAAAAGAAAGCCGAAAATATAAGATTATTAGAAAGAAGTAATTGTAATAAAAATAAGGACGTATCCAAAAAATAATTTACCGTAAACGTTAATGCCTTTCATAACTTGATATTAACAACAAAAATTGTGTAGAAATATGAGAATACAGCGTAAAATATACCGAGTATATATTGAATAACTTATTAAATATTAAAATATATCGATAACTGGATTAATCTATAACATCTAGGTATATAAACTGTAGTCAATGGCATGTGATTTTAATCAGAACTGAGCGAATTAAGCTCACGTGTTTTCCGCATAAACTTTAACTAACCGTTATTAATGACATAATTATAAATAAATACCTGCGCAGAACAATTTTATTTTCAAGTTTAGTATTACATTAGAATTACGTTTTCATTTAATCGCAGATTTATTTAAATATCTTTGAACTAAGTAGTATAGTAAAAATAAATTGAGGCGCCACCGGGCGCTTGGCAAATGTGAAACATCGAAATTGTTTTGTATAAGTTATATGCATAAAAGAACAGATTAAGAAAGGAATAAGCTATGGCATAATGAAAAGATAAAGCGTTACAAATATGTTCCATAAAATAATGACTGTTTATTTTTATGTTATTAGATACGAATTATTAATTATTCATGTTTATTAAATACAAAAAATCGAATAGGCTCAGATGCGATGTGTGGCGGCATTTACCAAAGGGCGCTACGTCGTCGGCGCAAGCCGCGTAACTCTAGTAGAACAAGTGACCTACAAAACAATGTGAATCTTATGCTTATACAAATAGGGTTACAAATGTTTTCAGTATTTCGTTAATAGTGCAAAGATTATTTTTGCGTCGCCACTCCAACAATTAGGATTACCCTCCGGCTATAGATGGATATAAACATGGGTGATAAAGTTTAAATACTATTTTTTTTTGCCTTACAAGTTACATATAACGACAGTTCTAATAAACTGCTATCATAAAATATATGTTGACAGTTACAATCTTCGCATAGGAACATAGCAATGGAAGCACTAATGCTTTGTCGTGCAAATAGATATTGACGTGTTCCTACTGTCAAACACTGCATAGGACTTCCATCCCACATATCTATCTATATATTTATCTAATACCTTTAAACAAGCAATTCTTGTATATTTTTATATTGTTATATATTCAGGATCTCGAAAACCGTTCATAAAAAATACGATGTTTTCAAAACAAGATCTGATAAAAAAAACCTTAAAGGAATACATAAACATCGTTTATATACCAGGACAGCATAAATATCAGGTATGTCTTTATTTAAAACTCAGAACGCGCCGAAATTCGGCATAAAGGTTGAGATTACCTACTGCAAGGTTATATATTAGCGTTGCCGCTTCCGAAAACCGGACAAGTATGCATTTTTCATGCTTTTCACGTTTGACAATGACAAATTGAATAAAATCTACGTTGTATCTTAATTATACATAATGTTTCATTTCAATAAAAAATAACATAGTCATAAAATTTGTTGTTGTGTGTAAATATAGATAAGTGTGTGCTGGGTCTAATAGTATACAAGAATTAGTATGTAGTTTAGTATTTATACTACTGGACTTCGTCTGGTACACAGTTTATGAACAGTGTCATAAATATAAATATTTGAATACATATAAGCCAAAGAAGTTTCGCTTCCTTCTCGTGTACATACTCATAGACGCAATGTTTTTATAACACTTTTTATGTGCATTTTTTTCAAATTAGAACTCATTCGTAGCCGCAGTGTTCTTGTAATTTACCTAATGGAGTATAGATAAGAGCTTGTCCGATCTAAATGGGTAATTTTGGTCATGAGCTGGTTCCTCATCGATATTCATTAACATAACTATCTTGATGTTGAACCTTTTTTTGTATCAATGTATTACAGAATTCAACCCAACATGAAAACGCAGATGAGATAAGAATATCATAATATTAATTGCTAATTTATTAACATAAATTATTGGATACACAATATGTCCGTATTGTTTCAATCATTAGATGAAGACTGCTAATTCTAACTGAACTACAATACGAACGAATTTATATATGAACTATACAAGATTCTATACATTCCGATGTATGTCAAAATGCTTTCTGGTATACCTAAAGTTTACTGACAAATAAGGCCAAACAAATATGTGAGATATTTATTTAGTCAAACTAAGTTTTTATTTATTACATGTTTAAGTCACTGTTTGTCTTACTTCTCAATATTTGAAATTGTGATATCTGCGATACGGTTTATAACCAGTGCAGATAGCAATATAACTGTAAATTATGTATACATTGACTTTGAACATTAAATTATTATTATTAATATAGAAATATCGATATTTTTATTTTAAAAATATCGATATTGTCTAGTAATATTTTTGGGCGATATATCGATATTAAAAATTTGAATATCGGCCTTATTATTGTTTTCTGGAATACTTCATAGAAAAGCAATGGATAACGCCGACCTTACTATATTCGTTAAAAAATTACATACTTATTATTATTATTATTGACAAATTAAGTCGGTCTATCAGTCGAGGACTAAAAATATAAAAACCACAAGAGGATATTACGAGTAGTTACATTTTTTCTAGAACAGGATTATTAAGTTCATAGTAATGATCGATCACATTACCTTATCAATATGGGGCACTATGCCGATCGGAGTTACGGTAATTTGGAAGCTCTTACGAAGAAAACAAAATATTAGGTCTCTGAGTGAATTAACAATCCCTCGACGTATATTAAAAGTAGTACATATTTCTGTTTGTCAAAATGAAAGAGTATGTTGAGACTGACGTTGGAGGCGATAGATATAAAGGTATGACGTCAATAATAGATGATGTCCACCTTGTTATTTAAGCGAATAATTATTGAATACACTATTGAATATAATGTATTATCTTAAGAGATGTGAACGGTCCGGTGTTCCACGCAAAATTGAATCCCGCTCCTTATTTTTCGAACTGACTACGCTAGTAACGACTTCACCGGACTACTTAGGCGAGCGATTAAGGCACACAGCCGATTCTATTTTGACAACTAAGTCAAGGGTGCACCGCACATCTCGGCTTGGGCTGTTGTCTAGATTACGCACAAAAGCCAAACTAACTAAGCTAAACTACTTATTCATACTTATATGTGTTAGTAAAATATATATGGACCAAGCACATATACCTCAATAATTCGTACATATATTTCGGATCGGGCAATTTTACTGAACTAATTGAGTTCGATAAGGGAAAAATATAAAACGGACCTAGACTTGAACCGCTATCGAGGGGGGTTAATCGGGTGTGCGGAAGCGAGATTTACCCCCAGACCACGACGGTCTTTGTTATTTATTAGTATTTGTTTTGATATTATTATTTTATATGTTAAATGTGATCATAAACTACCACAGGTTTGAAGGATGTGACCCTTTAAACATTTAATACACAAAGAGATTTTTCACATATACAATGCAGACTATAGTAGCACACCAGCTCTAGGCTACCTCTATTATTAATTCCATTGCAATCCATTCAAAAGTTCTAGACACAGACAGAGTAACTTCTGCATTGATTTTATTAGTATAGATAATTCAGACCAAATTAAGATCAACGCAATCCCTTTTAATCAAATCGTGGGATTTTCAAAATTACTTTTTTTACATACTGAAGTATTGTAATTTAATATCGACTAGCTTTTGCTCGTAACTTCGCTTATTTAAATGTTCATTTATACCTCAAGATGACACTCTATGTCTTTTGGCCGTACCTCTGATAACATGTACACTTATACATATTGGTCAGCTACGTATGACTAAATTCGGTAATGATTCACGAGCAGTTAAAGCATAAAAGCGTAAGAAACAAACAAACAAGCGCATTTTTAATTTACTTATTCGTATATAATATTAGTAAAGATAAAAAAAACGAACGTTTCAACAATGAAAAACCCTATGCTCGTTAACTAAAAATCTATTATTAAAACTCAGATGTAATTAAACCAGATTACCAGCTTTTAAAATTAGAAGTTTTTAATAAATGAAGCCTTGGCGGGCTGAATTTCCGAATGCATTTGCCTACATTGCCAAATCCACATACGGCCGACGGACTTCGTAAACCTGTTTTATTGGTTATCTCGGAATCCGCTTCAGACCGGTCTCACTCAGCAATAGGCGTGCTCTCAGGACAAAAATAACGAGAAAAATAATTGACTGTTATGACCTGCGCAAAAAAGACTCATAAAGCCGTTCCGCTACACCTATCGGATTTGTTCCCAATATTTGATGCCGGTTATATTTCGAATGGCTGCCAGTCATTCATCGCTATGTGTGTCGTCGGTGTTGTTGTTAAAAAATATTATAATATTATTTATAAACTAGCCTTTGCCTGCGACTTCGTTCGCATGGAATAGTTACTTTGGGCTAACGCTAACACGCAGCAGAAGCTTTGAAGAGGAGAAAAAAAACTATTTTTAAACGTTCTTCATTGGTGCTCCGCTCCTATTGGTCTTAGCGTGATGTTATATAGCCTATAACCATTCTCGATAAACGAGCTATATAACAATGAAAGAAGTTTTCAAATTGGAGCAATACTTCCTGAGATTACCTCCTACAACGTCACCAACTCACAAACTTTACCTCTTTATAATATTAAGTATAGAAAATTGGAATATTTAAATTACCGATACTATTTACTAAAATATAGTATAACAATAATATGTATTATTAATGCAGTAAATAGATTATATTTTTTACAATTTTTGAAATGTTATTTGATTTTTTTTTTTCAGGCGATGGAAAAATATCCTTAGGTTATAAGAGAATTAGTATACATTTTAAGTAGGTAAATTTAGTATGTATAGTTTCTTCGGTTGACCGAAGAAATAACACATATATGATGTGTATATATCTACTTTTAGAAATAAACAATCGGTAACCATACATCGAAGGTACATACCTATGCACCGTCACTAATCTACCGATTTAATCTGGTAAAAACGTATAGTGGTGACTTCAGATAATTAGACACGGAATTGTTAGTGAATGTTTATATTTTCTTGAAACACGGTACACTGATAGAATTGCTGCTTGCTGATTCATTCGTGTACCTAAAATATACAACAATGTCCGTCGTGCTTCATGATAAATATATTTTTGATTGAGTGATTGATTACTCCATATTTGTAGATTATTTTAAGACAGCCTTAGGAGATTTTATAGCTATCTCCTAAATTGTATCATTTGCTTACCCTTATTCTATCCAAGTAGGGTCGGCACGACATATTTTCCTTTTCCTTTTCATTCTCCCTTATCAGATGTCATCACGCTATTCAAACCGTTTATACACGTAACATTTTACACACAATCATACCTTTCCGGTCTTTCTCTACTCCTATATCCGTAGACTATCATTCTTAAAGCTTTACTATATACATGGCTTTTATCTGTTACTGTGACATGTCTATACCATGCTAAGCTATTACTTCGTAACTTCTCTGTCACTGGTCCTATTTTTAAACTTCCTCTCATTAACTTATTCTTAATCATTGGTATCCCTGCCACATGTAGTCTTTTCTCATCCGTCTCTTTCAAAGCCCAGCACTCTCATGCATACAGTATGATTGCTCCTATCTCCTAAAAGATCTAACAAAGGGAACAAATCGATGTCTAAAATTCATTCATTACATTGTCAGGATTAATCACGTACCATGGAGATTGTACAGAATATGATACTAGAAGCTAACAGTCAGCGTGTAAGTGGAAAAAACCACAATTAACTCTTGAATATGGACAAACATAGTTTTATCATTGTTTGCAAATATTTTTGCGCAAAACAGTTAGATTAAACTTCTATGAATTACTTCCTTTAGAATATGACTCATAATATTTGCATTCTGTAATATAAATTATCAACTCAGTGTATTTCTTTTTAATACTCTATATGCATATTTTTTCTTAACATTCGAGCACAATCTCAACTGATATCCTGACAATGTGACTTTAAAAGACCAGCTGCTGAAACAAAGGCATAGATACTTCAGGACAATTTTATGACTTGAGGGTGCCAGTTAACAAAGTTGACTTTAGGAAAAATTGTGTCCTTAAAATATTTAGCTTTACTAAATGTTTCAACTAATCGCGCATTAAATAAATGTATGAATGAGTATACCAGTGGAAGTTTGAAAGTAGCACCAGTGATAGAGAAGTTGAGGAGTAATAGGTTAGCATGGTATGGGTATGTCATGAGGAGAGGTGAAAACCATGTAACAAGAAAGGTGCTGAGTATGATGGTGGACGGGTACACGAGTAAAGGAAGGCCGAAAAAGGTATGGATGAATTGTGTAAAAAATTATTGTGCGTAAAAGGTTTGAATACTGAGATGACATTTGATAGGAGAGAGTGGAAAAAGAAAATATGTTGTGCCAACCCTACTTAGGTGGGATAAGAGTAATGATGATGATGAGTATTTTCCAAAGCCGTTAACATAAATAAATTCCAAATCCCTGTCAATACATATAAAAATCATGTTCGTAAATTGCATGAGTAATTATGCTAATTGTGACGTCTGTATCACTTTTGATAACAAAATCTATTAAAAAACCGAAGAGAAAGTACACGGTGGTACTAGAATTATGAACAGAATAGTTGACGAAACTCGTTCTTGCATCTTAACACAGTGGAAGTTGCTATCATTACCAATTGACCAATTTTTATTCCACGTTCGTTCGTCTATCCCCCTTTTTTGCTATTTTCAACCAGACCTTCAGTTATTTCAGCTGTGATGTTTTCTTGTAATGCTTTTCATACTATTATATTTACACTACTAAATGAAGTATGTCCTATTCTCAATAGAGCGTAACTGTATTTTTTAGTTTCATTTATCAGCCATATATTAATATATTGTTAAACGAAATATTTGTAAGCGTTGATTTCCCACTTCGATCACGAAAGTTGAATTATTCATAACAACGTAACAAAAGCATTTTATCCAATTCACACCGAAATTAGAGTAAAATTATTTATCACTTAATAACCCCGAAATCATGGTAGTATGGTATCATACGCATTGAATACGAAAATTGCTTTCGACAATGTTATCGGGCATCGAATAATTATTTCCGCCATAAAATAAATAAAATAGAGTTTTGTTAAATTTAATCTATTATATGTAGGTGGACAAGCAATTTTATAAATATTTATTTTTATTTTATTAATTTAATCTTTGCTGTATAACAGTTAAAGAGCAGCCTTGTTGCTGATAACAATTTCTTCCAGGCAACATTTGAATGGATATATTTTAAACACAATAATTAGGTGTGTTTTGGATGTAGTAAGGATACCAATACTATTAGATTCATCATAATCATAAGGTAGATTATATAAACTATAACATATGTAAAATATATTATACGTATAACATATAAATTATTATACGTATATATGAAAAATACAAGATAATTATATCTATTAATAATCGTATTAGAATGTATGTTTTTCCTTATTGGTATATTTTGCATGCGGTTTTGCCCGCGCTGGTGTTATTCTTAAGTTATCCCTCGCGAGCATGCGAATGATTGTGTGAGTGTGCCATTTTCAAGCGTTTGTAGTTTTCATACTGTCTACTATATTTATACTATACTTACTAGCAAGTTATTCATAACGTGCGGTGAAGCTGTCAATAGGTTAGTTAGATTGCTAGGTCAATAGCGTAGTAAGTTCGAAAAAAAAATATATATTTATTTTTTGGTAGGTAGTAGAGCTACGCTGAAGCTATTATTAGTTTCAGTATGAATGGGTTGACTCGTCCAGGGTAGTACCACCCTATCATATAAAACCGACGTGAAGTAACAGTGCTTGCATTGTTGCGTTTCGTTCGGTCAGTGACAGCACCGGAGTTCCACATTCCCTTCTTTCTCCCCTTCTCTCCCTCTCCACCCTTACCCCTACCCCGAAACACAGGTTGACAACGCACTTGCAACGCCCCTAGTTGTTGCTAGTGTCCATGGACTGTAGTGATCACTTAACAACAGTTGACCCACATTTTCGATTGTCTCCTATGACATAAAACAATATATATATACAAAGTTATAAATTGAAAATTGTTACGATGGACCAACTAGCAATAGTGATAAAAATGTCAAGTTTTTAAACAGACTTTGATTCCTAATAATTTGTAAAATAGTATTACCTCCGGTATAATGGAACCTTCCTTACAGTTATTTTATTCAATTATAAAACACAAATACGTATCTACTATCTTTTGCCACGAAATATATGCATCATTCAGTAAATATCATTTAGCTCGGGTCTAATCATCAATGTTTGTAACACATTTAAGTATTTACATTAATTAGTCACTAAAATATACAAGGGTACTGATACGGATATGGATTTGTTATTAAAAAAAGAATTATATAGATGTGTTCTAATTATGAGTCGATTTGGCGGCAACAGAGAAATTGATGAAATGATTTCCAGTATGATATTTTTATCTAAATTTGTAAATTCAGTTTCGCCCGCAACTTCGTACTTGTAATGTCATCAAAACTACGTATCTTATCCGTGTTAATTTTAGAATATCTTTCCTTTATTCATTGTAGTACTGTTGTAACTAAGTCTTTACTACATCCATGAAATCTTTCTATCGATTTTAAATTATCTTTCATACATTTTATTAGAACAGCGTAGTCACGATTATCATCTTTTTACTTTTATCCCATATTAGTACGATCGACCTAATATGTTTTTCTCTTCTGCTCTCTTCTATCAGATTTTATTTTACAATTCTATTCCATCTTTTTCTTGATAAAATCCAACCTTACCGTATTAATTTTTCCTCTAATCCTATATCGTCTACTTTAATATGTAAAACTTTTTGGATACATGACTTTCATTTCTCTTCATGACATGCGCATATCATGTTAACCTATTACTTCTTAACTTCTCTGTCACTGGTGCTATTTACAACCATCCCCTGATATAGTCATTCGTAATTTTATCTATTCTGGTTACAGCATAAATACATCTTCGCATTCCCATCTCTGCCTCATGTAATATTTGTTCTCTCATCCTTACTTTGGTTATCTAGCACTCTGATCAGTATATCACTATAGGTCTTATAATAGTTTTATATACCAACTACATAGTCTTTTCGGCAAAGCGTATTGATATTTAGCCCAGATGATACTCCAAAAACTCCTCTATTTGTCACTAAAAGTCTCACCTAAATCGGTTTAATCCCGTTAATGATTATTAAAAAGACTAAGGATATATCTTCATTTTAACAATATCATAACTAAATTTTTATGTTGTATAACTTCTTAATCTAATCATAACATTAAAAAAGCATGGAAAATAATTTTATGTATTTTTAACACAGTGTGAGGTGATAAGCGAAGAAATCGGTACACCTGAAGAAAACATGCATATATTTTTAATAATAGCTTGAATTTTCCACCCAAGTTATGTAACGTAATGGCCACCTGACATATTATTTCTTCATGCCGGTAAGAACCAGGTTGTGACTAGCCCGTACCAGTTATATCTAGTTTGTTTAATATAACAACGTATTAATTCACGCAATTTTGGTCCGTGGACAACCGCGGTATGTTGTTACAACAATGAAAGACTTCGTGTATTTTAATTGTGTTTTATAAAGGTTTTTAATAGACTTTCTACTTATCACAATTTACACACATTTAATGGATTACGCAACAGTTTTCTGAGTCTATTGAGAAATATAAAAAAAACTTGTAGAAATCAATATAGATGATATAATACGTATCATGACTGAGATATGAACACTTTAGAAGTTTTGTATAATCACACATAACGTTTGATAGTATTATAAAAAAAATATTATAAAATTATTTTAGAAAATTAAATAATTAGAATATATTTTAAGATAACTGTAATACACGATAAGATACCGTTGAAGGTAGTAAACGGTATATAAATAAGTTTCTCGATCTCGTCAGTGAAGTTTCGAAATCGTAGACCATATGTAAACAACTCGACTGCCGTCACACCTCTTACGACATAACGTATAGAATCATAATAACAGACTATTCGAAGTAAATACAAATCTAAATGTGGAAAGTGTGTAAAAGTCCAGCCTTGGGCAAACAAACACATTCTATGATTTATTAAGTATATATCAACACAATGTATTCTTGTTTATTCTCTTTTTTATATTATTATGTTAAAATAAATAAATAACGAGCTTCGTGACACAACATTAACTCTTCAAAGCTATTAAATTACTTTGTAAATAATTAGTACAGTTACAAATATTCATATATTCGTATAGTCTAGTAATGTATAAAAGTAGTCCGGTGAAGCTGTTAAGACCGTGCTGGGTCAATAGCATAGTCATTTCGAAAAAAAAAAAAAAATTTAAAGAGAAAGTTTGTCTTAGGTTATTTATATTACAGGTTAATCAAAATATAAAACACGAAGACAGTACTATTCAGTAGGTATTGTAAATTTAAGCGAATTCAAACGTCTCAATGACGATTAACTCTTTTTTGATACGAGTTTTGTTTTACAATGAATAAATTCGTTTTGATTAATATGAACATATGTGTATGCAAATTATATTCGTGCCATATATATACACAAATATCTTTATTAATCTATTATTATTCACTAACTCATTTTCGCGACTTTGTTTACGTCGTTTACTATATTAATAATATATTGTATAACATGTATACAGAGGAAAATACATAAACACCGCATCGCTTACCTCCACTATAAGAAAACACACACCGCTTATTTCTTATAAAAATCATAGTTTCTTAAAGCTTTCATTATTTTATATTAAATGAAGTTATCGTGATATATTTCTTTAATAAAGATCAAGTGCCTCAGTGCAGAGTAAAGAATAAATCTTTTTGAGTGATGCGTACACAATGGCAGATCTCTATTCTTTTTGTTATATAAAATATAAGAACATATATAAGCTGTTCAATGTACATAGTTGTATAAGGCCGTTCTGAATGACTAATTTCAATCCTATATTAGAACACAGCATTTATACCCTATAAAATGCTTTTTGGTCCCCGAACCAAAACTAATAAAAGAGTATCTTGCCTCCGACTGTCCAAAAAACCTATGCCGTATTATCATTTAAATGAAAATTTACACTTTGAACCAAGCGTTTATAATTCGTTTAAAAGGATTTGAATTCTGTTCATTATGCAAAAAAAAGCTTAACCTTGAAGTAAATCGCAATAAATTGAAAAACAATATAGATACATTTGAATCGATTCACATTAAACACTTTGTTTCTATTTGTATATTATTTAGTTGCTATTTTAACAGTAGAAACATAAATACAAGATGATACGATGAAGAGAAAGAATACTTTCAATGTCATCACAAATGTGTCAAATAATATTCGACTGTTAAAACATTTTAGTAAATCACCTATATTTAATTATATAATCAAGATGAGTCTCGATTGTGAATTATTAAAGGTCAATGTATAGAAGGTCGACTCGTCCGCATTTCGATGCAAAATAATTTTACAAGAAATGCCTGAGAGGAAAACTGTGTAACTCGATACTGAACTTAATTGATTATATCATAAATAGTACTTTATTACGAGAGGCATCTTTATAACTTAAACGACAGATAAAAATGATAGCAATTTTGAGAATATTAATTATTATTACTAATACATGTTATTTATTTAATATTTTTTTACTCGTGTGTGATCCAGGTTCAATACATAACTGGGTCTTTATATGGCCAAAAATGGAACGTTTAAACATTTAAAATATGTTAACATGTAACTGAAAATTAAAGTTATGGAACTAAGTTTATTTGGAGGCTCCGGTGAGATATTACTTTAGTGTCCATTTCATATAGAAATATACATATTGAAAGAGTTTGTTCGTAAAGATGTATAGTATATTAATACAAGCGTATCGCTCGCATTACTGTACATTTGACCTATTCCTTGAAAATACAACTTTCTTGCAGGAGGACACTCCATGTCCATGCTTCTGTCATCGGTGCCTCTGATAGTGTGTATGCAAAATTCCATAATGATCAGTTGATAAAGCGCAACAATTTGTTTGGTTTTTTGTTTGAAATCGTTAATCTTTGGTACTGGCAGTCAAACATGAAAATATATTTTTTCATTTTATAGCCAGTTCATGAAAAAATTAAAAATTAACATCACGACCCCTAAATTTTGAGAGTTTATAACAAAAAATATAGATAAGAATATTCAGATCATGTTTAGCGAACACGAAGAAATAGTGCAGACGGGCCGAAGTGTAAATGCCTATGTTAGGAGATGTCAATCCATTCGGTTTATCCACGTGTATGTCTTCCTACGCAATAATAGCCCTTTATAAGAAATTAACTGGAGCTCACTGTAGACGTGAACGGAAATGTAAAATAAAAAAAAAATAGTCGCAAGTGAAATCGCGGCTCCTAACTAGTCCCTAATAATTATAACCGGTTTTTATGGAAGGCCACGTAGAACAAAATCTATTCTTCGAGGTAATCGATTCCAATATTAATTAACGTCAATAAACAAAACAAGATAATTACAGTCTAATGGAAACTTATATTTCATCAATGGAAAACTTTGTCGTAACATCGAGGAAGTACATGTTAAAACTTTGATTCATGAATTTATAAATAGAACAACGATGTCGTCAATCAGACTGGTGTGGTGCTTTATTGATTATGTGTAATGTATTTATATAGTAATTTTGACCAAGTGACTGTGTCTAATTGTAGGCATAGTGTAATCGAAAAACAACGGCGTACACTAAGATACAGTCCCTCGGAAGATGAATATAAATTAACTGATATTGGAACGTCGCAAACTATAAGAGAATCACCAGGATACAAATAATCAGCTGATCCGCAACATTCCTAATTGTTCCAATATAAAAGGTGATACACTTAATACACAGTAGCCGCGTTTCAACCGGACACAGCTTTTGTATCGTACCTCCCAGCAAGAGTAATCTATCTACCGCGATCCATTCTATTACAACGTATAAATTGGCATGGCGATATGAATGGAAAGACAATTTATTCGTTCATTATAGAGCTATTTAGATTTCGGTAGTTCTTTTAATTATTCGGTTCCTAACAAACTCGTTTTTTACTATTGAGGTATAGGTGTATACTATAGGTGCAACATTAATTATTTCGTACAAAAGTCGCCTTACAGATGATGCTATGTAGGCGTTTAAGTAATGTTTTAGCTTGTATGTAATGAAAATATAAGTAATATGTACTAGCTGATAACTGACTTCATTAGCTTTGATATATTTATTATTTATATGGCAATATATTTTATGTACATAAGGAAAAATATCAAGAAATTGAAAGCAGAAATTTACTTTCCTAACAAAATTTCTTTGTTAACAATGTTATCTCTTTACTTCCTCTCTCCTGCGCACGTGCACCGCTTGCACCACTTCTCACATCGCTCAACATATAGTGCTAAAGAATAAAAGAACGTAATTTTTTTTAAACTATAATTAATTTATGTTTATGTTGTAATTTTAATTTTTGGGATAAGTACCAGATATCAATGAAATAAAACTAAAAAAAGAATAGGGAAATTGATCCAGGGGGCCTACCCAAGTTGCTTATCGAATATCACGTGATATAGCATTCAGATATATCATCTCCATACATTTTTCCGTTTTCTATTTGCGTTAGTGATTGTCGATAAGCAACTTGGGTAGGCCCCCTGTAGTCTTTGAGTTATGCGCGCCCAACAGCATACTCCTAATATTTTACATAGGAAGATATCTGCCATTCCGATGCATTCTTATTCAATTTCCCAGTTCAGTCCATAAAGTATGTAAGAAAGAACGAAGGTACAGTGTCATCTCCAGAAGCTATATGTATTTACTAAATCCGTTTTGAGATGGAATTTTACCGTATTTACGTTTTTATGTGTAAAAATCCAAGGTCGCTCTATCGCTGTAACGTTCAAGTATTTGAAAGTTAAAGATAAGCCAACGAAATTATTTTTCTTTAAAGTCCAGTACTGTTTAATTAAATAGACGTTGTTGTCGCAAATAATGGGTTCATATTCATCTAAATAGATTTAACTATTATGACTTGTCTGTTATCACGAGTATATGTTATTTGAAAGTAATATATCTACTAATGATAGGCTACTAGAAAGATTGATTAGGTGGCATGTACTACGAGCTAATTAAATTAAATACTTGCTTTAAAAAGTTTTCATACTAAATGCACCGCGCTCGTTCGAGGCAAGTTCGCCAGTATAACCTAACCTAACCAAAGCGAAACAAAAGAGTAAGATGGAGAACATTCAGCGAACGCGGTGCATTTAAAACGTAACCTTTTTAAAGCAAGTACTCAATACGTAATTAATTTTTTTTAGTAATAACACCGCATATGTCTAGCTTGACTTTTTTAACTAAGGAATAACATAGGAATCTTGGTTTATTTTCAAGCATAACGGTAGATATTAACAGCATACGTATCAAGTCTAAAAAGTTGTTTTCTTATTTTATTTGTCCAAATTCTGACTGGGGAACGATATATAATTATGGTTGCTTGATTTAACGGTTCTATATAAAAGCATTTTTTTTTAAACAAATAAATAAAATTTATCATCTGTTACATAACAGTAAGCAAGCAGTACATATGAACGTGGATATCCTGATAAGCTAAAAGGTGGACATGACATAAAAAATATTTATTTTAGAAAATAAACATTTATTCACAACACAAACAGAATAAACACTAACTTTATTTTTCTAACCAATGATATCAATATTGATATACATATAATTGTCTTATTAATTTGATACTTCTTTTGGACTATGTTTGTTGGGCGTTTATCTGTATACTAATGTTTCATTTAATTACAACCCAATTAACTATTGTGTATAAAAGTAATATTTGATGTTCACGTGTTTGAACTCTGTATTATATGATTTACTAGTATTTACTTGCGGCTTCGCTCGCGTGTATTTACTCTACTTTTATATGAATGAAAAATACTCTACATCCTGTTCTGTACCTCTGATAACTTCTATTCAAAGTATCGTGATTTAAGACATCAAAGCGCAACAAATAAAGTCGCCTTCGAGTTTATAATATTAGTAAGGACTTACATTTATATTATATTGTGTCAAAAGTGATTTCTAATATACTTTTAATTATCAAGAGAATTATATTTTGTATATAAATATTTATATAAGTGTTATATCCCTCGTTACAGAGTAAGTAGTTGTTATTAAAATAGGTTTTTGTATTTCGCACACGTCGAGGATAGATAATGTGCGAACAAAAGAATCACACACGCGTCGAATCGACCGCGACTTTTCTCTAGCGTCGACACGAGATACAATCGTACAAGTGACAAAGAGTACTCACATCTAGGGAAAAATCATTGGCATTCGTCTGTCTGGTTTTATATAACCAATATTGCATATTTACAAATACCGACAGCGTTGTTCGTTCTACAGAACAACGACCGACAAGTGTCGACTGTCACGATCAGTGAGTGGCTCGACTTGCCACGATACTATAAAGCCCACAGAACGCCAACGTAATATTTATATTTTGCGAATGTTTCACGTCGCTCGTCGCCACAAACAGCACGCCATTCAAGGAGGACCTATTGGAAAGTGAGATCGAAATAGGATTACCGACGTCGTGTACTCGCAAGTGCAAAAATCGCTTTGCCTAAATAAAAAAAAAAAAAAAATATTAAAAATAAAATAGACTCACCTGCTGGAAACTTCAAAGGTCTAAGCTGTTGCGGATTCCTTATTGGTATCTCGTATCAAGAGAGTATTCCGGTTTTGTATTCATGTACCGAAGCACGATCGCACTGCGTGAGAGAAAGGGCGCGCGCAACTCGCTCACAAGTGTTCACTTCGCGTGGTGTGTCTCGGCGGTTCAATGCGTTAGTGGGCGTCGCGAAAGCGTGTTGGCGTTCGCGGGTCTTATGTTGGACTAAAGGCCGCGAGGCGCGGGAGCTACTTTATGCTTGTGGCTTGGTTGCAGCACCCCGCAAACCTGCGCTTACGCCGCCGAGCTCCCTAACCAGCTGCAGACAGTACAGACGCGCAGAAATTTCCTCATTTGTTTTTCATCCCTGATATCCGCCGCAAAACGTTCGAACATACACAATTCATCATCGTGCAAAACTAGAATAGTGTAAAAGTGGTATTTATTTCCTTAATTGCTGTCGATCAAAATATTTATATTATTTTCATTCATATTATATTCAAAATACTTATAATTGTCTTAACAAATTCCTTTTATATGTATTTCAAACTATTATAAATTAATATAATTAATTCTTAGATAAAAACGGGTTTCAAACAAAATGTTGACCTACCACGAAAAATGCGTCTTATGTTATTAGAACAGAGTTCGACCTTATTTAAATTGTTTTTCTTAGTACAGGGGACTTCCCCTACGAGATTCTTTTGTTCTTGTTTCCAACAATTAAAACTATGATAAGACCTTCCTTAATAACGAATACGATTTATACAAGTAATTTAATTTACAGATGCAAAGAATAGCTTTTTAAAATTATAACTTGAAATGTGTACTGTTAATAATGTTCTGTAGTCAATAAACCACAGTACCTATAGGAATACCAAGTGATCTCTAATATTTGCTACAACAAAAATTTTAGAAGAATTTTTACAAGGGTGCACTACAAGCTACCTACACACTGCGATATATATCGCGAAGCAATTTGTTTCGATACAGAAGTGTGGGAGTTGCCATCGGCACTCGTATTAGTTTAGCGAGTTATTAGAAAATCTATTACCGCGATGCTGCCTGAAACTGCTGAGCTAACCTTCGGGTCGTGTAACATCAGGTGAATTTTTGGTCAAACAAAACCTACAGTCATATAAAAACTCAGATTGCTTAGCGCCGAAAGTAAAATAATTTCATACGTCCAGCTGAGAAAGTTATTGTATCTAATCGTTTTTTAGGGATCAGTTCTAAATGTTTCTCGTCCTATTGCTACCGTGATGAATATTTTTAATAACCATGCTCTATTGGCCTGACATGTTATTACAGCTTTACCGGACTTTACTATATTGCTATATATACTACTATTTATAGGTGGTAGAGCCAACCTAAAGCTAGGTTTCAGAATGAATGGGCCGTGTTTGCGCTTCGATAGCTCTGTCTTGGTTATGCACTTTCTGGTTACTATTGTGTAAGTAAAAATCCTTCAATGTATAATATGTGTATAATTGCCAAGTTAACAATATGCTGGTTCAAGCTCGAGGATCCAGCGGAGCGCGTGCATAGGCGCGTGAGGGTCATGTCTCGATGCGGGTGGTCGAGGTGAGTCGATGCGTCCGGGGCTCGCGGGGTGTTCTCTCGTGTCAAGGCGCGTGTAGGCGTGGGGGGTGAGGGCAGCTTGCAGTTCGCGTTACAGCATAGGCCGTAACATGCTCCAGGGGTTGAAGAATGTACTTCAAAATGAAGATGTGATGGGTAGTGGACTTAAATTGTTATATGCCCTGTAGATGATGCCTTTTCTTGTCTGAATGTCGGCAACTCTGTTGATGTTGTCAGGACTGGGATGTAGCTTGACTATTCTGCCTAAGAGCTACAACAACGGTGGTTTGTTATTGTCTCGCACCAAGACAAGTGTTCCCTCCTTCAGGTAATTCGCTGGAACATGCCATTTGACTTTCTGTTGAAGAAGTGAGACGTATTCGTGTGAAAACCTTTGCCAGGAATGTTGTTTCAGTATTTCAACCATTTCGTACTGCTGAAAATTATTTATGTTGATATCGATAACTGTAGGATGAGGAACCGATAAGAATGTTCGTCCAACTAGGAAATGAGCTGGTGAGAGGCATGATAAATAAATCAGAAGGATCAGATGATAAAGGAGTTAGAGATCTGGAATTCAAAATTGCCTCTATTTGAATCAAACATGTTGACATCTCTTCATACGTTCAATTGGTAAACGAAAGAATGCATCTAAGAAGGTTAACTGATTTAAGCGCTTTTGCATATCTCACCAAAGTATGAAGTGTATGTGTGTATTATACATTTCAGTGTTTATCGTATTTGAATAAAAATTAAATAGTCCTGAGAAAGAAGCATTGTTTGAGGAAATAGTCTGTAATTTACCATGACGGCTGATAAACTGGTATAAAGCAGCCACGAAAGCGTCCTTGGTCAGCTCAGTGGCGAGCTCAAGGTGTACTGCCTTGACACCGAAACATACAAAGATACATATGTAAAACTTTAAGACCTCGCTACTTCTACCTTTTCGATCAAGTGTCAATCAACAGTGACTCGGCATAATTAAAGGCATGTTTCAGCGAATAACCTGAAGGAGGGAACACTTGTCCTGGTGCGAGACAAGAACCAACCACCGTTGCTGTGGCTCTTAGGCAGAATAGTCAAGCTACATCCCGTTCCTGACAACATCACCAGAGTTGCCGACATTCAGACAAGAAAAGGCATCATCCAGAGGGTATATAACAATTTAAGACCATTACCCATCACATCGTCATCTTGAAGTACATACTTTAACTCCCGGAGCATGTTACGGCCTATGCTGTAACGCGGACTGCAAGCTGTCCTCACCCCCCACGCCTGCACGCGCCTTGACACGTGAGAACACCCCGCGAGCCTCGGACGCATCGACTCACCTGACCACCCACACCGAGACATCACCCTCACGCGCCTACGCACGCGCCCTGCTGGACACTCGGGCTTGAGCCAGCATATTTTTAACTTGTCAATTATACACATCTTATACATTGAGAGATTTTTACTTACACAATAGTAACCAGCAAGTGCATATCCACAACAGAGCTATCGAAGCGCAAACAGGTCGGCTCGCCCTGGGTAGTGCCACCCTCTCACAGAAAACAGACGTGAAGTAACAGTACTTGCATTATTACGTTTCGTCCGATCAATGAAAGTGCCAGAAACACCCCTAAACTCCCCTTCCGTTTCCTCCTTCCCTTCCTCTCCCCTCCCCCAACATAGGCTGGCAAAGCACTTGCTACTGCCCTGGCGCTACAAGTGTCTATGGATGATGGTGATCACTTAACACCAGGTGACCCATCTGTTCCATTGCTTCTTATGATATAAAGAAAATAAATATGATGAGATGAAGAAGGTAAAATGTATGCTTGAGGCAGCCATTTTGCAAAAACTGGTTGCAAGCGACTAAACTCCTAAGAACTTGGTAGAATCAAAATCTTTATGTGTTCTACTGCATGAACATATTAATGGGGAGTATTCTAAATAATTTTATGTTACGCAGTCAATAAATACACTTCCAGGATCACTTTTCTCTGATAGTTGGTTGTGTATTCTCCACCCTAAAATATAGTAGATCCACGAGAGCAAGAAGCTTCTCAACAACCCTCCCTCGTATGCTATAAGTTTATAAAAGACGTATACAATATGATTAAAATTTTTTTAAATTTCTATAGCTCACGTAAATTAAAAAATATAAAAGATTTAATTAAATAAATTGAAGTTGCAAATCCGAGATTGACTAGTACATTGATTTATAATTGTTTTTTCTTTTTAATTTACATAACGTTTTAAATTGTATGTCTCAACAAATATTTTGCAGTCAAACATGAACTAGGGACTGTTTGTAAATATTTGTTAATAAAGATGAACTTTTTTTATGCACTTTACAGAACTGATTACTTTCTGGTCGTGATATTATTTGTTAATATACAAGTAAATTTTATGATTATTTATAATTTTCGAAGTTTTCTACAATTAATAAAAGTGTTACTAACAATTTCCTTACTCTATCAATGCCAGAATGACGTCTACTTTGCAGTTCGTAAGTATAAAGACTCGTACAAATCGGTATAGGTGTTTTAAAATTTTAATTTTGTGGAAATATTTACTTTACGGTTTTTATAAATAACACGAATTAATTTTGTAGACTATAGTACTTAGAATAAAATTCACAAGACTAGGCCGCTCTCGGCAGCGGCTCAAGCTTAGGTCCGTTCCCTCGGTGTGGAGTTCTTCAGTACGCTGCTCACGCGAATATAGTGACATAAAATTTATTCATCACTAAAACAACATTACACAAATCACCCCCACACACATACACGCACACACGCTTACACATTAAAGTGGAAGGATTTCCTTTTTTCCTTTATCGAACTGAATTAGTTCAGTAAATACATATACGAATGATTGAGATATTCATGCTTGATACACATATATATTTCACTAACTCGTACATGTATGAATATGTAGCTTAGCTTAAGTTCAATTAGATTCGTAGGTAGACTGTAGGTGGTAGAGTCTTGCTGAAGCTATTACTGGTTTCAGCATGAATGGGTCGGCTCACCCGGGGTAGTACCACCCCCTCTTAGAAAATGTGATCACTTAACATCAGGTGATCCACTTGTTCGTTTGCCTCCTATGACATAAAAAATAAATTAAAAAAAAATATGTTTTTGTGTACGCTAGGCAACAGTCCAAGCTGAGGTGTGCCATGCACCCTTGAGTTGGTTGTCAACATAAAATCGGCGGAAGCTGTTAAGGCCTTGTTAGGATAATAACATAGTTCGAAAAAAAGAATGGAATGAAATACTTATTAGTATCCTTCCTGTGTAAAAATTATATTACATTATATTATAAGTTTAAAAAATTAAGTGACTACAGCGTACCTATTTGTAAGGATATAAAAGCGGCGATTATGTAGTAATCTAAAATCAATTGGCAGTCAACGATGTTTTGTGATCCAAATTTTGAAGCCAGTGTGTACGCGGCTTTACTGCTTATCTAGATATCAAAGCCAAGGTATTTCATAGATAAGCTTTGTACGAGACTACTGGATAAAATTCAAGAATGTCACGATCTTCTCCGACCAAACTTGGTTAAGCACGTACAAAATCCGTGCAAAAATTGATATTTAAGATATGTTCTGTAACATGTCTAGGTCTTGTAATAAGGACAAGCCTAACTAAAATATGGTTTTATTATCACTATATATTTTTATCATCAATGTTACACGTTTTGTTTATATAGTCACGCATATATTTAAAGTTTATCGGGGACATTTTAGTTTCTAGTAGTATTATAATTATATATTTTTTATATCATATAGGAGGCAAATGAACAGGCGGGTTACTTGATGTTAAGCGATCACCGCCGTCAATAGACATTAGCAACATCAGGGGAGTCGCAACTGCGTTGCCAGCTTGGGTTTTCGGGGAGAGGATGGGAAATCGGTCTCCGGCGCTCTCAGTGACCGAACGAAAAGCAACACTGCAATTTTTTTTTCAGACTGACTACGCTATCGACCCTGCAAAGTCTTAACAGCCTTGACCGAACTACAAAAATTTCACCGGACTACGAGGCAAACATTACAAGCACTGTTAGTTCACGTCAATTTTCTGTGAGAGGGTGATAATATCCCGGTTGAGCCGATCCATTCATGCTAAAACCAATAATAGCTTCAACGTGGCTCTACCAACTTTAAAATATATAGAAATCTGGGGTAAATAAATGTTATTAGAGAATTCATTCGAGCTAATAATTATAATTATGGAGATGCATGAATAATTTTCCTCGAGAACAACATCTTCAGTTACGTATTGAGTTAAAAACGAGTTATATTACTTGGATTATAATCTAAACATGAATAATCACCTATGATTAATAGAGATGTTACCGTACCTTTTTGTTTGTGGTTTGTAGAGTGTAAAGCCTTCCATGAGAATCTTTACAATATAAGCAGTTTAATTCGGTCTTATGTCCCTTATATATTGTGATTTTTTGTTCATAAGTAGTTTGTGACTGCTTGCACCAAGACCACTATGCATCAGGTGTAGATTGTAATTTGCCATAGTGTTACACTAAGGTATTTTTTGATTTTACAAAGATTGTACGCGTCCGCTTGTGACGCTGATGTTTTGTTTGTCCTGTATAGGGTTCGATTCAGTTGCGGAGATGTTTGCGAGCTAGCACGATAGACAGTGGTCTTCTCGATAGACGTCCTTGTTTTTTTTCCTCGAAATTACTACGCTACTTACCTAACAAGGTCTTAACAGCTTCACCGGACTACTAAGGCGAGCGTTTAGTGCACTCAGACGATTTTATTTGACAACTAGCTCAAGGGTGCACGGCACACCTCGGCTTGGGCTGTTGTCTGATATGTGCAATTTGCGAACTATCTGAGCTGACCTAAGCTAACTATTCATACATAACAGAGTTGTTGGAACATATATGTGTACCAAGCATACATACCTCAACAACTCCTATATATATTTCGTATCAGATAATTTTCTAAACTATTTCAATTCGATAAGAGAAAGAAACAAAACCCTTCCACTTTCATGTGTAAGCGTGTATGCGTGCACGTGAGTGGGTGTGATATGTGTAATGTTGATGCAGGGATGTAAAATTTTGTGTCACTGTATCGCACGAGCAGCGCTCTCAAGCTCTCCGCGCCGAGGGAACGGACCTAGGCTTGACTCGCTGCCGAGGGGGGCCTAATCTGGTTAGACGTCCTTGTTTTTTTCGGATCGTACTGTGATTACACTCAAGCCCAGTCTCATTAGTTTGACGTGCTACTATAAAAATAATTTACCTATGCTTCATTTTTTTATATCATAGGAGGCAAAGGAACAGGCGTGTCGCCTGATGTTAAGTGATCACCGCCGTCCATACACACTAGTAACACCGGGAGAGTCGTAAGTGCGTTGCCAGCCTGTGTTAGCGGGGAATAGGAAAACGGAAAGGGGGAGAAGAGATGGGAAGGAAGGGGAAGTGGGTCTCTGATGCTTTCACTCACCGAACGAAACGCAACAATTCAAGCATCGTTACTTCACGTCGGTGTTTCTGTCGGTCGGGTGGTACTACCCCGGGCGAGCCGACCCATTCATGCTGAAACCAGTAATAGTTTCAGTGTGGCTCTCCCAATAAACAATTCCGTTTATAATTCCAAATAAATAAAATATTTCATTTTCTGGATTCTTATGTTGATCATTTAACATGTTAATAACATAAGCCAACTTTAGAATCTAAGATTTTAATCATTATAGCTAGGACAAAAACGTAAATTACTTTACTGCCATTTAAAGATATAGTATATATACGAGATAGATGATGAAATGTTTCGCCAAGTTATTTCCAATTTCTCGTGTTTGCGTTTAAAAGACTCCATTTTCAAGATTAACAATACTACATCAGTGGTACATAGTGGTAGAGCCAAGCTGAAGCTATTATTGTTTTTAGCACGAATGGGTCGGCTCGTCCGGGGAAGCACCACCGACGTGAAGTAACAGTGCTTGTATTGTTGCGTTTCGTTCGGTCAGTGAAAGAGCCGGAGACCCACCTACCCTCCCCTTCCCCTTCCTCCTTCCTTTCCTGCCTCTTCCCCACCCTCCTCCCAAATACAAGTTGGCAACGCACTTGCGACCCCCCTGGTGTTGCAAGTATCTATGGACGGTGGTGATCACTTAACATCAGGTGACCCATCTGTTCGTTTGCCTCCTATGATGTAAAAAAAATAAAAAAAACATTTAATATTCCTCTATCATTTAATCTCATATTAGATTATGGTTAAAAAGTCGCATTTTTTGGAATAGAGTAAAAAATAATTATAACTTAACGGCTAACTATATCAGGCTCGCAATCTATAGTTGATTCAAACAACCCACGCTGGCGCCGCTTCTGCCTAGAACCAGTTTGATATATTTTTAGCCTAGGCAAAGAATCGCTTCGGTCAGCAAGATTTACAACTCAAAGGATCGTAATTCCAATGTAAAAGGCCTGAAGTTGTTCGAAATTTTTCTAGATAATTTTACGAGGTAATTTGACCATAAAAGAGATTTTTTTATGTATGAATAGTTATAAAAGTCGTAAATAACTGAATACAATATATTTAATTCAAGTGAATGCTCGAAATACGTTTTTATCACAAACACTTGCCTACTCTAGTGAAATATGTGTCTATATTTTACAGTGATCCAACATTTTTATTCTCGAACAGACTACGCTATTCACCTAGCAAGGTCTTAACAGCTTTATCGGACTACCAGTGATCCAACATTGTGTTGTGTTGAGAACAATTATCTATATAATAGTAGGTAACATCCAGTTTGATAGATTTTTTTTAGGTTTTTTAGGTACATAGAACACAGAAAGTCAATGTTCGGAGTGATGATAAGCGGTAAAAATCTTGTTTTGGCCATAATATGAAGTTATAGATGTTCTGTGTATCATCTACATTCGAAGGCAGTATACATTTAACCTCGTAACTAGTTTTAACAGCATCGTGGTTTAGTACTTCAGGAAGAGACCAAGATGATCGGCTGAGTAGAAAGAACTACGCTGAAGCTATTACTGACTTCAGCATGAATGAGTCGGCTCACCCGGGGCAGCACCATCCTCTTAGAGAAATCGACGTGAATTAACAGTGCTTGCAACTTCCCTGGTGTTGCAAGTGTCTAAGGATGGTGGTGATCACTTAACATCAGGTGACCCACCTGTTCATTTGCCTCCTATGATATAAAAGAAATACAGAGGAATTCGTTAATAACGACCTCAATTGTAACGACTATTTGGCTATAGCGACGTCAAACTTACGTCCCTTGGATTTAAGCGTGGTTATCATCAGCAAAAGCAACAGTTACCGATTGGGAAACTTATGTGACTATTGACTGATAATAAAATGATTGAGTCTGTGCTTCAACACAAGAAGAGGAAGATGAAGAAGAGGAAGAAGATTGCAATATAGATGAAATTCCAACAACTAGTGATGCATTATGTGCTATAACAACGCTCAAAAAGTACTGTTTATTTGGTGAAGGTCAAAATAAATGAAAATGAAAATGGAATACATCTTACAGCATGCAGTAAAACTAAACTTAAACAGTACACTATAACACGTTTTTTCAATCACACCCGTGTATACCATAATTAAATAACAGATAAGTAAATACGTATGTACATGACTTTTTATTATTTCGGACATAGCAACCTCCGGCTATAGCAAAGACATTAAAGTGCCCTCCGCCGTCGTTATAACCGAAATCCATAGTGGTTAAAAAAATGTGCAATAATTACGTTTTGTTATAACCAAGAATCGAATAGTATTTCAAGTAGGGTAGTCCTTGTCAAAACTATATAGAATATATTCGTGACTATAGTCTGTGGACTAATGGTATTCTAGGTGCAGATAATAAACAATATAAGTATTTAAACACCATCCGAAAAAGAAAAATATATGTTGATCACACATCTGTGAAACAGGTAAATTCTAAACTCGGTAAACGTCATTGCGGGAATTCTTTAAACCGCTTGACAAACACAATAGACTGTCAAGTAAAATAAGTGCTAACTAACCATAAATTGTTGTTATTTGTATTTACTGTCAAGGAAAAAATGTACACAGAATATTTTATGGAGCACGTGACTACCTCATAAAAATTTAAATCAAGTTTGAGTTACTGAACCGAATACCGAGAAGCGATTATTCTAGTCTTTGCGAATCAAGTCAATTATCTCTATTTATTTATGTTTTTTCCATTTTTATCCACGTTAACTATTTAAATGACTTAAACGCGATTGTTTTAATTTTAAAGACGCCATTTTATATATTAATTTATATATAAAATGTATTTTTATAATATTATATGTATCATCACAAAGATCATCGCAGTCTTCTATAAAATATAATCATTAATTATATTTGAGATAGTCACATTAAACGAAAACAAAGTAAATAAAATAACACTCATTTTTTCTTACTCAGCGGATGTTCTTTTTCTTATTTAAGCTCCGATAATAAACCGTAGGCTATTTTTGGACCATCGAGAGAAAATATCGGGTCATAATTTTACCACGCGGAGTTACTGCATATTGGCGATTGATATTTTATTCTTCAGGTATACGAGATAATGATTTGCAACCATAAAGCAATCTCTGTCCGTCAGTCAATCACAAAAATCATCGAATAATTATAAATACCAGTGGCCATGTAGTGGCTCAAATTTGGGAATAATTTATTCGTTTTTAAAAATCATAAAAACTTCATTCAATTTATGTCGTCACAAGGCACTTTGAACGCCATAATTACCATCGATTCGGAAAACAGTTTAGTCATCTGTAGAGCTACGCTGAAGCAATTACTGGATTCAGCATAAATGGGTCGGCTCGCCCAGGGTAGTTAGTACCACTTTCTCACATAAAACCGACATGAAGTAACAGTGCTTGTATTGTTGCGATTCGTTCGGTCAGTGAGAGCGCCGGAGGCCTACCTCTCCTCACCTTCCCCCTCTTCTCTTCCGTTTCTCTCCCCCCCCCCCTTCGCCAATACAGGCTGGCAACGCACTTGTGACTCTCTTGGTGTTGCAAGTATCCATGGGAAGTGGTGATCACTTAACATCAAGTGACCGACAGCTATCTCACAGACAGAAGAGTCAGAGTGAGATATGCGGGAGAAGAAACAGTAAAAGATACTACCAAGGAATATGTACAGGGATCGATAGGGGGACCCATTCTGTGGAATCTCCTGATCAACCCCCTATTGAAGGACTTAGAACGACAAGGACACTATGCGCAGGCTTTTGTGAACGATGTAGTCCTAGTATTCAGCGGAGAGACGTCGCACATTAACACCAGTGCCAGGGACGCCCTTGACTATGTTCGGGCGTGGGGCGTCAAAAACAAGTTAAAATTTGCGCCGCAAAAGACGAAATCGATGGTCATCACCAAAAGACTGAAATACGACACCCCACGTCTGAGCATGGGAGGGATCCCTATCGAAATGGACCGCGAAATAAAACTTCTGGGCCTAATTATAGACCAGAAGTTAACATTTAATAAGCACATCGCTGTTACATGCAAAAAGGGACTGGACGTGTACAGACGACTAGCTAGCGCGGTGAAAATAACGTGGGGGTTAAACCCGGAAATCGTCAAGACCATATACACGGCAGCGGTAGAACCTGTGATCTTGTACGCGGCTGGAGCCTGGGCGAAGTCTGCAGCAAAGCTGTGTTCTAGGAAGCAGTTGAATGCGGTGCAAAGGGGCTTCGCCCAAAAAGTATGCCGGGCATATAGAACGGTGTCGCTCAATTCCGCACTCGCACCCTCTGGAATATTGCCCCTCGATCTTCGCATCCAAGAGGCTGCCACCGTCTTCGAGATACGGAAAGGAAAACAGGAGCATACATTCGGAGAAGAGGAGGTCGAGTGGGAGGTGCAGAGCAGTGAATTCCCGCACCCCGCATCGAAAATCCACCTAGAGTTCCACCATCTGGAGAGCCAGGAGCAAATCGACAACATCGAAAGCCTGGAGTACAGGATATACACAGACGGCAGCGGGATACAAGACAAGATTGGAGCCGCGCTTTCCGTATGGAAAGACGACCTTGAAATCCAATCTAAGAAATTCAAGCTGGCGTCTTGGTGCAGGTTATACCAGGCAGAGCTACTGGCTCTCCGGAACGGAACAGCGGTAGCCCTGGCGACAGCTGGAAATTCTTACGGAATTTTCAGCGATTCCAGGGCTGCCCTAGATACAGTATGCAACAGTGAGACGAGGAACCCTCTAGCAATGCACACACAAAGTATCTTACGCCGCGCAAAATCGGAAGACAAAACCGTCTCATTGTTCTGGGTGAGGTCCCATGTGGGGATCGCGGGGAATGAGAGAGCGGATGAGCTGGCAAAGGACGCAGCGCTGTGCATAAAACAAGACCCGTATATGACCACTGCCCCATCTCCTATGTAAAGAGACAAATCCGACAGGACACCCTCCAGGAGTGGAACAAAAGGTACTGTGAGGGAACCACAGCATCCACAACAAAAATATTCTTGCCCGACATTTACTCCGCATACAAATTTAGAAGGAAGACGACTCTAAACATACACCTCACTCAACTACTCACAGGACACGGCGGGTTCTCGGAGTATCTAAATCGCTTTAAGTGCAAAGAGAGCCCGTCGTGTGTCTGCGTTCCCAGTATACCTGAAACCATAGTCCACCTACTGGTAGAGTGTCCTGTACACTGCAAAGACAGGAACGATATCGAAATTAAAATAGGAACTATAATAGAAGAATCAAAATTGAACCAATTCATTAGTCAAACAGAATACAGAAAAGACTTCATAGATTATAGCATAAAAATTATTAAACTAGTAAGTTTAAGAAATAAATAATATACAAGAAGAGCATTATAAACAAATACACAGATATATATACAATAGCCCAACAACAAAAACAAACCTAGTAATAACACTGGAGACCACAAAAAAGAAACCGAATCAAAAACAAAAAAAGTAACACAAGTAGGAAACAAAACAAACAGCAACATCATTGTCCTTGACAAACACTCGTCGGAGGAAAGCGCATTTACAAAAAAAAAAAAACATCAAGTGACCCACCTGTTCCTCTGCCATCTATGATATAAAAAAAAACGTTAAGAAGCGGCAAGAAACTTGATCTGGTTTATGTTCTCATCATACATATTTTTACGAACATAGTTACATTCGCTTTTGGTGGAGGCACAGAGAGGGGCAACATTTCCGAAGTCACCATCATCCACATATTGATCCATCCTTTAGACATTAAAAGTCGCTTGACACGGTGCTTGTTCTCATCTTTTTTTTGGCTAAACTTGTTGTTCAGATTGATCAATTGAAATTGGTAAAAGAAACGGAGAGAGGGCTGATCGCAATTTGATACGATTTAGTACTCACTCGTTTGACATGTTGCATGAGCGTAATATTAAGTCACCAAGATTTGTTACTCCTGATATAGATAGCTATATACAAGTCAGAGTGAAAGTCATGGTTATTTAAAAAAAAATTAGATACAAGTAAACCTTGTTCTCACCATCTGGCGAATCGATGATATGCTTTGGGACTTTGTTAGCATTATTAGCTAAAAAAAATGTTACTGGTCATAGCGAACCTAAAACATAGAATGAACAATTCAGGTTTCAACTTTAAGGAAAAACACCATACTTTTGGAAATAGCACTAAGTTTGCTAACGTCTATTGAACAAAAAACTTAGTTGTTTTCCAACTACTTATCTATATATAGTTATTCATTGTATTTATCATTCGTGCATCAGCTTCCTGACAATGTTCTTATCTACATACTAGGCTCTATTTTCCTTGAATATGATATGTTACATCTAATTATTTAAATTAGCCGATTGATTCAATAACATCATACTATGTTTGAAAACGTGATGAGCACGTGTCTTAGCCGTAGGTGTATAATAACCAGTTGTTTAAATATTGATCAGATTGCCTATATATTGTAAAAAGTATCCTCTGTCTGTTAGTATGCCTACAACCTAAAAACCACTAAACCGATTTACATGATTATTCTTATACATTATAAGTGCTTTTTGGCCACGCTGTGTATTTGGCTGGTTTGTTGGAGTATGTAGTCTAGTGCAGTTGTTAAGGCCTTGCTAGGCCAATAGCGTATTCAGCTCAAAGTCATTATGTAAAATAGAATTACACTAAGGAATATATCGTATTTAAATCGGTAATTGTTCATTCGATGACATGTTCGGACACCGCGTCAAAACGACTGATGCCTGGTTTCTGAGGTACTTTAACTGTAGTTTATCTCTTCAATAGCGTTATCGGTTCGGTAATTTGTCAAATTGTTTCTGAACACACAACAATCATACGATAAATGTCGGTAAAACTCAACGGGCCATTTGACAGTTTATCTTATAGATAATTTTGTTAAGTCAATAACTATCGATAGTTTAACCGAGTATCTCAGAAACCGAGCACGAGTCGTAGCATTCGGTGAACGAGAATATCGTAATAAAACCATAGCGTGGTATAATCAGCACCAAACTTTTTGACAGCCCTGAATATAGCTACGTAGATCACAAAATTGCGTAGTAATAGGTATTTTATTATATGTGTAACATCGAGACAACTTAAGGATAAATAAATGCCTAATTTTACTTTGTTTTGTATTAAACTCTTAATGATATTATACGCAAGCCCTTATTTACGGCTATATTCAGAGTGGTCAAAAAGTATGGCGCGGACTATAGTAGGTCGTTTTCTAAGCGCGGCTGGCTAGCTATCACCATGAAGTTGGAAATTTGTCGCCAAACACCTATTAGTGTGTTCTGGCCGATGCATTTTAGAGCTAGGCCATCTAGATTTAGCGTGTTTACTATCGTGAATCAGAATCAGATAAGATTGTGGGCAAACGCTATAAGTATTAAAAAAAATGGAACAAACATGTTAACAAATGGAAGAGATACTAAAAATACAAGCTATACCCTATACTAAGCGATACCCCAATCGCTTTTGCATAACAAACTAAATACACATCGTAAAACGGGACATACAAAATGTACATTTTAATTGAATTAATTAATCATTACTTTTGATTGAATTAATTAATTAATCATTGCTTCATATTGATAAACGTGTGATATCTTTTTTTTTTCGAAATGACTACGCTATTGACACAGCAAGGTCTTAACAGCTTCACCGGACTACTAAGGCGAGCGCTTAAGGCACTCAGCCGATTTTATTTTGGCAACCATCTCAAGGGTGCACTGCACACCTCGGCTTGGCTGTTGCCTGTTACATGCAAAATCGCGATCTATCTTAGCTAACCTAGCTAACTATTCATATATGTATGAGTTGTTGAAACGTATATGTGTACTAAGCATACACGCCTCAACAACTCCTCCATATATTTATTATCGGAAAATTGAGAGTTTTTCTGTTCGATAAGATAAGTAAACCCTTCCACTTTCATGTGTAAGTGTGTAGCGTGCTCGTGTGTGGGGGTGATCCTGTAGTGTTGTAGCAGCGATATATATTTGTGTGTCACCGTATCGCGCAAGCAACGCACTCAAGGGCTCCCTACCGAGGGATCGAACCTAGGCTTGAGCCGCTGCCGTGGGAGGCCTAATTGGGTGAAAGTGTAACATCCGATTTAGTAAATCATTTAGTAAACATTGGTGAAGCTGTAAGGACCCAGTTGGCCAATACCGAAGTCAGTACGCAAAAAAAAATTAAGGCATGTCAATAAATAAGTTGATATAAAATAAAACGTTAAAGAAATATTATATACAAAAAGGTTTAATAAAAAAAAACATAATAATAATTAAATATATAATACTCATAAACGATTTCAGCTACAGTGACCAGACGTAGTAGATTCGTAGAGTGATTGTGAGCCCGTAACTAATAAGGCCCTACTTGTAGTTAATGTGAATGGAGACACTGAAACAAATAGTCTTAAATATAACAGTTTGTTCGTTTTTTACTTGTAGGAATAAGAGCACCAAACTAATATTAATGAAGTTTGATAGAATTCAATTTGTTTGGAGACACACAACCCAAGTGGTCTATATCGAATATAAACCAATTGTCGAATGTATGTAACTGCATAACTTCAGAATGTTGGCGTCTATTTGGCTAATTCTTTTTTGTGGTGTTTGTTATTGTCAGTTTAAGATATGTATGAGGATGTTTGAAAAATAAAATATTTTTTGGTTACAATATATTTACAAAATTGAGTAAATAACAGTGATAGTAAGGTGATCTCGAAAGATATTGACAAAATAGAGAGATTGACAAAATAGAGAGTAACAGATTGACGTTCACATACCCTTGATTTTAGGTGGTAGAGCCACGCTATTATTGGTATTATTGTAGGTATTATTGGTTTCAGCATAAATGGGTCGACTCGTCCGCGGTACTATCACCCTTTCAGAGAAAACCGACGTGAAGTAACATTGCTTGCATTGTTGCGTATCGTTCGATCAGTGAGAGCGCTGCAGACTCATCTCCCCTTCGCTCTCCTCTCTCTTCAACTCTCCTATAATCCCTCTCCCTTTCTCTCCATTCCTCCAAACACAGGCTGGCAACACACTTGCGACTCTTCTAAGGTTGCTAGTGTTGATGGACGGCTGTGATCGCTTAACAACAGGTGACTCGACTGTCCTTTTGCCTCCTATATGATATAATATATATATATGTATATTTCAATACATAGTTGTACTAAAGAGAATATTTGGTTTATTATTGGTACACCTGAGCGAAGCCAGGGCAGGCAGCTGCTCTATAGTTATGTATATCTATATACTAGTAGGCCCGGCAGACGTTGTCCCAACCTGATATTAAAAACAAACCTTGACAACATATGAAAATCCGTTTAATAATTTGGAATTTATCAAGAACAGACAAACAGACAGACGTGGCATAGAACTTTGTTTTATAATATATACATGTATTATATATGTAATATCATTGCATGTATATAAATATATGGTAAAAGTATAGTTCCTCATTGTACTTCGACATCAATGTGATTGTAACATAATTCTCACTCAATTACGTCACGACTATCGAAGATTTAATTTAAATATCACAGTTAACTTTTGGTGATAAAGCATGTAAACGTATACGCCAGACGTTGATGACGTCATGCTCTTATTAACGGTGTCCGATACATTGCTAATAAGCCCTTCCGAGTATAAGACTCGCATTTCGCAGAAAATTAATATCACAGAAATCATTTAACGAAATGAAAATTATTTATACTTAAAAAACAAACCTCAGTTATTAATTCTTAGTTTTAATGTAATAAAAAGGATGGAAATACCTAATTAATCAATAACATAGATGCTACTAGCGGGCCTGGCGGTCTTTGTCCCGTTCGATAACAAAAAAAAAAGTTTATAGCGAAAACAAATAGACAAACGTGGCAGAGGACTAGGTTATTCATGTAGTATATAGTGATAATATATATTTTTTGCACTGGCACACCACAGCTCGCCACCATTAGCGACAAATTATGGTAACCGTTTATAAAAACAAGTCATTAACCAATTAAAACTATCAATAATATAATCTCTCCTTCAAAGCTCTAATTTCTTCACAATTTAGATTTGGTAAAAACATTGCCTATTTCATCTCGATAAAGCAAATAATTCTCAAGGTATAGTCAAGTGACTGAAGAAAGGGATATTAGTCAGAAAGAATAAAAAAGTACTTACTTTTAATGGCAAAGTCGATTCTCTAATAATTGCCTTAAATTTTATCAACGAAACATTTTTAAATGACTAGTTCCGTCATTCATCCAACGCTTCGTATAAAAATCTTTAGCGCCAACTTATAAGGATTCTGAAACCAGTTATAATTTCCAGTTAGTTTTTGTAAAGATTTTTGCATTTTAGATAGGTAACAATACTTAAGACTCCTTTCATAACTATAAGAAACACTGTGGAAGTCAACATTTTACTAATAAGGCTCTCTAAGTTATTATTCTTCAGTATTATTGTAACTCTAAATTAATAAATATGGGCGTGTGTAAAAAAAAACGTCTATATATATTTACAGATCAACTCCAAGGTTTGTTATTATTCTCAATAATCCTCTACAGGTTTTTTTTTTAAGTTTGTGGTTTTTAATTATAACCCTACAAGGTCATATAATTTGACAGCTACAGTTATGTACATTCATTATTATTTATTTATATATATCCACTACGTGAGGAAATATTATATTATCCTACAGTTATAGAATAAGTCTAATCAGCGGTTTTTCATATTTCATACAACTTCATTTTAGTTTCATATTAATAGATGTATTTGAATCCCACCACAAATACAATATCATCTTTAAACATATAAATATTCACTGTCGTAATTTTTGTTCACGATCAACTTTAAAACTACTCAACCGATCCTCATGAAAGTTGTCATTAACGTATAATTTGGTCCAACTAAACAGATAGAATAATTTATATTTCGTTTAATGACCTTAAAATTTTTAATTACAAAATTGTCAACGTTGATTATTGTTACTTATTATAAGTTTCATCTGTCTCGAAGAGATGGCGCTTTAAATTAGTTTGTTGACATAAATCTGTAGGACCGACTATTATAGATATTTCATAGATGTCGCCACGTTTCAATTAAAAACTTCTTTTTAACCCAAGCTTATTTTATGGTGCATTCGTTTTGTTAATCCCATAATACGAAATACTTTATCATAATTTTAATTCAACGTGTAATAATTGAGCCACAGCAACGCGAGCCCTAGTCAGCTAGTAATAACATAAAATATTAAAATAAGACGCATATATGCCTGTCTAACTATGTACTAGCTATAATGCAAATATTATTAAATAAATTAAATAAAAATCACATAGAGACCAAATGATACAGCAGTAATTGTAGCCATACGTGCAATAAATATAAACATCGAATAAGAGTTTGCACCAACAGTTGTGGAATCCTAAAATTAATCATAATTATAGTTATACGTCAGTGTGGAAAAGACACGCTTAGCTGCACATATTTACCATTTAATATCACTTCAACGATTCTCGTCATTCCTGTATAAAAATATATTATCAATCCTACGGACGTTTATTTTAAGGTTTAATCTCAGTTACAAAACAGTGGTAACTACCAAACCTGTATTTCAGGTTGTGTAGTAAATATTAACATTTTAACTCGTTTGTCAAGGGACGTAATACGATGACAGTAACTGACTATGTATTTTATTACTCCTGGTCATTTAAAAAATGACGATGGGAATTGTTATTCGATAATAAGGCATGTCGCTAATAAAGCTCGAAGCGTGTTTTTATTTGTTTTTTTTTAATGTCATAAGAGACAAATTAACAGGTTGGTCATCCGAAGTTAAGCGATCATCACCGTCCATAGACATCAACAACACCAGAGGTATCACAAATTCGTTGTAAACCTGTGTTTGGGGCGATGGGCGGGGAGGGAAGAAGGGCACCGGCACTCTCACTAACCGAACGAAACGCAACAATGCAAACACTGTTACTTCACGTCGGTTTTTTGTGAGAGGGTTGTACTATCCCGAACGAGCCTACCCATTCATGCTGAAACCGGTAATAGCTTCAGCGTGGCTCTACCACCTACCAAACAATTAATCTAGGACCATTAATAATACCGTTAGAGTTAATAATATTGAAAATAGTGCACGGTTCGATCGCAACAACTACACAATCAAATAATTCTTATCAATTCTTCCTGGCGTTGTGATATGGAATCAGCTATTCCATCAGTTTTTCTTAAATTTCGACTGCCAGTAATGAGATATGTCACAGTTTATGATCTTACCCAGGAGGCCCACTACGACTATCTCTTTCTTCCTTTCTTTAGTTGCCATATCTGTGCAGTTAAGAGTAAAATACTAATATATCAGTGTAAATACATATCGGTGGCTTCAGAAAAGAGAAAAAAAAAGTTTTGGCTTATATGAATTCCCGTGTTGCAGTTTCAAATATAACTACGAGATAATTCCTACTATGTTCTTCTTCAAAAAAACTTATAATTACCATTTTAAGGAATATAACATATTTCGATTGATGGCCTCAATCTTTTGTTGTTATTTTGATGTTGATTATTATTGTTATTTTAAGTTTCATCAGTCTAAAAAAGAGGCGCTTTAAATTAATTTGTGGACAGAAAACTGTACGATCGATTGTCATAGATATCTCATAGATGACACCACGTTTTAATTATGAATTTCTTATTTAACTCCAGTTTCATTTTATTGTGAATGTGTGTACCTCGTCTTTTCTGTATCACGTTTTTGGGTAGACTCATTGCCTTTAATACCAATTACTTTATCATAATTCGAATTCAACATGTAATTATTGAGCCACAGCAACGCATGGTCGGATCAGCTAGTAGTTCTATATTTTCTCACATATAGTAGTGGTTATAGTATTATTATATACTGAAGCTATTATTGTTTTCAGCACTAATGGGTCGGCTCGTCCGGGGAAGCACCACCCTCTCACAGAAAACCGTCGTGAAGTAACAGTGCTTGCATTGTTGCGTTTCGTTCGGTCAGTGAGTGAGCCGGAGACCCACCTACGTTTCCCTTCCTCCTTCCCTTCCTGCCCCCCCCCACCCTTCTCCCAAACACAGGCTGGCAACGCACTTGCGACTCCCCTGGTGTTGCAAGTGTCTATGGACGGTGGTGATCACTTAACATCAGGTGACCCATCTGTTCGTTTGCCTCCTATGACATAAAAAAAACATACGGTGGTACAATAACATTTCTCAGGTTCAGCTTCCGGCGCTCTCACTGACCGAATAAAACGCAACAATGCAAGCACTGTTACTTCACGTCGGTTTTCTGTGAGAGGGTGGTACTACCCGGGACGAGCCGACCCATTCATGCTGAAACCGGTAATAGCTTCACCTTGGCTCTACCACCTATAAGAATCCTACCATGATTCGAACCTGCGAACATCGAATTTTCTTTGTACTAGTCAAATCACTCGATCACCACGGCTGTGATAGCTTATACAACTATATTTCATGTAGAATACATATTGTAAGCGATCTGTATCATGTTACTTTCACACGCCTTTTGCCTTCGTGATAGTGATTTACTAGTAACAAAGAGTCGAGAGTTCGACCACCACAAATGATTGACTCTTGTGCGATAATCATAACTGTCAGTTTTATATCGACATGGTAGTTACCTGCACATATATTTGTCGGCGAAAATACCCGTTCTACCGTCAAAAAGTAGTCGGAGGAGCTAGTCTCTACCTAACCTGACATATCGGAGAAGCTGGCCTGTGAAGAGCGTTGAGAAATGAGACCGTGGGTCATTCTCGTGCGGAGCGTTGGCCCATCCGTATCGCGTGTACTATAGCTGTGTTCACTAGTGTATTGCTGAATCACCTAATTGAGGTTAAAGCGTCTTTATTATTATTTTTGATTAATAATTGCTAATAATACATATATATGTAAATACTTTTCTATAAACATTTGAACGATGTCCAAATGCTTAATTAAATATATTTATATTTTTCAGATCATTACTCACGTTATTTCTAGACGCGGATTACTTATTTTATAATTCAAATGGTAATAATACACAACCATTTACTAAAGCAATAAAATATGCATAAAAGTCATGCTCTTTTTTTATAGTACTACTTCGTATCATGTACGATATAAGTTGTATATATGTGTGTGTTTACTAGTTGCTGCTTATGACTTCGTTTGAAAACGGCTTTATTCCATATGGGCTAAAAGATTTTGTATGGATTGTGTGCGATTTATTTACGATATTGCCAATACTTATTCTTCTCTATGGAAAAGCGTAATGATGTGTAGTATAAATAATTCTCCAGAAAGTAGAAATAAGAGCTTCGTCAAAATCAGTTCAGCCATTTCAGAGAAGAAAACACAGATAGGTACGTGAATATGATTTATATAGGATGGAATTTATACAGTTATGAAGAGAATTTTTGAAAATTTTGAATGCAGATTTTATTTCTTTTCAAAAAAAAAAGAAACGTTTCTTTGGAGTAAAAGTAGAGAGTATATACAGGGTGGAATTTTTCAATGCCACCCTGTATATGTGCATAAATTAAAACGCAGGGAAAGAGTAACTCATGTTTGATGATTTTTATCCACACTAGTATTTACACAGCGCTGGCAATAAATTGTTTTTCGAAAGCAACATGTAAATTTTTTTAATCTACGTACGTACATTGCGATGACCTTCCGTCTTGTATTCTGTGGGACCGTCCGATAATCAAAATCAAAAAATACTTTATTCAATTTAGGCCCTAAGAGGGCATTTAATCCTAGATGTAATTCTGTTTTACATAGCCCGCGTCAATCTTTTTTTATCGTTCTGAAGTATCTGCTCAGGACATAAATCCAGGTAAGAAGGATACAGAAGAGGTGAAGACGGAGTAACTTCGCCCACGCTTGTACCTCATTCCTATTGCATCCACGTTGACTAGTGTGTCATTGTTAGTGCTAGTTGCAGTACAGTCGCATTCAAAATAATTTTGTTATTTTTAATTACATGTTACTGCTATTTTCGTTTCTATCTTTTCGTGTTAATATTTATTATTTTTCTTATTTGTTGATATTCATATCATCCACTGCCTAAAGTAATGTTTCTATGGAAGACATGGCTAACTATAAATAAATATTATAAATGATTTGTTTACTAGGAATGTATTTCATTTGAAACAATGCTACTGTAGCGACACGCATAATACCTACATAATATGCTATAAGATATATCGTATAGATATAAATAAAGAATGTATAACATGGATCATCAATCATGGACACAATCGGAGTCATATCTTTATTACACATAATAAAATTATAAAATTACAATTTAAAGATAGACGTTACTCCAAAGAAACATCACCATGCAACATGTAAATCTATCTTCACGAGGACCGAAGTTGAAGGCACATGATACTACAGCTACAGGTACTCGTTTTATAAACTCGTATAGGGTTTTCATACTTTTAGTGTACAACCAGAGTGGACACTACAATCAAGCGTCCAGCGGGGCGTCGCGTCCGGCGTTCGTTTCAAACATATCATGCATTAGCACGTCCAAAGTGGCGCGCAAGCATCGCTCTTGGACACTGTACGCGACGCTGCGTGCTCCGCTGGACGCAAATGCTCTCAGGCCGTACACCTATCCGTTTCACACCGAACTAGCATCGTAAATCCATCCAAATAATCGGATTCAGGAGCATGTATTAATTGCATTAGCTACTTACTACAGTTACAGCTACACGCATTATAAATTGTATAGGGTTTTCATTCTATTAGTGTACGACCAGAGTGGACGCTACAATCGAGCGACGAGCGGGGCGTCGCGTCCTGCGTTCATTTCAAACATATGCATTAACACGTAGGTGTCCTGAGAGGCGCGCGAGCGTCGCTCTTGAACGCTGTACGAGACGCTGCGTGCTCAGCTGGACGCAAATACACTCAGCCCGTACACTTATCCGTTTCACACCCAACTACCATCGTAAATCCATCCAAAAAATCAAGTACAGGAGCATTTATTAACTTAGCAGAGGACCGCTCCAATTGTCTTGATTTTGTCTATTCATTTTACTCTTTACTTTGTCTTACTATCTATCACTTCATTTTACTTGAAAATGAACGTCCAATGTGTGTTTTTTTATAAGACTTGATATTAAATGACCGGTACTTAATTACCGCTGCTATATATGTTCTTGATGAGGGATTTTCAGCTCGAGGAAGATAGTTATCCAGGTGAGCTTAGAAAATGCCCTACATATGTTTAACACGTTTCGTTGGACATCATTTATTTTATTCTTTACAACCTGTTTTCGCGACTTCTTTCGCGTGGAATAGTTACTATAGGCTAACGCGTTAATAGGCTATATTATGCGTGTTAACGCAGTGAAAACTCGCAAAAGGAAAAAAAAACGACTTTGAAACATTATTCGTCGGCGTTCCGTTTCTATTGGTCTTAGCATGATGATATATATAACCTTCCTAGTTAAATGAGTCAACACTGAAATAATTTTTCAGATCGGACCAATAGTTTTGAGATTAGCTTGTTCAATCAAACAAAGAAACCCTTGCAGTACCCTTGCTTCACTTATTAATATGTAGATAAGGCACCAGGTACAAAAAGGCAATGCTTATAAGTGTCAAATGGGTATCTTTTTTGTATTGTTTCAATAAATAAAATAGTGGACGCCACTTTGTACTTCAGCCTGGAATTGATTGACCATCACTACATCTAACTACGGCAAGAAGAAAATCAATGAATCAATATACACATATTTGTATATATAATATTAATTATACAGAATATTTAATTATTTCCGCAAAGTAACGCCTTCTTTAATCAAAAATTGTATTATTACTGTGTAATCCGTACATTTATTTATATGAAATCCACAAAAGGGTAGTTCGGTGTACCTGTGAAGGCCCTGAAAATCCAATATCATAGTCAGTTCTAATAGAAAAGCCACAAAAGATTAACTCCAAGCTCTTGATCGAAAAACTTCTTTTTTACATTTAGTCACTCGATATATCTTATAGGTATATATTTATCAGACTCTAAGCTGATTAGTCTAAGCTTCTAAAAACCATATCCGATTCAGCTAAATCCCAGTACAGGTACTAAAGAATATAACGCTCGGGGTGCAAAAAAATCGACAGTCATCATTAATTAAGAACATTGTCGCGTCTCATAAATATTAAAACGGTGTATTTGCTAATACGGAGGCGCTTTTTAACGAAAACCTCTATTAGAATTCATTTATTTATTAAGTGTTCTTTAAAAACCCTTGCTGGTGGCCCAACTCTCTCGGAATATATCGTGGTGTATAATAATAAAATGAACAAGCTGTGAAGGTCCGTCAGGTCAACAGCATATATATACAAGGACATAGAGGAATGTAAAGAAAACGTAGAACAAGTTAAAAAATATTTTTATTTCGTACTGGCCATATGTATCAGTATTATGTAATTGGAAAAAAGAAGATTTCAAATAGAATTTTATTTACGACTCTCATTTATTCGTTTCACTTTGCTATTTGTTAATTTCTTTAATACGTTTTTATTGTTCTGAATAAAATTAACATCATGTCTGTTTTTTTAGTTTTTATTATTAAGTGGAGGGAACTTCATTTAACAAGTTTGAGATGTCTAAACCAATAACTTTAATTGAAAAAGTTTCATTTATAATGAAATGACTCAAATATTACGAGCGTTCAAGTTCGTGATTTTTGCAATATTAGGTAAATAATACTGGGAGACCGGAGAGTATAAAAGAAGCTGATTTATTGCAAGCTAAGCTCATATACCACACTTAAACTTCTGCAGAAAATACAAAAATGACAACACCAATGCGATTTTAGAAGAAGATTATGGCAGCTAGTATAGGGACTTATTTGCCTACCAGAGACCCTTTGCTTGCTGCGAGTTATCGAGTACCTCGGTCCAACTTGGTTTCTTCGCGCTGAAATTGGAACGATGACGGTTATTGATGGATGATAGTTATTCTTTACTGATTTTGTTTTAAGTCAGACGATGCAAGGGTCAAAGTATGAAGATGACTCGAAGAAAGATACGCCGAGTGTAATATTTTTGGAGGAATCTCTATGGTGGAGGTTTATTAATGATATGGGGCTGTATTTGCTTTGGAACACATACGGAACTACATATCATAAAAAGGGTTCCGCATGCAGTAAGATATGTAACAAACATCTTAGAGCAGATTGTGATGCCTTTTACCCTACTCAACGATAATGTTCGTCCTCAAACTGCGGCTGTAGTATCGGAGTTTTTTTTTATATCATAGCAGGCAAACAAACTGGCTCGTCACCTGATGTTAAGTGATCAGAGCCGTCCATAGACACTTGCAACACCAGGGGAGTCGCAAGTGCGTTACCAGCCTGTGTTTACGGGGAAGGGTTAAGAGGGAGGGGAGGACGGGAGGGGAGGTGGGCCTCCGACGCTCTCATTGACCGAACGTAAAGTAACAATGCAAGCACTGTTACTTCACGTCAGTTTTCTGTGTGAGGGTGGTACTACTCCACCTACAAGCATTGCTAAGGTCGAAATGCAAGTTTTGATGTGATCAGGACGCTCCCCAGACCTTAATTCGATAGAACATATTTGAGATAAACTGGGAAAACAAAAAAATCTAGTACCAGCTAGCCTACAGGACCTTACAACTGCAATGATTGGATAATGTAACCGAATGACACAAAGTTTCATTGATAATTTAGTACAAAGTATTATTCACCGGCAGTTTTGACAGTGAGAATAAGCGATACTAAATATTGACTATGTCATTCATTATTAAGGTACCAGTGTCTAGAACAATATTACATTTTTAATTTGTTAGACAAAAATTACAATTAATATACCGAGTTTAGGGACTCTACGTTTTCTTCTTTTTCGATGAGTCTTTTTTGTTTTCCATGTTAATGTTGTCATTCAACGAATTTAAAAAGTTTATAGTGTACAGATAAATCTATTTGCATCTTACTTTGCCCCTTTTTAATGCGTTCCTTTAAATATGGCTATAAGTGTACTCAGTTTGAAAAACTTCGCGACGTTTATTATCACAATAATATGTATTATGTAAAGAGGAAAAAACGTAAGCATCACACCGCTTACCCCACACTTCTCCGCGGCAAGAAAAGACATCGCAGAAAGCGTAGTGCTTATGAAGTCATAGTTTCTTAAATATTAATTAATTATATATTATTACCACAATAATATGTGTTATGTAAAGAGGAAAAAACGTAAGCATCACACCGCTTACCCTACACTTCTCCGCGGCAAGAAAAGACATCGCTGAAAGCGTAGTGCTTATGAAGTCATAGTTTCTTAAATATTAATTAATTATATATCAAACCAGCTTCTGCCCGCGACTTCATTCAAGTAGAATAGTTACTTAAGGCTAACGCTAACACGCAGCGGAAGCTCTCAGAAGAGAAATAAAAATGATTTTGAAACATTTTTCATTTCAGCTTCGCTCCTATTGGTCATAGCGTGATGATATAAGCTATAGCTTTCTTCGATAAATGAGCTCTCTAACACTGAAATAATTTTTAAAATCGGAGCAATAGTTTCTGAGATTAGCGCGTTCAACCTACCAAACAAACAAACCGTCCAGCTTTATTATAATACTAGCTGTTACCCGCGGCTCCGCACGCGTTTTTTGAATGTATTAAATAAGTTTAAAATTGTTATGTAAATAACAATAATACTCATTCAAAAATATTTGTAAGTATGACACGCACATCATCTACAGTAACAGGTAACATGTACATTATATATGTGAATACTAATAGTGTATCGAATGGGATGGGATGGGATGGGATAGCTGGAACTTTAAACTACTATCTATGTATCACCCTCAGTGCTCACTTACACTATATAAGAAAGTTATGAAAATATTTAGCTATACATTATCGAACAATATGTGTTCAATCTTTTATTATATAGATATAACATCGGGTATCGTCTGCTGAACTCGCTAGCTTAAAATAAAACAGCTAATTGTTAGTTATTTGTCCGTAAAATTCCCGTTCAAATATTACTTGTAGTCCGTTGAAGCTGTTAAGACCTTGCTAGGTTAATAGCGTAGTCATTTCTAAGAAAACAAAACCGTTCATATAGGTTCAGTTGTTTCGGAGATTAGACGGAATAAATAAATAAACAGATATATCGATAGAATAAAAAAAAAAGTTGATATTTGTAGCACCGCAGATATATGTATTCATCAAAAAGTATTTATTTGAATATTATATACACACGTTTTATTCTTATAATACGTAATATATCGCAAACCAAAAATTGGAAACAAAACTAACGTAGAATAAACTTTTTGAGGAGTTATTGACGGGATTTCAGTCTGTTATGTAGGGGATTTTATATTTTATTTATAATTTTGTGTTATTTGACTCTATATTGTGTTAAATTGGCGGCGTTTTATGTAATATGGTTTGTTTATTATGCATAAGTGAAATAAATGAAAAATAATACCACGGAGCATGTATTCTGGGGTCTTAAAAATTAAGAAGATAACAATTTACGAAATATTATATAGAAGATAAAAATTTACGAAATATTATATAGAAGATTTGGCGCTTATATATAGAGAATACATAAGAACTACCTATATTGACAATTTCAGAATTGGCAGAATGGATTAATTCCTTCGCCTGTATTGTGATGGACGAATATTATTACTACTAACCTTTTAGAATAGCAGCACAAAATAAACTTTAAAAATGTTTGCGATAGCAACGTACTACATATAGTCAATAATTGGATTTAAAAATAACGTAGGATAAACTTTTGAACAGGAACACAAAATTAACCCTGATAATATTTTCGATAGAATGTTATCATGTTACTATGGCAACGCATATAATACTGACACTGACACGCAGCGGATACTCTAAAAATAGCCCGATTTTGAGACATTCTTCATTAGTGCTCCGCTCCGATTGGTTTTAACGTGATGATATGTAGCCTATAGCCATCCTCGATAAATGAGCTATCTAACACTGAAAGAAACTTTCAAATCGGACCGGTAGTTCTTGAGATTAGCGCGTTCAACCAAACAAACAAACAAACAAACAAACAAACAAACAAACTCTTCAGCTTTATAATATTAGTATAGATTAGTACTCTTCTCTCGTTATTAACTCCAGTCGTCATTCAAATTACAATAACTTTTGATAGAATGGACCTATTTTAATGAAACAAAAAAATTGTTACTCTTGAGGATATGCTTTATGAGGTTTTACTGAATTCAGTACTTTAGGACTGATGAGTGGTCATACAAACAGACAGACAGTCAGATATTTTAAAAAATGATTGAGATGTATTATATTTCTAGACACCAGCAACATTTTTTTTTCACGAAAATCGTAAAAGTACAAACATGTTAATTTTTTTCGAGCTGACTACGCTATTGACCTAGCAAGGTCTTAACAGCTTCACCGAACTACTAAGGCGAGCGCTTAAGGCACTCAGCCGATTTTATTTTTGGCAACTAGCTCAAGGGTGCGCGGCACACCTCGGCTTGGCTGTTGCCTGTTACATGCAAATCGCGTCCTATCTTAGCTAATCTAGCTCACTATTTATATATATATGAGTTGTTGAGACGTATATGTGTACCAAGCATACACGCCTCAACAACTCCTCCTTGTATTTATTATCGGAAAATTAGAGTTTCTTCAGTTCGATAAGGAAAAAAAATAAAACCCTTCCACTCTCATGTGTAAGCGTGTGGGCGTGCACGTGTGTGGAGGTGATAGTGTAGTGTTGTAGCAGTGATGTAAGTTTTTGTGTTACACTGTATCGCTCTAGCAGCGTACTCAAGGGCTCCCCGCCGAGGGATCAGACCTAGGCTTGAGTCGCTCCCGAGGGGGGCCTAATCTGGTGTGCGAGAGAAAAATTAACCCCCAGACCACGGCGGCGTGATCTGTGATTTCGCGGGCATGGGCGTGAACATGCTTTGTTTCGAGAGACAGGCTGGTATTGATCGTTCGCTGCCGTAATGTCGTGGGAGGAACGGTAAAAATATGTCACGGACGTCTTTTATAGCGCGCAACGTTCGGTACGGGTTCGTAATCCGCGGCGGATACCACTGACGGGCTGGGATGGTTCGCGGCTTTTTCAAAATAGCTAATCGTGAGTGATTTTACATACGCCCAGATAGAGGGCATCTCCATGTCCCTGTGGAGATCCTTCCTCCGGACGTACCACGGGGCGCCGGTCACCTTTAGAAAACGGTTTTGAATTACTTATAATTTTTTTAAATTATGTAGCGGAAAGTCCTATTTGACAGATAATCTCGGATTATGTGAACTAGCCTATCCGGGATACGAGATTGACATAATTTATAGATGAGCCCTTCGTGCCAGACCTTATCGAAGGCCTTGGCGACATCGAAAAAGACGGCTATTGTGCGTTTCGGGTTAGCTTTAACCGGTGTCGGGTTGCGATCGGGATCATCGTTGAACCTAGCTAGAATGTACTCCGTGAGGCGGTGCACTTGGTTTGTACAAGAGTGTTCCGTGCGAAAACTAAACTGCTCCGGCGGTAGCAGATTTAAGTCGGATATGGATGTCTGGAGACGGATCAGAAGGAGCCGCTCGTATAACTTACCTAGTGTATCTAATAAACTAATAGGGCGGTAGCTATTGGGCAGCGTAGCTTTTTTGCCGGGCTTGTGAATGCCTATTACTACGGCCTTCTTCCAGGCGGCTGGAAAATGGCCCTGGGACATAGCCGCATTGAAGATGCAGACCAGTAGAGCTATGATGTGATCAGGAAGGAGTTGCAATACCTCGTTCCTGATCCCATCGGGACCTGGGGACTTCCTAAGCTTTAAACGCTTGATAGCATCCGATACTTCGCCAAAAGTGATAGGGGTTAGTGTATCCGCCGGCCGAAATGTGAGTGTACGCTCGACGGAAGACTCGATCGAACCAATATGGGTAGGGTCAGTGTTTGCTGTATTCGGTGAGCATTGTTTTTCTAGAACCGCGGCGAGACACTCCGCCTTATCTATACTGTCAAACGCGGGAGGCAACCCGGGGCCTCTCTCGAGAGGGGGCATCGGGATAGTCTCGACTGACTTGAATGTACGCGAGACCTTGCAGAACGCCAGATGGGTCGGCCGGATGTCCTCCAGAAGACCGTCCCACCTGTCGGCCCAGATCTTAAAGATTCAATACTTAACTAGCTTCCACAGTGAGCGTAAGCGATCGCGATTCTCTGCGGACGGATAAGTGTCGTGAGCTCGGGTCGCGGCGTTCTTTTCCGTGATCAATGCCTTCACGTCGTCCGGGAGTATATAGCGGCGATCGTTCACTGCTTGGACCTCTATCGAGGTCTCCCTGACGGCGGTCTGAAGGTAATCGATCAGGGAATCGATAGCCAGGTCCACGTCGGCTTTCGACACCAACACGTCCGGAAGCCTGCCTAAACTTTGAGACGTAAGATTGTTTTTGAAATAGCGTGCGAGTTTCGCGTAATCTGGCACCTTAACCGACGGAGGGGTGGCATCCGAGCTCGAACCTAACAGTAGTATAACGGGACGGTGATCCGAATCAAGTTCGTGTACGACTTGTATAAGTCGTACCCGAAGCGTGACGTTTTTAAAGAGAGCTATGTCTAATACTGTTGGACGACAGTTATCTTGAAAGTGAGTGGGTTCCATAGGGGCTATGATGTCAAAAGCTAGATCGTCGCCTAGTCTGTCCAATATCTTCCCGTTACGAGAAGTAGTTGAACTGTTCCAGATGACGTTCCCGCTGTTGAGGTCCCCCGCTATTATGACGGAGTTTCCTAATTCAAATAACGCTTCTAAGTCGGATTTTAATAATTCTTTAGTCGGCGGGAGATAGGCAGACACTATTATAATGGATGAATGACCAGTCATCCCTAGGCTACACACTGACACTTCCATATTGGTTAGAGCGGGCGGATCTATCGGCATTCAGTATAACGAGCATTTGAAGTAGATTAAGGTGCCACCCCCGCGGGTGACACGATCATTTCTAATCATATTATAATTCGCGATTCACGGGCTACGCATTTTCGGTTTTAGTAATATTTCTTGTACGAGGAAAATATCTATTTGTGTATCGCGCAAAAAGGCAGTTAGTAGATCGCGCTGTGTTGAGAGATTCCTAGCATTAAAAAATGCAAGAGATAGACCGCGCAGTTTAACCCTATTCATTGCCACGAACATGTTTAAACCGACTTCTTGTAATGAGCACGGACAAGTTCGTTCATTGTCCAAGCAAGGGCCGGGAAACGCGCCTACGCTCTGAGCATATCCTGACTTCTCTTCGTCATGAGAAGCTCGGCAAAAGGTAAGACGTCTGCTATGTCGTGTACGACCATTAACTGGCCAATCCAGTCAACGCCGTCGAAAGAAAAGGTGCTGAGGCAGTCGTATCGAATAAGCTTCGCCTGCGGAGGCTGAGCCTGAGGTTTAGGAGCTTGGGGCTGAGGCTTGGGAGCCCAGGGGGCCAGAGGGGCCCGCACGGGTTGCGGCGCGCGTTGCGCTCAGGGTGGCGGCCGGGGAAGGCCTCCACTGACAAGAGTGGCGGAGGCGAAGACGGAGGGTGGCTGGCGGCGACAGGCGCCTTGGCCGCCTGCCTCGCTTGGCGAGGGTGTTGCGTGCGCGGGGCGCGGGGACATCCGCGGTAGTTCGCGGGATGACCCGCGTTCCCGCACAGAACACAACTCGGAGGATCTTCTGAGTTCGGGGTACGCAGGCACTCCCTAGTGGAGTGATCTCCTAAGCACTTTACGCATCTCGGACGGAGATGGCAATTCCTAGCTACGTTACCGTAGCCCTGGTAGTTGTGGCACTGCGAGAACGATTTATTATTTTTCGAGACGGTCATGAAACCGTCCTTGTCTATCGTGGATAAGGGCGAGGTCAAGGGCGCGGATGAAGCGGCGGGTATCGCAACGTCAAGCTCCATCGCGACGATCGGAGCCCTATCAGAGGGGTCTATGGGGATAGTGGCGAGTATGAGTTCGCGGTTGGTACGCGTGCTTCATATTGCACGTCCTTCTCGGACGGGGCACAGTGACGCGCGAGAACGGCGTCGATGATGCTTTCGTCAACTCCATTCGTTAATAAGTCCTTCCGGAGACTTTTCATAAATTTGAGGGCCATTTCGTGGCCTGAGGGGAACGCGAACCAACCTCCCTGCCTTAAGGGCAGGGGGGCACGCAGAACGGGTTAATTACGGGTCTATCCCGGGTGCGGATCAAGAGAAATGTTTAAAATGAACCAGAAGAAGAAAGCAATACAGGAAATACGTTAGAGAGACAGACAAGGTAAATAATTTGCATATACATAGAACAAATAAATAAATAGATAACTAAACAAATAAATAATTGGAATAAATAAAGTTATAAAGAAATGACGACTAAAGGGATAAAAGAATACATAAAAGATAAACTAATGAGTAAAAGAATAAATGTACCAAGAAATAATCAGAGCAATAAATCAATAGAAAAAGAAAGGGTCTCACTCAATTTCAGGAAAAATAACGCAAGTGTTACGCAGGTGCGGTGCACATGTGCGCTACGTCAGTCGGATTGGCGCTTCAAGGCGAAAGCCGAACTCTCATAAAGTAATAACGAAGGCTATACTGTATACACTGTATCACAATAATCTCGAATATCGAAATATCGCTCCGAGCGCGGACACAACCGTTCCCGGCCGCGTCAGAATCGGAACCGACATGTTAGATTTACATTCCTGTTATATGTATAGATGATGCTATCGTCTAACAATTACGTCCGCTATCATCCTACAGAGTGGCAGACGTTGGTGGGGACAAGGGACTCTAAATGTTTACGGAGGCGAGTGATGTAGTGGGGCAGGGAAATGACGTGCTACCTCGCACCGCTCACGTCTGTCGCAACGCAGGACGTACGCCCATAAATTTGTTTACCTATAAAATGTAAAACAAAAAAAATCAAAATCTATCTAGTAGGTACTTTTTAAATGATGCGCGCAAAATGACAAACTTTATTTTATTTATATAGATACTACTGTAGCTGAACAGTATGGTATAGCATTGTTTAGTAGAAGTTTAGCTTTGAATACGATTATGTGGTTCTGATATATAAATTCTTCCAGATATTTACGTATATACTGAAGTAATCAAAGTATTCCTTTAAGTAAATTAATATTGTGTTTAAATTAATTACTTCGTTTGAGAGTAATTATTTATTTTGTAATGATTATTATGTTTGCGTATTTTCAAGTATACGTTGGATATAAATAAACTATAAATGTAGTCGCTGTAGCCATTTTATGTTTATACGTGTAGCCACCCGTATAAAAACGTAATATCTAATTCTTATCAATTAAAATAATCATAAACTAATTTAAGTGCACAGTTATCCTCAAAATAAATTAAAACGTTTTTGTAAGGGTTTCTCTGTCGTGTTAGTACATTTAGCCCACACACGTAACTTGGGTTTCTCGTCTGGTAACTTGAAATTATATATCCAAACAAAAAAAAAACTGTTTAGAAGAAACATGCATATTATCATTTTTTTTTAACTTTAATTTTGGCAATCAATCATTCTGATTATTACTGCCATTGTCACGTAGTCAATAATATTAAGCATATTAAGCATCGTACAATCACTTCAATAATAAGCGTCGTGTCAGTCACAAACTAGTGTCAGTCAATATTCTAAGAAGATGGTGGATCCCTTATTAGAACCTTCCAGGGAGTTTTTGTGGCATCTCAGAATTTCATGCTCCGTGGTATTATTTTCCATTCACTTCAATTATGTACAATAAACTAACTATATTACGCAAAACACCACCAAATTTACAAAATACAAAGTCTAATAACACAAGATTATGAATAAAATATAAAATCCACTACATGACAGACTGAGATCCCGCCAAAAACTCTATCATATAATTGTATTTCAATTTTTAATAATAAAATATAGACTTTTCCGAAACATCCTTATTAAAACGAGACAAACTTGATTTTATATTATTTTAATGAATAACCTTCAATAAGTCTTGCTTATAATATTAGCGTCAGAATGAAGCTTGTATAATCGTCAACGTATGTTTTTTAGATTTTAGAATATATGACATTGTTAATGAAAATAATATAAGAGTGCGAGTAGTTCTGCGTTAACTTTTAATTAATTTGCAGTGATATAAAATAAACGTGTTGTTTAAAAGTATTTCATTGGTTAGTTAACCATACAGGTATAAACTTTGAGCGAGATGATCCCAATTACGTAGACGGAATTAATGCTGGGCCTTACAATAAACGCAATTTGGAGTCATGACTTCAAAATGTCCTATTACTTCAAAACTCACTTTATAACATGGACCTGTCTATTGCGCTTCCAGTACATTGGTCCGTCTGTGTGAAGCTTACCAGAATAAAGCTGGGCTATGACCCTTTTACTCAAACTAAACTTTTTACAAAATCAATAATATAATTGTCTGTACATTGCTAACGCTATAAGTTAAAAATGTTTGTGACAAAGATACCTTGTCTTGGAAGTAAATATATATATATGCACATAAAAATCACCTTGTGTTGACAATAACCACACACCAATTTTCAAAATGTTTCCTCTAAACAGATTTGATATAATTAATGTGTTTGTTTCAACCGCATATTCATTGCTGTTTCTTGCCATACATGTATTTATTAGCCATTGTTCTGTTAAAGAAACGTGTAATTAAAATGTAAAATTGATGAATTAACTCGCAAAACTATCGTGTGTGGCTAAATGAGACAGAATATATCTTTGTTTATTGGCAACAACGCAGTCTCTTCCTAGTGTGGAATGACTGCGGTGCATCCAGGCGTAAGATTTTGTCGCTTTTGTAGGATTCACAACTAGCAGGAAAGCCATCTTTCGGCGCTAATGTCACTGCTTGTCTATTTGTTGAACTGTCGCTCCACAGTACACACAAATTATTTTCAATATGAATAAATGCAAAGGGAATGTGGAAGGAAAATATGTACTTTTTAGTTTCCTACATTTAAATATATGTTCTATGGCAACACTGGACTATTCATTTAAAAAAGTAAGATGTCAAAACAGAAGATTGATTAACTTTGGAAGAAAGAATGTTGTTTTGCTTCAATATAATACAGATTTGAATTACTAGGAAAAAACCTACATGTATTTAGGACACCACCTTTCGACGAAGATGAATCCACAAAATAAGTACTTGCGAATCGACACTGCGATGCATACCTTCATTTTTTTTTCTTTGTACCATGGGAAAACCATTTAAAGTTATTTGTTTGATAATATTTAATTCGTATGATTTTTAGTATAGCAAATAACAAGTGCAATCGAATGAAGTAGAAACAAGACAGCAGTATTTATTATTTATTTTCAGTTATTTTGCTGCGTTACCAAGGAGTAGATTATAGGTAATGATACTTATTTAGGTCGTAGACCATTCTTCAAATAAACAAATTTCTAACATCCTCACATCTCGATTGTTGCAACACAACATGCGGCGTGAAGTGGAATAGAAATCAAAAAAGCATTTTTTTATGTCTTAGAAGGCAAAAGAACAGACGGGTCACCTGAAGTTAAATGATCAGCAACGTTCATAAACACTTGCAACACCAGGGGAGTCGCAAGTGCATTGCCAGCCTGTGTTTGGGGGAACGGCGGGAGGGGGATGGGAGGAGGGAGGGGCGAGGTGAGAAGAGGTGGGCCTCCGGCCCTCTCACTGATCGAACAAAACGCAACAACACAAGCACTGTTACTTCATGTCGGTTTTCTGGGAGAGGTGGTACTACCTCAGACGAGCCGACCTATTCATGATAAATTAAGTAATAGCTTCAGCGTGGCTCTACCACCTACAAAAATAAAACAAAAATAAGATTAAATGAAGGATCAAACGAATACTGCTATTACTACCTACAAGTATTATTTACCTTCTAGATATTGTTGGCCACGACATAAAAATAATTCGCGTCAATCTATTTTGAGGACCAGCTAGTTTATGCCTGCTTACAGGATTTCCTCAAATTCGCATGTAGCTACTCGTATTGCTCCTTTAAAATGCATACATCTGAGGAGTGAAATTCGTACGCGTTCGTCTTCTTGTCTACATTCTCATATAGTTTATAGGTTTTACCTCTTAACCGCGATCTAATCGGATGCTTATTGACAATCTAAGACGGTAAACACGTTAAACCTACAATGAGAGTGACTCTCAAGTTCAAATGTCGAAAATCGCCAGCAGTGCTTAACCACAGATTTTATGCTTGAGGATAGTTAGTCATACGGACTTATAGGAAACCCTACCACTGCTACGATTTCATTACGAAGTTTTCCTTCTTCGAAACTTCCGATTCAGTCACATGGATTATTGATTTGAAACGTCTATAGGCGGAAGGTAAGCCTGATTGTTGGCGTGGCGACGTAAAACACGAACATTGCATTAATGAAATACTCAAACATTTGCAACTCGGTTTGTAGTCCGGTGAAGCTGTTAAGACCTTGTTAGATCAATAACGTTGACAGTTCGAGAAAAAAAATCGCAACCCTATCTTGTAGGCCATTTGTACTACTAGTGTTACGAGGCACACGCCGATGACCTAGCGCTCTTTGATAAAATAAATGAAGATAAAATAAATCATCATGAAGAGACCTGAACCCGAGGAACATTTTTATGGTACTGGTGTGTATGGATACATTAGAGATCTTGCTTATATCTCAGAAAGAGACATTTCTCCAGCAGTCATGCTCTGACAGACTGGCATTATTTTAGTACATAATATCACCATACCAATTAGTAATATTACCTACCACAATACATGATAACATATAACTAAGTATTTGTTGAGTAAGTTTGATTATCTTGGACCTAATATTTGTTTACCATAAGAGAAAATGGAAGCCAGCCATAAGCCAGTAAGATATATAAAAAAGTTATCCTGAGGCATTTAGTACTAATATAACACACAGTATGCGAACTCGATATAAATAACTAAAGAATGCTCATCGACTGTAGCAACAAAATACAGTAGTTTCTGAAGATAGGTCGACTCGAACGTTGTCGAATCTTCCGAAAAATGACGTCAGTCTTCCAGAGTTTTCCATACTCCTTTGTTAAAAGCCTAATAAAGCGCATCGCTGTGCTTCTGTGATGAATTCGAATCTAGACATATCGGAGAATACAGATAAAAACAGAAGGAAGAAAACTTAATGCAGCCCGTGATTTTTTTTTTTTCGAACTGACTACGCTATTGACCTAGCAAGGTCTTAACAGCTTCACCGAACTACTAAGGCGAGCGCTTAAGGCACTCAGCCGATTTTATTTGGGCAACTAGCTCAAGGGTGCACGGCACACCAGGGCTTGGCTGTTGCCTGTTACATGCAAACTCGCGACCTGACTTAGCTAACCTATTCATATATGTTTGAGTTGTTGAGACGCATATGTGTACCAAGCATACACGCCTCAACAACCCCTCCATATATTTTTTTATCGGAAAATTAGAGTTTTTTCAGTTCGATAAGGGAAAAAAAATAAAACCCTTCCACTTCCATGTGTAAGCTTATAGGCCTGCACGTGTGTGGGGGTGATCGTGTAGTGTTGTAGCAGTGATGTAAATTTTTGTGTCACTGTATCGCGCGAGCAGCGCACTCAAGGGTTCCACACCGAGGGAACGGACCTAGGCTTAAGTCGCTGCCGAGGGGGGCCTAATCTGGTGTGCGGGAGTGAAATTTACCCCCAGACCACGGCGGCGTGATCTGTGGTTACGCGGACGAGGGCGTGAACACGCTCTGTTTGGAAAGACAGGCTGGTACTGATCGTTCGCTGCCGTTATTTCATCGGAGGCAGCCCGTGAGTATAACAATACAAGATGCGAATGTGTCTGTAATGTAATATGTGATAGTGAGTTTATTACTTTTCTCGGTTCGAGTACAAAATAAACTTCTGACGCAAACAACGTTTGATTTAATCACGGCCGTATCTATACTAATATTATAAAGAGGTAAAGTTTGTGAATTTGTGGGGGGTAATCTCAGGAACTACTGGTCCGATATAAAAAAATCTTTGAGTGTTATATAACTAATTTATCGAGGATGGTTATACGCTAAGACCAAAATAGGAGTGGAGCGGCAATGAGGAATGTTTAAAAATCGGGGTTTCTTTGGCTCTTGAGAGCTTCCGTTGCGTGTTAGCGTTAGCCCAAAGTAATTATTCCACGCGAACGAAATCGCAGGCAGAGGATAGTACTATATATAACGTAAAATACTGCCGCTATATACTATAATCGTTTACTGGAATTGTGATACTTTACAGAAAATTTCTTATGGCGTCATAACAAAAATCTACCTTGACCGAAAACGTCGCTCCACTGTTGTTAGAGTACCTGTACTTATTATATTTATTCAAAAGTTTAAATGTGTTGTTTATATTTTTTGATGTGAAACATCTATATGCGAGGGTAAACCGGATTGTCGGAGTGGCGATGTGTGTGAGATATAGCGACGCGATGTCATATACAAGCGACTGTGCGCAATATTTCTTACCGCACCAAACTCGTATACCTGTAGTGTATAATAGTGTTGTTTACTACGTTACAGATGTTTCACATCTATCGGGCGTCCCGTGCCGGCTCAATTTTCGATATGAAAAATCTATAGGCGCGGGTAAGCCTGATTTTTGGCGTGGCGACGAAGCGACGATGTCATGCGCAAGCGACTATGCGTAACCTCTCTTGCCTCACTGAGCTCGCATAATGTAATTTGAGGTTTGTTCGATTCGAACAATTTCAATGTTTCACATCTGCTAGACGTCCCGTGGTGGCTCAATTTTCCTGTTATTAATCTTAATACTTTATAACGGACTGTTATCTTACTTTACACAAGGCACACCGTAAAATATACAATACCAATCTGGAACTTGCGATTTAAAAATTAACCAATGTATTTGGTCTTAAAAGGTTGAAAAAAAAACTATATAATGAATCAACAACTTTATTTATAGATTAAGGCAGTTTTGTAACATTGTGATAAATTTAATCCACATTTGTCTACTTTAATTCTAATATTTGGTAATAAATACCAACAAACATATTTATAACAACTACATTATACTTTTGCTAAAATATATCATTGACACAACAAACGAACGAAAAATATCTGATAACACTTGCACAAATAGCTGTAATAGTAAAGATTATAGTGTCACTGCAGTAAAAATTACATTTAAAAAAATTCATAAAAATGATTGGTAGACACTTGATATTGCTAGTTTATCTATTTTCTCGGTTAAAACGGTCGCATTATATTCCATAGTAAGCATGATTAAAATTACTTTTCGATAACAGTATATATAACAACTTACGATTTTGTACCGTCGTAACAAATTTTTGTCTAAATTTTTTTTAAATCACTCTAATTTCTATAAAACTCGATGATGTATAATTTATTTTTTAATAAGCGTTAATTATAATCTCGTATTTAAAAAATAATTAATTCACCATCATTAACGAGGTTTATAGACCGCGTCAAACTTTTTGGCCGCTCTGAATATAGTTTTGTGCATGGTACAGTCAAGAAGATAATACAAAACAAAATAAATTATTATTTAGGAATTTCACATTGACATACTAATACACTTGCAATAAAATACGCCTTTATTTTTAATTAATTACGATTAAAATGGATATTTCCACAGTTCATCTATTGTACAGATAGCAGCATCACGTATTTCATTCTTAAAATTTTGTTTTTATATTCGATTTATCAGTAAAATGGCTACCAATACAAATAAATTAAAAAATCAGAAGCTTTAAAATTTAAATAGCTAAGTAAAAAAAAGCTTGTGTAATTAAAATGATCATTTTAGAGACATGAAAATGATAAATTCACAATTATAAATGTATAAATACTCATCAGCCCCTACATATCACAGCTTTACTTTAACAATTTATGCATACTAGTGGGCGCCCAGTGATTGACATTCGACCATAGTTCATTTATTTCTTAAAGTTGGAACATTATCGCAACTCATGACAAAATTTCCAATTAATTCTACTGAACACCAGGGGTCTTTCTGGGTGATATAGAATTATATGTAGTCTATACATTATGAGGAATAGTTCTAGGCCCAGTATCATCATTTGGAAAAGTAATGAATATACAATTATATCAAATGGTGAATCCAAAACAAAGATGTTTTTAATAGTACAATTAACTTTTGAAAACGAATTCCTTTTTGTTCAAAATTTATCATCAACTATATATGATGGTACATCAGGTTGAACTGCATTATTGTAGCCGAGGGGATCTAAATCATGGATTACTTTCATGAGCAAAGAATTTTATGATTTTTGATGTTACAAAGTAATTTTTGCTCATTTTTATACAGAATCATAATTTGAAATTATATCACCATATAAAGATACTAAACATTAAAATATTCACATTCACTTTGTTAATAATGCTTTATTCTTATGACAACATCATGCAAGTGACATGAAAGCAGTCCTGCCACCTAAAAATTTTGGGATTCAATAAGACTGGGGTGGTAGGGTTTTACAGCCCGACTGGGTCGCAACCACCATGCATATGGCGAAAAAGCCCGTCATAGTGAATCGCTTCTGCGCGTCGCGTTTCGGGATCAGCCTGTGCATATCCGGGTGACTTTCGTCATTATGGCCGGCATGACAGCGGCGACCGGCGATGGATAATCTGTCTCTCGGTGGTTGTCGATGTTTTTGGATTGTACTATGCTTAACATTAGGCATAGTGCAGTCACAATGTCGTGCATCGATAAAAAAAAAAGAATAAAATTATATCAGTGATTCCATAAATGTACTAAAAATAAATTATTTATCAATTAATTATCGATATTATAATAGTATAAAATTCACCTAGAATTTGACCAGTTCATTTCAAAGGGCATATAAAGCATGCAACGTCAGCCATGTTCAAAATATTAAAACGTAAGAGTAAAATGACGGATCTGTCCAAACGTTTTTTAATTTCCATGTGTGAATATTTTGTGTAAAATTTAAGCAGTAGTGTGAGTAGCGTTATTGTAATTTAAAATATTTACAATGCATTTATTATTTAAAAAAATTCTTTTCGCATATCTCCTCCATATAAACTTTAATTATGCTAAATTTCACGTTCATCCATTCATGCAATACGTTTAAAAAGGGGTACAAAGTTTTGGCTTCACATAGTAATATATAAGATTTAGTTTTGTTTTATTTTTAAACTAGAATGCCTCATTCATGTTTGGTACCTACCTGAAAATATAATATAATTTATTTGTCTGAGTCTACTTTTGATAATTACTCACACAAATGTTCTGCTTACGCCCGCGGCTGAACACCGTTGTGTTCTGCATATTTACTTCAGAGCGGTCAAAAAACATTAATATACAGTACATATTGTAACAAAGCTTTATCTTTCTGGAATTTGTGTCATAATAAATATTACGATAAATTGTCAATACCTAAGATATAATCGATATACCGGTAACTACGATAATTTATTTCCCGATAGAAAGACGATATCATGCGAGTCTTAGGAAACCATGCGAAATGTGATGATCAAATTTGATAACAAGAATTACATGTATTTTTTTATAATGGTGTTTCGATTATTGTGTCTATCGACGCATCCCTAATCATAGATGTTTGATCCTGTTGACTTGTACGAAGGGTCCAGGCGTCGTTACCGACAAGCGCGTTTGCGCTTTGATTTTGATTTTCAGGACCTTATCCTATGACCTGAAACAAGGATAACGTTATACGAAACAAGCTATTTTTAATGTTCTTAATATTCACCAAGATAAGGTAAAAAAGAAATGCTGTTATTCAAACGGGTTGCAGGTAAATCATAGGTATGAGTAACCAAGGCTGTACACTCTTTTTTTTAAATTTTTATTTGGCAACCAATCTTTCAAATTTTTACTGCCATTGTCGTGTAATTAATAATATTACAAGCGTCGTTTGAATGTTTCAATATTCTAACAAGATGGTGGCTCCCTTGTTAGAACCATCCAGGGACTTTTTGTGGCATTTCAGAATTTCATGTTCCATGGTATTATTTTCCATTCAATTCACTAATGCTTTTTTTTTTCGAACTGACTACGCTATTGACCTGGCAAGGTCTTTACAGCTTCACCGGACTACCATTCACTAATGCACAATAAACTAACTATATTACGTAAAACACCACCAAATTTACAAAATATAGAGTCATATAACACAAGATTATGAATTAAATATAAAATCCACTACTTGACAGACTAAAATCCCGCCAAAAAATCCCGGCCGTACATATTTTCTTTCTCAGTGCTTGAAATATTTTTTTGACCTTTAAATATTGTTTGAGTCTTGTTGCATTATTTGCCATAGACTTACAAACTCCATTTGGAACATTGAGTCTTATCACATAGATGTGTTATCATAAGTTTGGTACATGAGGTCAATACAACGCTTACATTAGTAGCTAAGACCTAGTAAACAAATATTGTAAATAAAGATGTGAATGTTTCTCCTTTGTTTATTAACTAATTTTCTTTATTTTTTATGTATTAGTGATCTACGAACTTTAGTGTTATTAATAAAAAACCTTGAAAATATTTTGAAGTAAAACTTCTTTAGGCGCGAATAGGAAGGTAACTGGACGACAATGCAACGGATGTCCGTTACGGCAATATGGCGTCATGATTCTGTACCATCCGGTTAGATAATAATTAAACATAACCAAAAATTCTAATCAATCATGATTAATTACTTCGTTACTTATCATAGTAACCTGTTCGTACTTTTCTATATTTTATTTACTTTATAACAAAGAGTTTATAATATTTCCTGTGTTATTTAAGTTCCGAATTAGATGATAGATGGCACTACAGACAATGAAGCTTTAATTTAATTTGCTTCTTACTCACATTGAAACCAGATGACAGCACGGTCGCGCGCCCATTTATACATAATTAATTATATTGTATGATTTTTATTACTATTCAATTTAATATTTTTTTATATTTTTATTATTTTTGATTGAATTGTTTATAAACTAATTCAAATGCCTCTGAGGTCTACAATTTAGAATATTTGTATAATATCTAATACTAATATTGATATATTGATACAAAACGATAAAATTTTGCACACATTATTATGGTTGAAACAGCCATTAGTTTTAATAATTATGAAGACTCACAGGTACGTGGGAGGTTGACAGCTTGTTTATCAGCGATGGTACAGCAGTGGATGTTATTATGGAACATGTACTGGATCGTGAGGTGTTTGTCCTCTCCCACACACGGATCGTAGAAACCAGGCAAATCCGCCTGTATGCATATTGTTAAAATTACATTATTATCAGTTTCCTCATCAAATAAATAATTGAAAACTTGATATGATGAAGGTGTACATGTACGTCTTCTGTTCTCACATGTACATTCTGTTCTCACAAGGTTAACGCATATACGCTTTGAGACCAAGAGTATCCAAACTTTAATTCTAACTCATTATAAGGGAGTCTTTATAACGATTCATTTTCCTTCCCTCCCCCTCCCCCTCTCCCGTATACAGGTTGGCAACGCATTTGTAACTCACCTGGTGTTGCTAGTGTCTATGGACGGTAGTGATCACTTAACATCAAGGGACCCACTTGTTCTTTTGCCTTCTATGATATAAAAAAGGGACTAATTACTAGCTACCTACGTACTACCTAATTACTAGGAAAAAAACGCAAATTAATGTCCAAAAATTGCATGCACGTTGTTAGGGTTACAAAAAAGGCGATTTTAATTCAGAAAAAAACATTTTCCAAGGGGTAAATCCATAAAACTAAATCAAAGAACAAAACTTCTGTAAGCGGTAGAGTCACGCTGTTGCTATAATTAGTTTTAGCGTGTATGGGTCGGCTCGTGTGGGGTCGTACCACCCTCTCATAAAAAACTGGAGTGAAGTAACAGTCCTTGCATTGTTGCGTTTCGTTCGATCAGTGAGAGCACCAGAGGACCACCTCCCTCCCTTTCCCTTCCCCCTTCTCCACCAACACAGGCTGGCAACACATTTGCAACTCCTCTGGTCTTGCTGATGTCTATGGATGGTGGTGATCACTTCACATCAGGTGACCCACCTGTTCGTTTACCTCCTATTATATAAAAAAAACCTAGTATGATAGAATCAAAGATATAACCAAACTTCGAAACGATTTTAACTCTACATTTGTGACATATCACCTTCATATATTACGTATACAAGATTAGAAGTACTTAAAAATAAGGTAAAATAATAGGAACAATTAAAATCGAATTTAGCTCATCTTTAAATGTAACGATTGACTGTAGCTACACATTAATAGGATTTTCAAATACATGTGTATATCCCTATACATATTATAATCATTGATTCAATTACCTTGCTTGCATTGAATAGGTCTAATTGTGAGTTTTTGATCAGACACTGCAACGGAATCGTAACATCAATGACCTCACTATGAACTGACATCTCAGGTGGAGTTTCATCATCAGCTCGTTCAACTATCATGTGGCTCGATGAATCTATAAACATTTGTATTAAAAAATAAATACAATAGCAAATACCGCTTCCCATAGTACTTAGTTAATATTCATCTATAATAAGTAAAATAATGAAACGAACCTCTTAAACATTATAAATACATATATTTGTATATTGGTAATATGTTTTTATAAACAAAAGTACCAGGGCATTAAAAACCATTTTTAAATGAAAACAAACTGTTAGGTTTTCCTCACAAAATTAACATTTTTTCACATATAAAAAAAAAAAATTAAAAAGATATCTCTCTTATAATTATAATAATAAAATTATTTATTTAATTAAAATAAATTGTTAGGTTTGCCTTAGAAAATGATCATTCTTTACGAAAAAAGAAATATATATACATTCGGATTCGAACTGTGCTTACACGCATTTTCGAAGCAACCAATTTCCATCTGAGTTATTTTTGTTTTGACAGCGCCATCGAAATTTACCTTTATATTCTAGCTATATTTTTTCATTGTTTAAAATGTCAGTTAAAAACGTATTCTATGAATAAAAGCTAGATCGACTAATCGTCCCCGAAACTACCTACATATTAAGATTCAAGGAAATAGATGACGCCGTTTCCGAGATCCTGAATATATACAAGAATTGCTCGTTTAAAGGTACTAGATAGATAGATTAGATGTAAATGTGATATGAAAAATTTAAAAACAACTCATATTTTTTAATGAAATGTAATTCAAAACTCTTTCATTTAATTTTGGAGAAAATGGGGTTTGTTATATATACCAGGAGGCAATTTTCCATATAACGCCTTAAGTATGATGAGACCATTCTTCTTCGTTTCTTCTGACTTGATCCTAGAGTAGGTCTCCCGCATGAGTTCAACAGTTGCAAGCGCCTGCCTTTGCATCTCCATTAATCTGTAGAAAGTGAATGGATGCATAGATGGAAACAATAACTGATTAGTTATAATAAGATGACAGTTCAAATTATTAGATAAACAAAACACAAATTCGCGAATCAAATTGTCACCACAATTTTGTTACAAAAAACACTTTTAAGTATAACATAATATACACTAAGAAAACCGAATCTCAAACTGATTTGTGTATGTCTATTTGTAAAGCTTCATCAAGTTATGATAACTAGATGAAAAAAGAAGGGGATAAATATGGCTAAATTTTAAGTATATCTTTTCTTTATGTAGCATTATACATAATTTATTTAACACCACCCATCAATAGCTACTTTGGTCTTCCATTGTTCAAAATATGATTTGTTACATATCCAAATCCAATTCTAATTGATTCACAATTGCACACGGTAGGTACTGCGGGTGACTTTTAGAAGTTTTTTAATTATCAAGGCAGGACAACATCCGCCGAGCCCAGTAATCTCTATATAAATAAAAAAAATCAATTGGCGTATGTATTTTAATGTAACACTTCAAAACGGCTGCACCTATTTGGCTAATATATAACTACCAGGAAAAGGTTTGTATTTAGGAATGTTTAAAAAGATGTATTTAAAAATGTCTAGGCAGTCACAAGGACTGCCGATAGAAGTGAAAACTCAAAACAATGAAATTAATGTACTATTGTCAATCAAATCAATGTTCTCTTTTGGCATTTGTATATGAATTATAGCATGAATAATAATATTTAATTTGTTTATTGAAATTATTCACCATTAGTGTGGTTTTCATACGCATCGTATAGCTAGTCTGACGCAAGCCGCGCAAGCGTAATACGGACGGTCATGTCTATGTACCATGTTATGACGCGAAATTATAAATTGATCTCCCCCCAAAATACCTCTCGATATGCCTAACCAACTGTTTTCTTAAAAAAAATATATATATGGAAAAAAAATGAGTAAGTGAGAAGACTATATAGGGAGATCTTTAAAGATATTGATAAATTGACGTTTAGTTATTATTTTATATCATTTTTACATGGTAATATTATATCTATATGTACATTATGTAGTACCGAAAATTTATATCTGGTATCTAACCTTTCATAATTAGCCTCCATTGACCGCTGGCGTTCACGTTCCTGGCGCTCCTTCGCAATCGGCTCCAAGATGAACTTCTTGAGAATCAACCATGAGACGACTGGTACGACTGTAGCGTAGAACACTGGGGCAGGAATAACTTCTTCGCTTAGATGGATCGGAATTACTATAGTTTGTGATGAACATGTCCACCTGAGTAAAGCATTAAATTTCCATTACCCTATTTTATGGGCATTTAAGTTCTTTAATTAACTATAAGACACGCCTGTACCAAACTAGAATGTAATTTTAGCATCAAATCCAGTTTTACAAATAAATGTCAATGATATTATAATTAAAAAGATGTATGTAGATAGGTCATATGTGCTTCTACAGCGCCTTGTTGGAACTTGGCTAACTAGCAAATGAGATATCAGTATCGTATCTGCGTTAATGGAAATATGACAATAGCCATCAATCTGCTCATTCTAAGCAGTATATAATAACTATTTCTTTTTTACTACCGATATTGAGAATATACCATCTTCTTCTACATTTTCATGTATATTGCTTTACGTATGTGTGAGTTATCTCATGCCATTTGTTTTCCTTACACCTCTTTACTTATATCATCTATACTAATATTATAACGAGGCGAAGTTTGTGATGTGAGTTTGTGACTTTGTAGGGGGTAATCTCAGTACTATTGGTCCGATTTGAAAAAATCTTTCAGTGTTTTATAGCTCATTTATCGAAGATGGTTATGGGCTATATATTATCACGCTAAGATCAATAGGAACGGAGCACTAATATAGAATGTTTCAAAATTGGGGTTTTTTGCCTTTTGACAACTTCTGCTGCATGTTAGCATTAGCTCAAAGTAACAATTCCACGCCAAAGAAGTCGCGGGCAGAGACCAGACAATGATAAATATAAACATATGTCAGTATTAAAAAATCTGATTCGAAGTTTTCGTGTCAAGATCTTAGTAAAAGTTATGTTGTAAGTAAACTACTAATTAAAAAACTATTTTAAATATTTAGGGATATTATAAAATGCCGTTCATAAAATACGCTACGCGTAATTTCATTTTTTCAGCCCTACGCTAAGTGACGCTATCACATTTTCTTGGACGCTCCTTATCAAAATTATACAAGTGTATATGAAAAGGTATTTGTAAATTTTAAAAGTAAAATGATAAAGATTGAGAGAAAAACTCCTTGTCGTTGAGCGTGAACCCCTTCCCAGACCGCGGACTTTTATAAAGGTTCCTTTATTAAAAGAAAGTTAAAAAACATACTGATGTATTACAAGTAAAAGTAAAATCGGCATTATCTGTAAATTTCTAAGGTTTTTTTTAAACAAGGTACACTTATGAGTGTTTTAGGGATATGAGTTATTCGTATAGATTTCAGTAATAAACATGAAAAATTCAAGAGTCACACTAACTTAAGTTTGAGCACGACTCCGCTAGGGACTCCTACGGCAACGGCTGCAGAAACTGTACTATTTGGCGTCACCTTTTTCTCAGCACCATATTCAGCTATTGCTCCTATTGTGCCCATTCTGAAAATAATACTACATTTTGTGTAATAATTCTTAAAACAATTTTAAAAAATACGCACTTTTCTAAAATATATTTTAATATTTCGCTACATTTGCATCGTCTTAATAAACATTATAGTCAATAAATAAATAAGCTACCTGTGTTGTTAGTTACAATTTTTCTTAAATTAAATCATATAAGAATCAATGAGGGAAAGTACATACAACAATAATTATAGTGCTTAAAAATAGCAGTGGGCTGAAATGTTTGTTTTTTTTTTTCGAAATAACTACGATATTGACCCAGCAAGGTTTTAACAGCTTCACCGGACTACTAAGGCGAGCGCTTAAGGCACTCTGCCGATTTTATTTTGGCAACCAGCTCAAGGGTGCACGGCAAACCTCGGCTTGGCTGTTGCCTGTTGTATGCAAAATCGCGACCTATATTAGCTAACCTAGCTAACTATTCATATATGTATGAGTTGTTGAAACGTATATGTGTGCCAAGCATACACGCTTCAACAACTCCTCCATATATTTATTATCGGAAAATTGACAGTTTTTCAGTTCGATAAAGGAAAAAAAGTAAACCCTTCCACTTTCATGTGTAAGCGTGTCGGCGTGCACGTATGTGGGGATGATCGTGTAGTGTTGTAGCAGTGATGTATATTTGTGTGTCACCGTATCGCGCAAGCAACGTACTCGATGGCTCCTTACCGAGGGATCGAACCTAGGCTTGAGCCGCTACCGTGGGAGGCCTAATCGGGCCTTAATTGTTGTAAAATAAAAAAGTTCTATAATTTAGCATATAATTAGATTTTGTTAATGGCTTCGTTAGTGTTAATGCAGATTTGACTAACTCATCGGGAATACAACTTTTTTGGGATAAAATACACCTTATATCCTTGCAAAACCATTGAAAATGTGTATGCAAAATTTCTTGATGACAGGTTGAGTAACTAAGGCGTTTACAATATTAAGTAGTAGGTTATTTCTAGAGATTTGTTTCATAGAAAATTTCAAAAATAAAATGTCCGAAGAACAATTTCTTCCTACTTCCTCATACTCATTCAATTGACAAATAGTATAAAAAACATTTCAGCAGTTCAAATGTAAATTCCTCTTCATGTACTTGATGATACTCATTAATTATATCATAAAATGTACTGAGAAATAAGACTGCCTGTAAGCACTCAGAGATACATAGACTCATATGTGAACTATAGTAATGTCTGGAATTGACTCATCTCTGTGCATCCATTAAAAACGTTTATGGCATGTATGTAATATAGTCTAAATATTATATATATTAAAAAGATAAGCCAGATCGAGTTTCTTGCCGGTTCTTCTCGGACTGGGTTGTTTCCGAACCGGTGGTAGTTTTTGACGTTCATAAGTACCTTATTAGGGCCTAAACTGAATAAAGTATTTTTGATTTGATTGATTGATATAAATTAAAAGACTTTTAACATTATAGCTGGTGAAGCGGTGAAGGTGAAGGCTGTTAAGACTTTGCTAAGTCAATAGCGTAGTTAGTTGGCAAAAAAAAAAATGTGAGAAGTATGAAAAGAGAAAAATTCCACCTTATACAAGCTATCTCAGCTTGCACTACATCAACTGTTTGAGATACATGAAGATAATGTATGATATCATAATTTATAGAGACATGAACATAGGCAAAGTCACAGTCAAACTTTAACCAAAAAATACATATACGAAATGGTTAACTAGAAAGTACAAAAAAAAGAAAACACCAGATCATAAAAATAATGCGCACAGAACTCTTGTTACTTTTGCATCAAATTGGAATATGAAATTAATTCCTATATTTTCTCAGCAGTTAAAATATAAATAAAAACCTGATTTTAAATGAAATTTGTCTTAATGGTTATTTGATACACACTGTTTACCTTAGTCAATATTTAAGTTATCAACTACTCTTTTCCTATAATTAGGAATTAAGATCCCCATGTTAATGAAGATATTATTTTTATATTACAGTATGTCCAGTAGTATATAAAACAAATTGGTATTATTTGATAAAATGTAAACAGACCTTAAATGACTAATTGGAACATTAAATACATGTTTCGAGTCAGTTCCTTACTTTAAAGCTAGCCTCAATTGCATGTCATATTGAGGCATTTTCCACGTAATATTGAATGACATAAAAGAATGTGGATTGCCAATTTGTAGAGCTGTATTGGTGTTAAATTTCTCACTATCCCGAACATAAATAGTTGATATAGAAGAACCATTATTTCCAGCACGGTAAGTCAGATAACCAACTGAATGCGAATCTAATTGGTAAGCTATACCTGAAAAAAAAAATCTCTATATTAACTTAATTACATAAATTATACTATCTATAACCGAGTACAGATGAATACTTACTGGATATTAAATTTGGCGAGATTCCTTTTGATGTAAACTGGAATACTGTTCCGCAATTGACAAACATGAAGCGTGAGATCGTGCGAAATAATTTAAAACCTATCAGCGGTCCATTACCAAAACCAAATTCCATTTCTGTCCAGCCCTTTTCAGAGCTAAGATATCGATTGGATATATTTATTGAACCGTTACCTACAATAGTAAAACAAAAACTATTTAAAATTGTGAATAATTTATTAACAGAACACATTTGCCATAAAACCATAAACAAAATAATTTTTTGTAAAAAATATAACAAGTATTAGAAGAGAGTAGTTCCAAAATAGTGTATGCTTAAAACTATTTTTTTTTTATCACATAGGAGCCAAACAAACAGATGGGTCACCTGTTGTTAAGCGATCACTGCCGTCCATAGATACTAGCAACCTCAGAGGAGTCGCAAGTGCGTTGCCAGCCTGTGTTTGAGGGAATGGAGAGAAAGGGAGGGGTTATAGAAGAGGAGAGGAGGAGAGGAGAGGAGAGGAGAGGAGAGGAGAGGAGAGGAGAGGAGAGGAGGGGAGGAGAGGAGAGGAGAGAAGAGGAGGAGAGGAGAGGGGAGAGGAGATGGGTCTCCGGCGCTCTCACTGACCGAACGAAACGCAACGATGCAAGCACTGTTACTTTACGTCGGTGTCTCTGTGAGAGGGTGGTGCTATCCTAGGCGAGCCGACCCATTCATGCTAAGACCAATAATAGTTTCAGCATCGCTCTACCACCTACATGTTGTCATTAGTATTTTATTAAAATATTTTTTGATAAAAGGCTATTTAATGATATTAATTCATTAATTGATACCTATTCCATTTTGGGTAGATATGTTTCCTGATAATGTCATTGTATTTTTCAATGACACTGGAGCATCAATTGATTGTTGTATGTTCATGCCAGAAACCTCTATAGTTGGTATAATGGTTGTATCTTCTCTGAAATTAGATTACAATATATTTGATATTTGAATCTTGTATATTCAATATTAAGTACCAAATACCCAGATATTAGGTTAGTATAGGAAGTAAACTGAATCTAATACCAAAATTTTTACAAAGAATAAATGAGATTTTTTTATAATATTTATGAGTATTTAATATCCTGTTACATTTTGAATTAAATATTGTGTTTTTATCTTTTTATTATATGAAACTTGGTAACTGTTCTATCATAGCTCATCATTAGTTGTAATACAGCTTTTATTTTTTTTCGAACTGACTACGCTATTGACCCAGCAAGGTCTTAACAGCTTCACCGGACCACCAAGGCGAGCGCTTGCGGCACTCAGCCGATTCCATTTGGGCAACTGGCTCAAGGGTGCAAGGCACACCTCGACTTGGGCTGTTGCCTGATACGTGCAATTCGCGATCTATCTGAGCTGACCTAAGTTAATTATTCATACATATATGAGTTATTGGAGCATATATGTGTACCAAGCATACATACCTCAACAACTCTTATATATATTTTGTATCGGATATTTTTCCAAACTATTTCAGTTCAATAAGAGAAGGTTACAGCTTAAATAACATGCAATATAATCAATATGTTAAATCAAGTAGGCAGCAAAACATCTAACAATTAGTTTTTTTCTTATACTTCTGTTCTGCAGACTCTTGGACGGCAACTTTTTTTGCTTTTGCTTTTCTTTTTTTTTATTGTCTGTGTGAAAAATCGTATCTGTGAGCAACTATTTGGGTGTTTTTTATTTATTTTGAATTAACTATTTACTATTTTAGAGTGGATTATTTAATGATGTTATTGCCTTTATGGTAGTTTTATTATGATCCTTTACGGCCATTTTTAGATTATAATCAATAAAGGGCCATTTTTAGATTATAATCAATAAAGTCCCAGCTTCATGGAATGTATTTTTAGTTTGGTCACATGTAAAACAAACAATACATAAAATCTTTCATCAGGAACAAACCGACCATTAATTTAAGTATTAGATATGAATTTAAAATTAATAAACCCAGTAAACACATCCTTAATCTGACATTTCATGTACTAAATTTACACAGATTCTTTTACAACTTGCTGTAATTTGCTATATTAATACGTATCTACATTTAAATATATAATGATATTATAATACAATATTTTAATAAACTTACAGAATCTCATATGCATCATGGTAACGTGTGAATAATTCAGTGGCGTTTATTGACAATGTGATTGTGCCCCTTGGATTTGCACTTTGCTGCAGTCTTCTTTCCTCCCTCTCTTGCTTTAGTCTATGATCAGAAATTATTAATTCAATTTTAGCCATTCCTAATATCTAACATTATTTTTCAAGATCTTCAAATTTTAAGTGTGTAAAATATGAATATCATAAAAAAAATTACTAAAAACCTTGAAAGGCAAAATTTGGAATTCCTTTCAGTGTATACAAATCGGATTTTGATATGTAACAAAAATATATTTATTTAATATTTAGGTAAATTATAACGAATACACTGTATTCATGCAAATTTATGAACATGAACAAGATAAACAAACAGTACATTTGTACTGTATTTGTACTGTATTTCAAACTATTACAATCCTTACACCAGTGTAATATTGGTCTAAGAACTGTATACTACAAAATCATTTTATGTAGGTATAAACTAAATGTTTACCTCTCATATTCATCTCTTATTTCTCTTGGAGTACGTGTTCTGATTATTAGTTCCCAACCATCAACTTTAAGTCCACGTGTTCCTTTGAATAAATAAATCAAAATTATATTATATAAATCATTTTATTTCTTCTACACAACAGTACACAAATCTTGAATAAAATTAAAAACCTTGAAAAATTTTCTCTTTGTAAATCAATTAACTGAAGAAGAACAGATTAAGCTCATTGGTACCAGTATGTCCTGTGTACATCTAAATTATGGGTTTTAGGTTGTAGGCAAGTATGCTCATTAGATTACATCTATCCCTCAATTTACACTGAAAAGTGACTCCTGACAAAACCTTGTAAAAAAACGTTTTTGATATATAGTTCTACAAACTATATAGAATGAAATAAACTCTCAAAAACAACTAAATTCTGTAATCTTTATAAGTTTCCCAAAATTCACTATGTAAAAGCAAAATACTGTAACACATGAAACATTAAAAACTCTAGCTCATTAGTTGAGATTTATTAATATATACAAGAGTCTGAATGCTCTAACTAATGATTCATCAGTGTTTATTGTTGTAAAAATAAATTATATTAATACCATCCCTTGAGTTTATGTATTTGAAATAGATATATTAGGATAATAATTACCCAATGTATCATATATTGCTCTTTTATGTGAATCCGATAGAACTTCATAAGCTTCCTTTACTTTATTAAACATACATTCAGCCGATTTCTTTTTGTGGGGGTGGACACTGTGTTTATCAGGATGAAACATACGAGACAATCTACGATACGCACTGTTTATTTCTTCCTCTGTTGCCTGAAATTGTTGAAAATTAAATTAATAATTGATTCCTATTTCTAGAACTCGGTCTTAGAGGACTAATAACATTTTCTATATATGCTTATATAGTTTTGTTTAAAAAAATTAAGAATCGTGATTTACAGTTATTGAAAACCATTTTATAATGGCATGGTCTATAAAAGGTCAATGTAATTTAAAAATATGATAGCCATTCTTTCTAAGTGATGATATTTCTGCTCAGTAAATTACATATATGATTTGTGAATATTCTATAGATAGTAAACCACAGTAAGGGGTACTTTTGTATTTAATGCTCCGACACAACCATTTCTTTTTTCAAATACATGTTCTTTTATCTCGGTTTAGGTAGACTTGCGTAAAAAAATAAAGTAAGACGGCTGCAACCAGTGACTGTGGTGCATTTAATACGAATGTACCAAGCTAGGATATAACAAAATATATAAAAGTACACATGTTGAAATATTTATTCTAAATTCTGAAGGAATATGACATAAAATAAATTTTGTAGTTTAAGAATCAATCGTTTCGTCAATTATTACAAAAGTTTGATTTGAAAACAATAGAAGAGGGGAACAGTATTTTTTTTTAATATGGTAGGTCGAATTTAATATATAGGACGGTTTAATATTGAAATAATATAATTGAATTAAAAATATATATATACGTATAGGCATAACATAATCAATGTAAATAGTACAAAATGTCATTATTTACTTGCTTTTTATAACATTGACCATTGAATCTATAACCTAAAAGTGTACTAGGCGTACCTACCACATTTATTACAAGTTAAATTATTCGGATAGCGAAATTAAAGAAAAAATAGCTAATTGAATACTTGTGAAGTTATATAATATTTTAAAAAACTTAATATTTTAGTAATCTAACACGTGATGTAATATTTACCGTTTTCGAGACATTTAATATTTGATAATAATCTTCTTCAATCAAATTCTTCTCCTCATCATCCATTATATATTACAAAGTATATTATATTTTCCAAAAAAAGGCGGCCACAAAATTCCTAGTTATTTACAAATTTATTTTTACTACAAAGATTATAAGAACCATGTACAATGGCTATGACCACAAGCAACTGTCTTTGGCCAACACTAGGGATGCGATCTGAGATCAATGAATAATTAATTTTTATGCTTAGCGTAATCAATTAATTTTATTGATATTAAATATTGAATCGATTCAGTGAAATGATGTCTGATTCTATAACATTGTGGTTCGATTTTTTATGAAAAACATCTATAGGCGAGGGTAAACCTGATTATCATCTTAAGCCGGTGAGACGTGGCGACATGATGCCATGCGCAAGCTGAGTTCGCATACCTATATTCTAGAGTGTATACAGTGTTGTTTATTATATTACATGTGTGTTTCACATCTGTTTGGCGTCCCATGATGGCTCAATTTTTTTCTATGTAAACAAGAATAAAATCCGATACAATAATTTTTGATTTAACAATTATCTAAAAAAAACTCAACAAAAAGGGATAAAATTAAGAGATACATTTTTGGGTAAACTATTCGATAAACTCTAATCTACTTTTTTTTCCATGAATTGATTCCACATATCAAAATTCCGAGCCATTTGATAATTAATTATTTTGCCTCGAATCACTAACTGAGATAGACCGTTCTCTTCACTTTTTCTCGAATTGACTACGCTATTGACCTAACAAGGTCTTAATAGCTTCATCGGACTACTGCCCGTTCTCTTGCCAAATACAGCTACTTGCCAACTACTCTCAGAACATCGAAGCCTTGTATATTTTTTTATATTTCTGACAACCAGTTCGATAGTAATAGATTACGTTGGGAGCCATAATTCATTCGAATCGTTAAAGTTACTAGAATTAACTAGACACACCATACCTGAAAATTCATAATTCTGAATTGAAAACTATCTTTAAAATATTTTGATATTACATAGAATTAACAATTAAATGTACAAGTCCCATTTGACACTTAATATACAGGACCTACTGTAACAAATACACATTAATTCGATATTTCTTCTAATTTTATTACTCGTTTATATTCTTATTATGTCACTTTAATATTCCTAGTGATATGTTCAATGTTCTAAAATCTTTTTTTTCCAGAATCAGCCATGATAGTAATTTGCAAGTATTAGTAGTCAAATATCTTATTTCTCGACCTAAAACCTACTAAATTGTCAATGCTGCCTGGATGACAGGCTCATGGAAAATAAGTAGTTCTTCTACCATCAGTTATTTTGCAACGATCATAACGTAACACTGTTTACAATGACGACGATTCAATTATACTGTTTGTCTATATTCATTTTTACCTGTATCTATAATATTATTTTGTGTTCGGCGGAGTTGGTGGCGGGACCTGTTATACAATGGATTTTATATTTTATTCATAATCTTGCGTTATCTGCCTTTATATTATACAATATTGGCGATGTTTTACGTAATATATTTAAGTGCCTATATACAAGTGAAAAAGATGCGAAATAATAACACAGAATATGAATTCTGAAATGCCCCAAAAACCTAGTTTTAACAACGGCGCCACTCTCTTGTTATGACATTGAAATTATTACCAAATACTTTTTTTCGGCAACCAATCGTGTACTAGATTATTATTGACATTGTCGAGTAGGTAATAATATTATAAGTTTCTTGCAATTATTTCAGTAAACCAACAAGATGATGTCTGTCTTGTTAGAACTTTCCAGGGTGTTTTTATGGCAATTCAGAATCCTTATTCCCTGGTATTATTTTCAATCCACTTCACTTATATACAATAACCAAACGATATTATGCAAAACACCATCAATGTTATATAATATAGATCCAAATAACAGAAGATTATGAATAAAAAATGAAGTCCACTACATGACATCTCAAGATCACGCCAAAAACTCCATAAGATACTTTAGAATTGGCGATTATAAAATGACACCTGATTTGGTTGCATGGTTTATAGATACCTTTGCCTTTTCCATAGGATGGAAAAAACAGAATAAAAAAAACTGTGTTCGGCTTTCATATCAACCACAGAGTATTTTTGTTATACATATAAGAGAAATTTTAGTTCAGTGATAAAAAGTGTATGTAATGAATTTGTATATGTTTCGTTATTGTTTTAAATGTAGAATTTTATATTCATCGGACAAATATTTATTTTAATCTATTGTGTTTATAAAAGGTAAGATCTATGTTATTGTTTTATGCATTGAGATTGAAATTGTATTTTTTCGTAACTGTAAAAGTGTTGTATTTAGATTCGTTAGCCACCTTGAACGAGTAATAAATTAATGTCCGATAAATTTTGATTCGACGTCGTAGGCTTATAAGGTAAAGGAATCTTGTGTAGGCATAGCGATTTTTTCTTGGTGTTAATACTAGATGTATTTTTCTGTTTTTACGATTTGGCTACTATCTGTATGTATTATGCAAACAGTCCCAGTATAAATGTAATGTCTGAGTGGTATTCGAGATGTTGCAGAGATGCATCAGTAATTTCACTAGTTATCAGTTAACTACAAGCTTTCCCCTGCTGCAGAATAGATTATGCTATATTGAAATATGTTAAAATTATTACCATTTTCTAAATATTTTATGAGTTATGTACAAACTAATTGTGGTAGGTTTTTAGACTTTAGTTTTAGTTTGTTTCTTTTTTTTTGCTTAATTGTCAATATAAGTACATAGAAATGTCTCTTTTTGTTTTATTTTTAAATATCCTATAACAATATTTTAACAACTACAATAATTTTGTAATGAACACAAATGCTAAATTATCTCATCTTTAGATATATTTTTTAAAATCTAAGTTTTTATTTCTAACATTTATATACATAATTAATAGTGATTTATTGACCATAAAAAAGAAATGATATGCAGTGATTGAATTTATAATAAACTACTATATATAACAAGGGAGTTGATTTACTTCTTAGGTTTCATCAATTATAAACATATCTTCTCATTAAAGTTATTTGTATCAAATAAGAAATTATAGGCATATACATTTGCTTAATGGTAAAAGGATTGTAACCAGTCAAGAAAATAGTTTCATTATTTTATATCTTAAAGTATCTGTGGCTGGCACAGTGTAGTTATTATTTATTGTTGATTTGTTGTATAAATCTTCGAGTTATACCAAAATACAAGAAAACATGAAAATATTATGAATTTAGTTAGAAACACATACCAATTGTCAGGGTGCGATCATTGGATTGCTAGACTGCTAAAAAAATCATTCATCCATCAGTTAGAGTTGTAATAAGTGGATACTGTAAAAAACAGAGGTGTGTCATAATGACTTTTTATCAAAATATGTTAGTTCTTATTAACATCAGATATACTGATGTCTATTTTTATATACATTTTGGAAAACACTTTTACTTTGATAGCTAGTTTGTATCATAAATTAATTTACTTCGATTGTCAATATTCCGATTTTATTATAATGATAAGTTTCATAATGTTATGAATTCATTTTTTGCTGTTATGTGATTAAATTGATTCCATAACCTCTGTAGTAAACCCTACTGTTGAATCAGCTCACAGTAGGTTCAGTCTCTTTACATTATTGTCTTTTGTTTGAAAAACATAACTGTCTCTTCTGATTATTCATAACAATTATTGATTATAAAAAATAAGGGGACTGGCCAATTTAAACTGTTAAGAGTCATTTTTTATGTAAACGATATGAGCTCCGACAGAGCTACCGCACATTACGACGGCCACCAAAACAGCTTGGCAACTCGGCAAGCACTACCCCTTATAAAGGCCCTCGCAGTATAACTACCCGATATTTCATTATTCCCCAACAGTATACTACCCGTCATTTTATTTATTTCCAACAATATATATATATAAGTATATGGTTTCATTTGAGCACTCAGGGAAATATGTTATGTATAAAAGTATCAGTTATGTGAAACATAATCAAGAAAATGGCAAGAATAGTCATTGGTGGTCATGATTCATATTTTTTGGTGTGAGTTTTATAATCATGATACTGAGTATCAAATCTTTATTAGCTTTGTGAAGTCTGTGTGTAGGTATAAGACAAAAGAACCATTTTATTTTGGACTAGTGAGCTGCCAAGGCTTCAAACATGTGCAATGACTAATACGACACCATATTATACATTATTGGTGTTTATCTGATTTTTTTGAGGCTTTGATATTCGCAGTTCATCAACTATAGAACATACAAAAGAATCTTCACCTGTTTCTTTTTGTTATGTGTAATTTTTATTTAATTAACATTGTATACAGGGAAATTTTAACTTACATGAAATGCCCAACATAATATATATGTAGTTAATTAGAGAATTAGTACTAAAGTGATTACAGCAACATCACAAATTATATAGATTTCTCTAAACTATAGTGACCATGTTAATACCTGTTGCATACTTTAGAATAACTAAGATAACACACAGACAAACATGAGAAATGGGTCTGTTTTATAAGATTTATAAATAGAAAAAGTTAATATTAAGGAGATGTCATTAGTAAGCAAGGCATTCTATTGTACTTTAAATGACAAGTACCCAAACCAATATGTTTTACCCACTTTGATATGTAAAGTGTTGGAAACTCTTAACAAATAAGTCTCACACAAATGCAATGGATAATCTTCAGCATCTCTTTAAAATATTGATGCAAAGGTGTTTATGCTCAAGAGTTATTGACATACAATATAATTAATAGAAAATACTGACATAGGTAAATGCTATATATAGCTCTCCATTTGATGTATGATGACCCTTTGACTAGATGCGGAAATGTAGGATGCTATTGACAAACTGGTACATACCATTCTTAATATAGGTTTTAAATAGTTTTTTTTTTTTTCGAACTATGTTATTGGCATTGTAAGCTAAAGTGAACATAATGATGATAATTAAATGTAAATGAACTGAGGTCTAAATTGAAAGCTGACAATTAAAATGTGCGTTACATTGTATACTTCCCTTATTGATGAAAACATTCTAGATATTAGAAATATTATGTTCTTCAAAATTTTAATCAACATGTTTCAATTTTGTGTACACTAATCAAGCTGAATCTAAACCAATAGTCAAATGCTTTGACTTACTGAAATATTATAAACACTGAATTAAGTATTAGTAATATTATATGTATAATTTAATTGTTTTTATTACAGATTTTATATAAATATATATAATGCCGTTGACCCACCTGAACCTCCGCGAAGATGATGTTGTTCGCCTAGCTTTAGAATTTCTTCACAACCGTGACCTGCACATAACGCAGCTTTCTCTCGAGCGTGAAACGGGCGTCATTAACGGCAATTATGCAGACGACGTGCTATTTTTGCGTCAGCTTATCTTAGATGGACAATGGGATGATGTCCTCGAATTCATTCAACCACTTGGCACGCTAAAAGCATTCGAAGCTGATAAATTTAATTACGCTATCTTAAGACATAAATATATAGAGTTGCTGTGTATAAGGTCTGAAATAAAAGCTTATAATAATGTTGAAAATATAGTTGATGAAGTTGTTAAAGTATTAAGCGAATTGGAGAAGGTATCACCTTCCAAAGAAGAATATTCAAACTTATGCTTGTTATTAACGTTACCAAGTATCACTGATCATGCACAGTTTAAAAAATGGAATCCGAGTAACGCTCGAGTTCAGTGCTTTAGAGAAGTATATCCATTAGTTGAAAATTTTTTGCCTTGTGACAAAAAGTCGAGTGGTACAATATCGAAATGTGCAAAGAATGATAGACTTATGCAATTACTTATAAAAGGAATACTATATGAATCGTGTGTTAATTACTGCCAAGCCAAAGCTACAGGATCTAAGGAGGCACAGTCAAATGAAGTAAATTTTTCTAGGCTCTTGGACGGTTCTGGTTTTGACGATTCTGATTTAAGTTTGCTGTCGTGGCTTCAGTCCATTCCGGCTGAAACATTCAGTGTACCTTTTGAGCAAAGAATGTTGTATGTAGATGTTGAAAAATTAGAACGCCCATCATTACATACGTCATGGACGGAACACATGCTCGTGACACCTATAAAGCCGAGAACGTTCCCACATTTAGCTATGCCGTTTAGAAGACCGCGATCTGCTGCAGACGCTATGACGAGATCATTAAGACCGCTCCCTGATGGTGCTCCGAGATATCCTGCTGTTATGGCCTTATCAGCTATAGATTATGGTCCTTCCTCATCGTGCTTCGCAGGGTTCCATCTTACAGGCATTAAGGGTAGTAAACTGATGAATACTTCGGTCGACAGGTTGTTTGATAATAAAAATGATGAAAGCATATTAAATAGTTTCAACGAAGTGCTGAAACCAATAGAAGAACAGGTAAAGTTGTCTACAGAAATGCTGCCTTCATCGAAATCTACTGATACCAACAGCTTAGGCGCATCAAACGCTACTACTCCGGAGCATAGAGGACAAACCTTTAAGAACGATGCAAAGGCAGTTCCGAATGCGTTAACGTCCAATGACCGTGCTTCGTCTATTGAAGGGCCGCTTCAACACAATGAAGCAGTAACCGTTCATGCTTTAGATGGTGACTTCCGAAGAGATCTGTTAAAAGAGTATCAAATTCAAAAGCAACGTGAGTGTGACGACTATCTCCGGAATCTATGTTCGTCTGATACGAGGCAACAGAAAACGTAAGATTCTTAATCAATCGAAAGTATTGGCAGAATTGTAATAGAAGCTTATATGATCAGTTGTTGTTTTTAACATTTTCAGAATGGAGCAAATAGAAAACGCTGCATCAGATATTTCGTTGCCAGTTCAGGTGCCAAACATACAGCAACTTACAGAAAAGATTGACCAGGAAAAACAGTATATTAGGTAATTATTAACAATGCTACAAGAACATAATTTTTATATACTATCAGTACCAGCCTGTCTTTCCAAACAGAGCGTGCTCACGCCCACGCCCGCGTAATTACAGATCACGCCGCCGTGGCCTGGGGGTCGATTTCGCTCCCGCACACCAGATATATGAATAGTTAGCTAGGTTAGCTAAGTCGCGAGTTGCATGTAACAGGTAACAACCAAGCCGAGGTGTGTCGTGCACCCTTGAGCTAGTTGCCCAGGTAAAGTCGACTGAGTGTCTTAAGCGCTCGCCTTAGTAGTTCGGTGAAGCTGTTAAGACCTTGTTAGGTCAATAGCGTAGTCAAATTCGTAAAATTATATACTGTTAGCAGGCGTGCGCTCATTTTATTAGACGTTTTATTTTACTGCATCGCACGCCAAAGTATTCTCGTCTATTCCCGAAGCATGGGTTTTTAGTCATAGAAAAGTAACAAATAGACAAACAGAATTATTTTACCGTTTGTAATATTGCTGTGAATATTTACTAATCTCAATAGATACTTTATTTTATTTTGGGTGTTATATCATAGTAATTTTTGTGTAAGAACCAATGTTATATGAAAATTGATATATTATGTAGTTGTATGTAGAATGTAGTTTTTAAATTAACACTAGTAAAGATGTATGTAGAGCATATATTTCCTTACAATGTAAATAGTAAAGTAAAAAATATAACAGCTAACATCTAAAATACGAGCAATTTAAACAAGCAATTCTTGTGTATTTTTATATTTGATTATATTCAGGATCTCGGAAACAGCGTCATCTATTTTCTTGAAACTTAGTATGTAGGTAGTTTCGGGGATGATAAATCGATCTAGCTAGATTTTATTCATAGAAAACTTTTGTAACTGAGTTTTCAGGCATTGAAAAAATATGGCTACAATATAAACGTAAATTTCGCCGCCACTGTCAAAACAAAAATAGCTCAGATCTAACAGTTTATTTTAATTTAAAAATGTTTTTTAAAGATGCGAGCTAGGCTCGGTCGACCAGGTACTTAAAAATAAACACGTAAAATTGACATGGAACAATAAAAGCATTTTTACGTCAACGAAAGTTCGGGCTTGAGTATACTTGAATTAAGTAGTTACTAGGTACATTAAATTGTAAAATTATTACAGAATATTGACAACTAAGTAGAAGATTACTGTAAAGTATTCGACTTGAAACAGTAATAATTTTCTTACGCTGTAGTTTACTTTCTTCGGTACAGTGAACAAGCGATTTGTTGTTTAAGAGCCGTTTTCTCTAACTGGAATAACTCATATGTCGTATATAAAATACATTTTCTTCGTTTGTTATTTACTCGTATCAGTCTTCAATAGCGATGACGTAATGCTTATAGATACTTCATAAATTACGTTATTAATGTGTCATTATTGTATTATTTCAGGAAAAGCGAAATTAGCGAGTCGTCTGACATGGGTGAACATTCAATCGTAAGTTTTACTTCTTTCTTTATTTTTCATTAAACTATACTTGTCAGTATCTATGACAGTATCTTGTTTTATTTACTATTATGACTGTGTTCCAGTAGAAGCTCACAACGCTCACGCTCACGAGCGCGAGTTTTCCCGTTCCACTAGTTCTCGAGCGTTACGATCGTAAGCGCTAGTGGAACGCATTTGTGGGCGTTTTGAGCGTTCAGATAAATAATAAAAATGGCAATCTAGAAAAAATAAAGCAAAAGCTTTGAAAGGTTAAGTTACACTTTGTAAGTCTTAACAGTAAATTCATATAATTATTAAATTCATTTAAGTATATTAAAGATACAATGTATAAAACAATTTTTTTTTAATTATTATAAAAACATAAAAATGACCTTATTGGTTAAATGAAAAATATTAAATTACCATGAAATGATTATAAATTAATTTCTACATTGAATTTTAGAATTCACAACATTTTTCAAAAGAAGTAAAATTATCAAAACTTTATTAATATATTTCATTTCATACTTCATTTACGTATTTCAATACAATATGTTATTTAATATAAATATCCTATACCGTATGAAGTTATGACATTTTCACGGTCGCCGTCTTTATTGAGAATCCCGCTAATTTTGTCAACGCTCACGTCGACCCACCTTCAGACATGGGGCTTCGTGAGCTTCGCGTGAGCGTATGTTATGACGTCATTAATGACGTTTTCGCCACGACCACAACGCTCGCGGTTGTCTAGTGGAACGGCGAAAAGGGCGTTGTGAGCTTCTACTGGAACGCGCCCTATGTTGTAGTATTCGTGTATTATTATTTTTTTTTTTTGTAAATAACTAGAATATTACACATAAGTATAGCAAAGTTGCACATTTTAAAAATTGCACAATCTAGAAGTTGTATGTATATGACAACTTCGATTTTTAATTGAAATCAAAGTATGCAGATTGAGAGAAACAAAATTATTTTTTGATAATTGTTAACTATTAAAAGTTAATTGCTCAAATCTTTTCCGCACGTGGCTTCACTGGCATATTAATTTTGAAAATGAAATACAGCCTATGTTACTTACTGATAATGCAGCTTTCTACACGTGTATTTAAAAGATTTATTAAGTACTAGTGGACGCCCAGTGGCCGACATTCGTCCATAGTTCATTGATTTTTTAAACTTTGAACTTTATTAGTTCTTTCGTCAATGGGTTTATAATCAAAGGTTTTCATCATGGTTACTCAGTTATTTACCACTTTTTTTTTAAAGTTATATAAATATAAAAAATAACATTTGTCTATATTAAAATTGAAATTATAATTTCAAACAAAGAACAGGCGGTTACATAAGGTTACATGACGTTCTCACATTCTAAGTAAACATAACTTTACGAAAATAAAGAAATTTATCGCAACTTATGACACTATTTTCAGTTAATTTTAGATGACACCATGGGTAGGTTCTTCTGGGTGATATTGAATTAAATGTAGTCTGTACATTATGAGGAATAGTGACATGCCCAGTATCATCGTTTGGAAAAGTAATGGATACACAATAGAATCATATGATGAATCCAAAACATATATATATTTTTAACCGACGAAAAAAACGGAGGAGGTTCTCAATTCGTTGCGTATATATATTTTTTTTAATGTATGATCAGGCATAACTTTTTACAGTATTGTCCGATTTAAAAAAATCGTTTTTTATTGGAAAGGGTATACTCCATTTAAATTTGGGAAAAAAATTTCAACCCTAAATTTCAATCCTAACCCTAAATTTTAACCCTAAGAAAATCGAGAATGATTGATTATTTATGCACTGATTATATCTATGACCGCGCATAACTTTAGACAGAATAGTCCGAATTAAATTATCAAAGGTGATTTGAAAGAGTATACCCAGAAGTTGGTCCCATATACATGTTAATATGAAAAAGCAACCCGAATGGTAGGAAAACAGGGCATGATTTATAAATCAGCTTCTGAGTTGTGTATTACATATAAATTAAGGATGTAGTAATTAGTAAGATCATTGCCACAAAAAATTATAAAATAAAAACTTTTTAACAAAGAATTAAACTGCCGATAAAACTGAAAAGAAAAAAAAAATACATTTTTACTTTATTCTTAATAATTAAGTTCTTAAACTAATGTAAGTATATCTAAGAAGTTTTGAGTCGGCGCCAAACAATCAATGAACAAAGATCACTCACTAGATTACTTAAATTCACACAAATAATCAAATCAAATTAAAAATGCAATTTGAAATCTCCAGCGGTAACGTGTGTGCTCGTTCGGGTTACTTCGTAAACGCTCGCCATGCAAGGGGTGTGTCACGTTGCGCCGCCGCCGCGCATCACACTTTACGTAATTAATTAATTTGCTTGTTTGGCGCCAACTTAAAATTACTTGTTATACTAACATTAGCTTAAGAACTTAGTTATTAAGATGAATAAAGTAAAAAGTGTATTATTTTTTGCTTCTCAGTTTTTTCGGCGGTTTAACTTTTTGTTAAAAAGTTTTTTAATACTATCATTAACTTTTGAAGATTAATTCGTTTTTGCTCTAAATTCATTATTAACTGTACTAAATATATGTAGCTTAGCCTAGATTAGCTGAGACAGCTCGCTAATTGCGGTAGGGTAGTAGAATAGGGTAGCTTAGGCCGGAGCGGACTCGGGGTGGCTCAGGCGGAGGAGGAGTAAATCTCGGTAAAAATCATCACGGGGTCAGCCGAATCCAGGGGGAAAGGGTCGGGGGACCTGGACTCCCATTGCACGGGTTCGGGGAGCTGGGAAGCAGCCTTACAACTGGGTTGCCTCATCTGAGTGTGGCGTGGAAAACGCCGACCGCCGGGGGTGTTGCGGAGCTTGTTCACGCAACTCCGGGACACTCCCATAGTGCGGCGTAGGTTATCGTGGAGTTTTAGCCGGTTCTTGTCGCTGTTTTCGGCTCCACCCTGTGTGACTCGCACGTAGGGGTGGGCGGTTCGAGTCGGGCTTCCCCCAGGAGCTCTGACCCAGCCCAAGAGGATTTTCCCTCCACGCTAAAAAAAATAAAAAGGTCGCGAATTTCATGAATCAGGCGACAACCCAAGCTGAAGTGTGCTGGGCATCCTTTAGATAGTTGTCAAAATAAAATCGGTTGAGTGCCTTAAGAGCTCGCCTTAGTAGTCCGGTGAAGCTGTTAAGACCTTGCTAGGTAAATAGCCTAGTCAGTTCGAGAAAAAAAAACTATTATTGATCGTATCGTATCGATCGTTGAGTATTGATCTGCATTTTTAATTTTAGTGGTAATTTTTATTTTATTCAGCTATTTATGACATGAGTGTTACCATAAATCGTGGAATAATATCGTTTTCTGTTTTGTGTTTTGTTAACCGACGGAAAAAAGGAGGAGGTTCTCAATTCGACGCCTATATTTTTTAAATGTATGATCACGCATAACTTTTGACAGAATAGACCGACTTTAATTATTATTCTTTGATTTGGAAGAGTTGTTGAAAACCCGAAGTTGGTCCCATATACATTTTGATAAGAAAAAACAACCCCAAGGGTAGGAAAACAGGAAATGATTTATAATTTAGTCTCTGAGTTGTGTATTACAAATAAATTAAGCATGTCGTAATTAGTAGCCACAATACAGCCACAAATTAAGGCCACAAAAAAATAAAAATAAAAACTTTTTAACAAAAATGGGTCGGTAAGAATAAGTCAAGGACGTCTTTTAAAACGCGAAGCGTCCAGTACGGGTTCGTATTTTGCGGCGGACACCACCAACAGACCGGGGCCGATGTTACTTGATTTTCTTTCTAATCTCGTTCTCATTATAAGAATTGTGCGGATTTCTCGGTTAAATTATTTATTTACAGATTATACACTGTTCTTGTATTTTAAATGTGTATAATCAATGATGCAGGCCTATAACGCGTGTTATAATTACTTTAATTATTTGATGTTTCGGCCTGATCACAATTCGTGGATATGAGTCGACTGATATTCATCAACGAAGCAATGAAATCTTAGTTGACAGCGTGTTTAGATACAGCATCGATGGACGTAGGTTCCAATCCTTGCAACTGAGTCGGAGCTGATGAAATCGTAACATGATGGCAGGGTTTTCTGTAATTCAGCCTGGCTAACTACAATTCTCTAGTTGAAAGTCTCTCACTGTTGGTGTGGTGTGGTGAATTCCACCAGATATACTTGAGAGCCACCCCCCCTTTAGGCTTAGCGTGCTTACCATTTTGGTATTGTGGTCAAACGAAAAGAAAAAATGTACTGCGGTGAACTCATTGTTACTAGAGATAACAGCTAGGGTAACAGCTAGTCTAAAATATAATAACCTCAATTACTTTTTATAAGGTTCGCTGTCTACCAGTGAAAGTTCCGTGAAAGTCGACCTAACCGTTTTGAAGATAGTATTGCGGGTGAAGCCACGGTTACCAACTAGTATAAACTAAAATTGTTTGAATTCATTCCCCTCCCCTCTCCTCTCCCTTCCCCTCTCCTCTCCTCTCCCTTCCCCTCTCCTCTCCTCTCCCTTCCCCTCTCCTCTCCCTTCCCCTCTCCCTCTCTCTCCATTCCCCCAAACACAGGTTGGCAACGCACTTGCGACTCCTCTGGGGTTGCTAGTGTCTATGGACGACGGTGATCGCTTAACAACAGGTGACCCGCATGTTTGTTTGCCTCCTACATGATATGTATAAAATCTGCCAATGAAAGTTTCATGAAGATCGGTCGTACCGTTTTGGAGATAGCATTACAGACGAAGCCGCGGTTAACAGCTAGTCTAATTTAGAATAGGCCATGTTACCCGCTGTAGTTTCAGCTACCCGCCAGTGAAATTCCACTCAAAATCGGTCCAGCCGTTTCGGAGATTACCTGGAACAAACAGACAGGCAGACAGACAGACTGACAAAAATTGTTATCAGAAGCGTATATACTTTCATACCCAATCGGTTTTTTTTTTTTTATTTTGATGTTACATACAGCTCCTTCATTTTTATTATATGTATAGATTACACTAACTTATCAGCTAAAGTATACTTAATTTTTATACAATACACTAATTACTGATCGATTGATTCAGCGGGTACAGAATGCTTGTGCTCGGTTTTGTTTCCACATTCCCCCTCGTCATCATGTTACGCCATTCATAAACGAAGCGAAGATGGCAACCCGTAGGGAGCTGCATATGGCCACTTTGCTTTTTGACTTGATCAAAAAAGAAAAACCTAAGTACCTATATGAGAAGCTAACATGAAGGCAAGCACACTTTACATATTCTACCTACACGTCTGCGTCATATCCCCTGACGATACCTAGACACAGAACCACAGCGTTCAGGGGTTCTTTTAAATATGCAGCTACTCGTTGCTAGAATAACATCCCACCACCATGTAGATGAAGGAAAAAAAAAGAAAAGTTTTAAACATATTACATCAATTTTTGTGACAAGTTCAAAAACAACAATACCAATAGAGTTAATTTTATGAGTGGTTCCAATTTTAGTAGACGTACTTTAAACTTATCTTTACTTATCTATGTTTTGTATGTTCTCTGTTTTTGCGCGATATCCGGTATGTATTTTCAGGCTTACGGTGATCAAGGTGCAGTCGAGATAGTAATTGGACTTTTTCGTACAGACACATTTTTGTAATAATTTGTAACATTTAAAATTTTTCAATATCTATATTTTACTATCATTATAATTTGTGTAGATATTGTAAGTACTGTTTGGATGTAATATTTTTGTCAAAAAACCGACTACACGTCCGTACATTACTTTGACCCCTCAATGAAAATCAGCGCTTCCGTACCACCCAGTTGTACTGCAGCATGTAGCTGAATGGGGGTGTCATTGTTGGATTTTTAATAAGCAATGTATATGTTAACTTTATTTAACTTGTTGTATGCGATGTTTTCCTACAATAAAGAATTTTTCTTTTTTCTTCATTCTTTCTTAATTAAGTGTAAATAATATTATAATGCGTATTTTAGTTGCGTTTTCAATGTTTCTTCTAGTAATGCCACCATATTGTATTTATTTTAGTTTATTAACCTGCAAAGACTTTTATAGTTCACTTAAATTAATATGTAGATCTCCTCTCAATCAGGATGCCACCATTGGCTAATTATTTTAAGCATACTTTGTACATTAATAAAAGAGTAAGACTTGCTATTATCAATATTATGTACTTTTAGGTGCTTCGTAGAAAAAGTTACAACGGTGTGATCTTTTGTAGTTACTAAGGATAAATAAAAACATGAATGAATAGTCATTTTGCTTAAAATATCGTCTGTTATTAATAACAGCATGTTACCCTGGATCAACAGTAGTGTAAAAATATAGCTGTGAAATTATATGAAGGAAATTAAGTGTAAAGTAGCAAGAAGATGTTGATTGTAAATCTTCTATCAATCTAAAATCTACTCTATTCCAAAAATGCTATATCTTAAGATTATTTAATTATACATTGTTTATCTCTACACGTTTGATTCAAACGATAACTAATGCTGTCTGCGTCTTTTAAAATAATGTTAGTGGATTATCAGTTTAAGTTACTAGAGTTAATTAGAAATAATTTTTGTTTTCTTACATAAGCAAATTCGCAAGGACTAAATCCCTACGGTGTCATCTAACATCTATTGGACAGGGGAGTAAGAACAGCCTTTTAAAGGCTACTTCTGCTCCCCTTCAGATGTCGTGTGCCCCGACTGTGATCTGAGGGGTCAAGATGATAGACACCATAAAGGGGTTCTGTGTTGGAACCCTTCCCTGACGAATTGTGTGAGTTACAACGACACAATACACTTTAACAACATGCGCCTGTGCAGTTTACCCTGTCGGGGCGACGGACATATTCGTATCCACCGATCCAGGTTCCGTGTACGGTGGCTGGAGGCTATTGCCTATCCCTTGCCTTCTCATGGTCCGCTATCTATTCTTCTCAATCACTTTTGCAAGTATGACTACTTCGCAATACGAGGCGACCGAGGGCTACCCGGCCTCGCTCCATATATTCTTACACCAATCATTTGATACGAGATCGTGACATAGCACATCTCATGCAGAACACTCAATTATTGTGTTCCTAAGCGGTAAATCGGCTATAGTAACGATATGCTGGACTCGGCTCCTGACCTATGCCAGAAAGGTAGCTTCCGAAGTTTCCATTCTCTGAGAGTACCTGTGTCAGCCTGAAGTTTAGGTGCCGTTGGTGAACTATTTGACCATGATTATTCTATTGGTTTCGACCATTGCGACGACCCAGCCCGATCGCCCTACTCGTCTGTGATATAAATATGCATGCGTTCTCTCTGATAGATCTCAGGGTGGAGATCTGGCTACTAGAAAGGCCGTCTCAAAGAAAGGTGTGCAGTATCCGGGTTTTGCTCTAACGGCCAATGTCCGCTATTGACGCCGCAAGTGGGCCATGTTGTTGAACGTCTGTTTAAACACTGTTGGCCTCGTAAATGCCATTGACACCACGACCTTCAGCTATAGCTTCGGCAGATGAAGTTCCACACAACGAACGGGCGAGGGCGCCCGCTGTACCCGTTAAGTTGGAGGCTAGCTGCCATAAATGTTCCTTGGACGTATATCGGTTGTTAAAGAGAGGACTGAGATACATCATACTTGAGCCGATGCCGATGGACTCGCTTCACACGAATACTTGGATACTTTAGGCGGCGCTTTCTGAGGCCCGTGAAACCAAGCAAATTTAAATTATAGTCCACTTCTTATAACCCGGAAATATTTACAATAAAATTGTTTGTAAGTAGAATGCATTTTGCACAGCAATAATCTTTAAAGTTGCTTTGAACATCGTAGTTTTTAATCAGCGTATTCCAACTAAAGCGTTTTTTTAATATCTATACTAATATATAAAGCTGAAGAGTTTGTTTATATGGTTGAACGCGCTAATCTGAAGAACTAGCGGTCTGATTTGAAAAATGCTTTCAGTGTTAGATATCTCATTTATCAAGAAATGCTTTATGCTACATATCATCACGTTAAAACCAATAGAAGCGAAGCCCCAATGAAGAATCTTTTAAAATCAGGCCTTTTTCTTTTGAAAGTTTCCGCTGCCGTCTTTAGTATTATATACGTTGCCATGGTAACGTGATAACTTTCTATCGCAAATATTTTCAGAGTTTATTTTGTTTTCCTATTCAAAAAGTTTATTCTACGTTCGTTTTGTTTCCAATTTTTAATTATACGTGATACATTTCTATCGCAGATATTTCCAAAGTTTATTTTGTGTTGCTATTCAAAAAGTTTAGTAGTAATAATATTCGTCCAATAAGAAAGGCGAAGGAATTTAACGTGATGATATGTAGCCTAAAGCCTTTCTCGATAAATGAGCTAAGATCTAAAACCGAAAGAGTTTTTCAAATCGGACCAGTAGTTTTTCAGATTAGCGCGTTCAACCATACAAACAAACAAACGAACAAACTCTTCAACTTTATATATTAGTATAGAAATACAGATGGATGTCTGTATATCTGAGATCAAGAAACCTCGAAACCGTTTGACCGATGACGATTAAAGTTGGCATATCTAAATGTATTTTGTAGAAAAGATTATTAGGTATTTATTGATTTTACTTTATTTGACTACACTAGGTAATGCTACAACGTATCAACTTCTCTTCTTAACAACTCATTAAACATTGTGATGTGTAGTAGTTATAAAATACACTAATAACAACAAATAATAACAAACACGTGCTAAGCTGTGGGTGCATCAAGTTTAATTAAGAAAGTTGAAAACTCTAACACTCAAACGAACCGACCACTATCAAAGTGACATGTAAGTTTTTGTAACGTAGTCCCATAACTCGACTTGCGGTAATAGTTGATTGGTAGGAATAGTTACGTGAAGAAGAAGTGTTATGCTCTTCTATCTCGTTGCTTTTCTGCGTTCTTGTTACGTCTAGATGGAAAACAATTTAAAATATGAAGTTTATAAATTGAACGGCGTCATCTTTTGCCGCAATGTAAAAACTTTTAAGTAAATCATCATAAACTCTACTACTTACGATAAATGAGACAGGGTCGTCTAACCATTTTTTTTTCGAACTTATTACGCTATTGGCCTTACAAGGCCTTAGCAGCTTCACCGGACTACGACCGTCTATCCAGCTTTTCTTGAACACTTGTATAATCCCAATACTGAACGTGTATACATATTATTAAATACATAGATTAAGATCCCAGAGCTGTCAGACACAACTTACTTTTAGATATTCGCGACTTCGTCTGCGTTGTTTATTTTCTTTTGTCTGTATCTTAGTATTATATACTTTTTTATATCAAAGAAGCCAAACGAACAGGTCGGTCGCCTGATGTTAAGTGATCGCCTCCGTCCATAGACACTAGCAACACTAGGGGAGTCGCAAGTGCGTTGCCAGCTTGTGTTGGTCAGGGGGAGGGAGATGAGTGTCCGGTGCTCTTACTAACCGAATGAAACGCAACAATGCAGCTGTTACTTCACGTCGGTTTTCTGTGAGAGGGTGGTACTTTCCCGTGTGAGCCGACCCATTCATTCTGAAACTAGTAATAGCTTCAGCGTGGCTCTTCCAGCTTCAATATATATTTTGTATACACTTAGTGAAAAAATATGCATGTACATAAACACAATCGCAGACCTTTATGAGTTTACTTATATAGATTAGTATCCTTCTATTTATGTTTTGAAACTGAGTACACTATTTCCCTGACCCGACCCGAGACTACGTTTTTATAATACTTTAATTTATATTATAATACTTTTTATTGTTGAATATCTCTATCCTAACAGCAAATGAAACTTTTTGATATCAAGTCATACAGTTCCTATACTAATTTATTTAAATTTAAAAATATAGACAATAAAAATATACAAATTTCACAGAGAGAGAGAAAAGAGTCACACGGGAACGACATAATGCTTTGCCCATAAGTAACGAATATATAGAAGTAAAAATATTCTAAATACCTATATGGATTATACTAGGAATTTGGAAGTAGAAAAGCGTAAAAAACTTCGTTCCTTAGTGCCCGCGCACTGCGGTAAAATTTCCGGAATACTCTAACAGCCAGTAAATGCCAGATCTTCCTTTTTGTATACTAATATTTATTATTTATACTACTCTATAACGTTTTTCATCTTTTTAATCTTTCTTTAGAAAAAAATATTATTTTGCTAATATTTTGCAAATAACACAAATGAATGTCTCCTATGATGATCCTTTATCAAAACTTAATTACTTTTACTTTATATACTGCACAAGCAAGTGGGACTAGGGGTTTGACCGGTGGAATATTGCTCCGATGTCTGCAGGCTGTCCGCAGTCCCCGGCATGTAGGTACTAACGATTTTTTTTGGAATTGACGTACATACATCTAATAATTTAAATTAGTAACATTATCGGCTGACGGTGAAGGAAAACATTGAGAGGAAACCTAAACCTGAGAAATGTTCTTGTACTATTACTGTTTGTGAGAAAACATAGAATTGTGGATTTCTCAGAATTTGAAATCGCCAATTTGTTATGTATTGGCGTGATGATTATACCCATGCCGTCATTCAGTAAGAGACCTATGGCCCTGCCGTGGGTCTCTTACAGACTGATGATGGCGATAATGGCAAGCAATAATAAATAGTAAACGAGTTCTCTTGATATAATACGTTTGCTGGCTAACCGAAAGTGGTGTAACGAATGGCTGCGAATGACCTAACTCACTTCCATCTACTTTGATATATATTGCCTTGTGCTTGCGAACATATAGCTACCCTATATGTTTGCCTGGCGAGGGGTTAGAACTGTCACAAAGTAAAACTGTTACAAAGTTTAGCCACCGTTATCAATGAGAGTGCTCCAAAACTCTTTACGACTTCATTAGAATAGATCGATTTTCATTACTTCATATAAATACTCCAACCTGTATTTATTATACATAAGATCCTACTGAAAAAAATGTCTAAATGGTTA
>JACEII010000042.1:3516094-3594748 GCA_014332785.1 Antheraea mylitta | reverse complement strand
TATTTATTATACATAAGATCCTACTGAAAAAAATGTCTAAATGGTTACCAAAACTTTCAAAATCTTTTATGTAGTTTAGAAAAACTAAGGAAACACACACAGACAAGACAGAATCTTCTTGTTATCTAAAACACGGATCGACAATATTCCTTCACCGTAGATGAAGAAAGAAAGGAGAAGAAAAAAATTGGATAACATTACAAACAACAAATGGAACATATACATAACTTATTATAATACATATATCTAACAATGGCATCCCCATTCAGCTAGGTGCTGCAGCACAACTAGGTGATACTGCAGCGCTGATTTTCAATGGGGCCCAAAGTAATGTATGGACGTGTAGTCGGTGTTATGAGAAAAAAAAACAGAATTAATAACGTGTAAGCAGTAAGTAATAAACACAAAAAATAAATTTATCAAATGATACAAATATTGCAATTGTGCCTGTCGGAAACGCCTTTCACTACCTCGGTTGCACAGTGGCCACCATAAACCTGAGAACAACCTACCAGAGACTGCGCGAAAGCACGAATGGAATATACATAATATATATATATATATGAACATTGATAAGTTTAAAATGTACGTCTACTAAGTTAGAACCACTCATAAAATTAACGTTATTATTATTTTTGGTTTTGAACTTGGAAGAAATACTCCTGCAATATATGTTTAAAACTCTTCTTATTTTTCCTATATCTAAATGGTGGTGGGATATTATTCCAGCAACGAGTAGCTGCATATTTAAAAAAACCCCTGAACGCTGTAGTTCTGTGTTTAGTTATTGTCAGGGGATACGAGGCAGAACGCGTGTAGACACATGCAAGATGAGCTTGCCTCCATGTTAGCTTTTCATATAGGTATTTAGGTTTTTTTTGTATTGATCAAATCAAAAAGTAAGGTTGTCAGATGTAGCTCCCTACGGGCTGACATTTTAAGAACGTTGGCTTCATTCAAGAACGGCGTATCATGATGACGGGGGGAAATGTGGAAACAAAACTGAGCGCAAGCGTTCTGCACCCGCTGAATCAGTCGATTAGTCCTTGACAATAAACAGGGCCATACACAACATCACAGTAATTTAATCTAGAGAGAACTAAACTTTCAACAAGAGTCTTCCTTGTGTAAGACTAAGGTATTATCTGAAAACATATAAAACTTTTAATCTATAAAAACACTTCTTAATTATACTATTGATGTGCGCCTCGAAGCGCAGTTCTGAGTCGAAAAGTATTCCCAAATTGCTGGTTGTTTCCACCCTTTCAAAGTTTTTTCCTAAAATCTTGGTCTCGGGATTAGCACACAATATTGAATTGACTTGCGCCTTACTTCCCAAGACAATGAATTTTGTTTTAGAAGGATTAAGTACAAGAGTGTTACATTCTGACCATGAAATTACCCTTCTAAGTTCTTCATTAATTTTGTGGATTGAAAATCTCAGTGCATCTTGTTTAAACGACATATATAATTGGATATCATCCGCGTACATATGGTACTTACAATTAAGTAAGCAGTAAGTAATGTTTGTACTGTATATAATATACAATAACGGACCAAGAATGGATCCCTGAGGAATTCCTCGTGTTACTGGTTGGAGAGAGGAGATAGTCGTAGAACCATCATCTAGTTATATTTTAACGTATTGCGAGCGATTGGTTAGATAGCTATGAAACCATTTAATCATATCATGTTAAAATCCATAAAAATGCAACTTAGATAATAATAATTTTACATTTATAGTGTCAAACGCTCGCGAGTAGTTAAGTAAGATAAGCATAGTCCCTTCGCCTCGGTCTCGTGCTTCTAAGATATTGCTCACCACACCTAATAAGGAAGTGGCAGTACCTCGGCCTTGTCTAAAGCCTGACTGGAGATCCGGTAGAATATTAATAGTTTCTAGATATTAAATCATTTGCAGATATACCAACCGCTCCAGTATTTTGGACAAACACGGAAGAATACTTATAGGTCGCAATTCTTTGAAATTTTGTGGATTGCTGACTTTTGGTATCGGCCGAACGATTGCACAACGCCATAAGTCAGGAAAAGTATAAGTACCGATTGATACACTTATGATGCTAGTTATGGTTGATAAGGTTTGCGGAAGTGTAAGCATTATCATGTCCTTCGATATACTATCAATACCCTGAACATTAGTCTTATGCCCGTTTTCACCAACGCTCCCTTAACTTACCCCTAACTAAGGGATCCTTAAGCTAAAGTGTCCCCTAAATCAGCCACCTAACTTATTTCGTTTTCACCATGCTAAGGGATACTTACTAAGGAAGCACTTAGTTAAGCGTCAGTTTTATCGTCAAGCCTTTATTGAAGCAGGCGGAACATGTGCTAGTAACAATTTCAAAGCAATAATTTTATGAAATTCTTATGAAAACAATACAAATACTACTTTAAAATAAAATGAGTGACCAAAGAATGTTTTTTTAAAGCTTTGTTAATTATTGTGTTGGTACAGGGATGACCGTTTAGTTTTATTGGGGGTACGCTTTAAATATGTACCTACCGAATGTTTCGGTTGGGTCAGTGCATGTTGAGTTAATTTTGATGTAATGAAATTATATTATTTTGATTACTTATTGTGTAGTAGGTACCTATTTTTGTAGTTATTGTATACTAGCAGAAAAAGTAAAGATAAGATAAAAATAGTAATTTAAATAAAACATTAAGGTATCATGAGCGCGTTTTTTTTCCTTAATTTTGTGTTACAAAACAAAAATAATATAAGTTTATTGTTGGATATGTTAAAATTTGCGTAAATTACCCCAGCGATTCCAATGTGGACTATGGAAGAAATTAATATTAATTATATTTTTACAAACACAAAATATGGACAATAAATAAAAAATAAATAAGGCAAAAAAATAATACAGAGATAAAATTAACAGCTGTATACAAATGCATCGTCATAATAAGGAACTTGTGACGTTTTATTAATTTCCCGGTTTCTTTAACTACCAAAGTTTCAAAAAACACAAATATTTCTTCAATTTACGATACATAAACGAACTAATTACAAATTCAATGTGACATGTTCGTAAAATAAACATCACTTAGCGCTAAGAGATCGAATTTCCGTCCCTTAAAATTTAGGTAGCCCTTAGAGTCTTAGGTGACACTTAGACGTTGGTGAAAACGAAATCTCCCAAAGTGGTCATTTAAACGGGTTTTAAGTGTCCCTTAAATTTAGGGAACGTTGGTGAAAACGGGCATTAATGTTTTAATTATACTGAGAACAGTGTGTTCTTCGACTGTCTTTAGTGAAAAACACGACGAACCATAGCGGTTAAACTCGTAAAAAGTCAACTGTGAAATAGACACATCTTGATTTCCAGGAACATCTAGGAATGCGTTATTTATACCGTCGGGGTCGCACAAATGGTCTGGAAGTACACAAACTTGGCTTGATGGATATACATGACGTATTATATTTTTCCATAAAGTTTGAGAATCGTTAAACTTTTCATTTATATATTTATTGAAGTAGGCCTTCTTTTCGTTATGTAAAGATTGTAAGATAAAGATTGTAAGATAAATAGTCTTTGTGGGTATTTATTTTCGTGTGTCGATATTGATCTCGAGCTTTATCGCGTAACCTGCACATCAGTCTTATAGTGGATGTAATCCATGGGGTAGGTAGACTACAAAAATAATTGTGTTTAAGGGGTGCATGAACATCAAACAGTTGTATTATATAGGCGTTAAACATGGATACCATATTGTTAACGTCTTGACTGTTTTCTAATACATGCCACGGAATTGAGTGCAAGTGGGAATCAAACAAATCCATCACAATATCTTTAAATGGACGATATACTACCATTTGCTTTTGAGGCTTATCTTTTTTTAACATCAATTGACATGTGATGAAGGAATGATGTCCTAATTCGATTATGTGATCGACAATAAGATCTCTGTAACTGGCGTCGGTACAAATAATATCTATGAGTGAAGAACTATCATTTACAAAATGAGTTGGTGTAGTCACTATTTGAGTAAGTCCACTGTATCCCACAAACTCCATGCGACGTTTAGATCTACTACTATGGGTTTCTAATACAGTTATCAAAAAAGTCTAAGCAACATGTACTAATTTAAACTTTAGGATGGTTCTTCACTTTTTTTTTTTTTTTCGAAATGACTACGCTATTGACCCAGCAAGGTCTTAACAGCTTCACCGGACTACTAAGGCGAGCGCTTAAGGCACTCAGTCGATTTTATTTTGGCAACTAGCTCAAGGGTGCATGGCACACCTCGGCTTGGCTGTTGCCTGTTGCATGCAAAATCGCGACCTATCTTAGCTTACTTAGCTAACTATTCATATATGTATGAGTTGTTGAAACGTATATGTGTACCAAGCATACACGCCTCAACAACTCCTCCATATATTTATTATCGGAAAATTGAGAGTTTTTCAGTTCGATAAGGGAAAAAAAGTAAACCCTTCCACTTTCATGTGTAATCGTGTAGGCGTGCACGTGTGTGGGGGTGATCGTGTAGTGTTGTAGCAGTGATGTATATTTGTGTGTCACCGTATCGCGCAAGCAACGCACTCAAGGGCTCCCTATGGAGGGATCGAACCTAGACTTGAGCCGCTGTCGTGCGAGGCCGAGCGAAATTAACCCCCAGACCACGGCGGCGTGATCTGTGGTTACGCGGGCGTGGGCGTGAACACGCTCTCTTTCGAGGGACATGCTGGTACTGATCGTTCGCTGATGTGATTGAATTAGGAGGGTCGGTAAAAATGTGTCGCGGACGTCCTTTATAACGCGCAGTGTTAGGTACGGGTATGGTTTTTCACATTATAACGTATTTTATTTTTAAAATAATATCTTTAGGGTTCTATGATCTAAAAATAACAGCTGTTGTCTTTATAAGTTCTTTTAATAACAGAAATGAACAATATTAGAATATACTGTAGAAACTAAGATACATAAGAAAGTAAACTATTTTTTACAAAATGAAATTTCTAAAGAAAATGTATTTATAATGAAAGAATAGAACAATTTAATACAAAGTATGGTCTCCTCTGCTATTCAGAACTTGTTGGCAACTATTATTCATTGAATTAATGACGCTGTTTATGTCATCTTGCGGTATTCGTTCCCAATGGAATTGTAGCAAATCCTTCAGCTGTTGGGTTGTTGTCGCTCCGTCCAATTCCTTCAAAACACGTCTCTGGAGCATGTCCCATGCGTGCTCGGTGGGGTTGAGATCTGGCATTGTGCAGGCCAGGGCAATACCCGGATGTTCTCCGTTGCAAAGTATTCACTGGTTCGCCGAGCTGTATGTGAACGCGCATTGTCATGCATTAACCTAAAATTGGAGCCAAAGGTTTGTGCAAATGGGTAGACATAAGGTCTGAGAATATCTTCAATGTAATTTTCAGCATTCATGTTTCCATTTCCAAAAACGAGCTTAGTTCGCCTGTTCTTCATAATACCCGCCCATAACATAACTGTTGAGCCGCTGTATGGATGAACTTCCTGAACGCACCTGAGTCTTTCAGTATTTTCGGGCCGACGATACACTCGCACCCTTCTTGTATCAGGCTTAAACTCGAATCGCGACTCATCGGAAAATATAATTTTATCCCATTGTTCCTGGGTTCATGATATGCGATCTCTACACCATTCATATCAACGAGCTCGATTCCCGTGACGTATCGGTGGGCACCTGATTGGGTGTCGAGCTCGTAGGCCGTACTCATGCAGTCGATTTCGCACAGTTTGAGGACTTACATCAACACCACTTGAAATTTGTAGCCTCAAACTTATCTCTCGAGCGGTTAACATCGGCTGGCGTCTTGCAGTCAGTTGTATGTACCGGTCTTGCCGAGTGGTTGTACTCCTTTTACGGCCTGGATGCTGTTCAGCGGGTTCTCCTGTATTATTGTAGCGCTGCCAAAGACGACAAATAACATTTCTATGAATGCCAAAATGTCGAGATACCTGAGATTGATTACTTCCCGCTTGCAACATCCCTACAGCTCTTTGCATTTCATCTGCCATCAAATGACGTCGCTTCATGACGTAAAGAATATCTAACAATTAATTTTGTCGCTAACTTTATTTAAATGGTTAGTAAAATTATAAAATCAAGACAAAACGTAGCAATTAAAACGCACTTAAATTCAAACAAATTCGCAGTAATTTGAATTTTATGAAAAAACAAAACATAATCAATTTTTTTTTACAACCAGCCAGTATGTCATCAATAACAAAAAAATTTACTTACCTACGCACTTTGTTTGAGAAAATACTTAGAAATTAATTAATATAAATGGTAAAATTTGCAATATCACGCATGTTGCTTAGACTTTTTTGAGGTGTGTAGATTCACATTAAAATCATCGAGTATGATAACATTATCATAGGGTGCAGGGGTATTATTACTTTGTGTTAGTGCATCTAGAAACAGACCGAGGGCTAACCAAGGTGGGCGGTAGGCAGTACCAAAGAAGAGCGTTTTCCTATTCAATTTTAGGGTCATACATAGTTGTTCGACATCAGACTGTTCGGGATGAGGTCGTACGCGCGCCTTAATACAAGTTTTTATATAGAAGCCAACTCGTCCATCGCGCCCACCACGAACAGTTACCGGTCGCGGCACATGCTTTAAGCGATACCCTGAAACAGGCGGCGCATATCCTTCTTTTCCGGGTTGCAACCATGTCTCGTTAATCGCCATTATGTCAACTGAGTGATTGTTCATAGCAATTAAGAATTCATCATGACCAGTTGCCAGTGACCCTACGTTAAGTAAGCAAAACTTTAAATATTTATAGTTTAACATGAGAAGAGTGTATTAAAATTAAAACAGTACTTAATGAACATATACACAACCGAAAGAAGTGAAACAACGAAAACCATATTAGGATTAAAACAGCCGCACGTAAATTAGGCAATAGATGAAAACTATAGACATTTAAAACGGCGCACATTCTATATATAATATAAAAGTTGAGTAATATAGTATGTCATATTCGAGTAAAAATCAAGTAGATCGAGCATTACTGTGATAATTTGTGTGTGTTTCTTTTCCACATCTATTGGATTTAAATCTGCTGTGGAACTTTACCCGCAGTGCGCGTGCTTCTAAACAAATTTTAAGGAAAAAAACCGCGATGTGCGCGCGTACTTACAAAGATCGCCCGAATACAACATTTCTTTTTGAAGTTTTTATGCTATCCATTTCACTATAATTCGTCAACAGCTGGCGCCAGACTATATTTTATTGTTCTTCATTTTTGTATTCTAATTTAACATAAATGTGAAAGTAGGTTTTATATAATGTCCAACGCTTAATCGATTGGACGTATTCTAACGAATTAATTAGACGAATCAAGCACAAAGACCGATTATGTTGTAGAATCTCAATAAAAGCAGCATGGCAACATGAGTATTAAAATTTTAAAAAGTATTTTCAAACGACTATTAAATCGTTAACACGTCTCTTTCTTGGTTCATGTTATTAATTTAATTATTACCGTTGTTTCTTATATCTGTCCACTTTCATTTTTTTTATTAAAACTAATATATCATAATAGCGGGCCCATCGGAAGTTATTCTGCCCTGATAATAAAAAAAAATTTGACAAAATATATACCTAAATCTTTCTCATGAACCTCTTTATCTACTGGTGTTAACCGCATGAAATTTCGTTGAGTAGTTTTTGAGTTTATCGCGAACAGACAGATGCCGTAGGCGATTTTGTTTTATACTACGTAATGATGGTGTAATAAATTGTAGATAGTATTTAAATACGTCACTTGAGAACGGGTATTTGGTTGTGTTTTTCATTCTCTGGACAAGATTTGTTTGATACAAAATATTATAAACTAGTTTCACCGCAGCTCCGCGCGCGTTTTTAAAAATGGTATTAAAGAAATGTAAAATTAAGAGACCATGTACAATTACAGAAATGCTCTTTAAAACAATTGTAAGTACGACACGCACGCCACCTAAAATAACATGTAACGTATACATTAGATATGTAAATACTAACAGTGTATATTAAATGAGGTTTACCTCTGAAAACTTAACCCACCATATAACTATTTTAGTGCTTACTTACACTGTACTACGCACTAATCAAACAATAACTTAAAATATTATTATAAAGATTTATTTACATTGCTATAATAATTAAGATTTTCTGACTATACAAAACATAAACGCTTGTCTGTTCTGCAAGAAATTTTATTATGGAACTCTTTACGTAATACGTTTATGGTTTAAGATCTTATTAGGAAAACCTTTTCATCAAAGTTACTAATAATTATAATGTCGAATTGCAAAAAAATAAGCTGAGAATTATGTCTCGAATTCAAATAAAGTATCATTTGAAACATTGATAATGCAGACAAAGTCGCGGGTAACAGCTAGTCTAAAATGAAATAACCTCAATAACATATAAGGTTCGCTATCTACCGGTGAAAGTCCCGTGAAAATAGATCTAACCGTTTTGGAGAAAGCATTGTGGACGAAGTCACGGTTAAGAACTATTATAAATTAAAAAAAGCCTAAATTACTTTTTATGAGGTTAGCTATGTGCCAGTGAAAATCTCGTGACGATTGGTCTTACCGGTTTGGAGAAATCACTGTGGGTGAAGCCACGGTTAATAGCTAGTATAAATTAAAATTACCTAAATTACTTTATATGAGGGCAGTTGTCTGCCAGTGAAACTCTTGTGAAAATTGGTCTAACCGTTTTATGGATAACCCTAAGGGCGAAGCCACTGTTAACGGTTAGTGCAAACTAAAATTGCTTGAATTACTTTTTAAAAGGTCATGAAGATCGGTCGAACCGTTTAGGAGATAGCATTGCAGGATAAACCACGGTTAACAGCGAGTCTAAATTAAAGTAGACTAAATTATTCGTTATGATGTCCGTTATCTGTTGGCGAAAGTTCCGTGAAAATCGGTCAACCCGTTTTAGATATAGCATTGCAGACGAAGCCGCGGTTAATAGTTAGTCTTATTTAGAGTAGCCTAAGTTACCCGCTGTAATTTCAGCTATCCACCAGTGAAATTCCCGTCAAAATCGGTTCAGCCATTTCAGAGATTACCCAGAACAAACAGACAGACCGACAAAAATTAAAAAAAATGCATTTTTGTTATCAGAAGCGTACATACTTTCATACCCAATCGGTGTTTTTTTTTATTTGATATTACATATAGACACTTCACTTTTATTATATGTATAGAAGATATTGTAAGGAAAATGAAAACAAATAGGTTGAAAAATCTCCCTACAAAAAGTGAATAAAACATTGCCATTGCCATTTTATGTTATTGCATTGCTTTATTGTAAAGCGGTTTAGCTTAGACAGATCCGCGGTGTCCCAGTCCGTTAGTGGTATCCACCGCACAATACGAACCCGTACCAAACGCTGCGAGTCATAGAAGACGGCCGTGACATATTTTTATCGACCCTCCTGATGAAATAACGGCAGTGAACAATCAGTATCAGCCTGTCTCTCCAAACAGAGCGAGCTCACGCCCACGCCCTCGTAACCACAGATCACGCCGCCGTAGTCTGGGGGTAGATTTCGCTCCCGCACACCTGATTAGGCCTCCCTCGGTAGCGGCGCAAGTCTAGGTTCGATCCCTCGGCAGGGAGCCCTTGAGTGCGTTACTTGCGCGATACAGTGACACAAAAATTTACATCACTTCTACAACACTATACGATCACCCCCACACACGTGCACGCCTACACGCTTACACATGGAAGTGGAAGGGTTTTATTTTTTTCCCTTATAAAACTAAAAAAAAAACTCTAATTTTCCGATAATAAATATATGGAGGGGTTGTTGAGACGTGCATGCTTGGTACACATATGCGTCTCAACAACTCATACATATATGAATGGTTAGCTAGGTTAGCTGAGATAGGTCGCGAGTTTGCATGTAACAGGCAACAGCCAAGCCGAGGTGTGCCGTGCACCCTTGAGCTAGTTGCCCAAATAAATTCGGCTGAGTGCCTTCAGCGCTCGCCCTTGTAGTTCGGTGAAGCTGTTAAGACCTTGCTAGGTCAATAGCGTAGTCAGTTCGAGAAAAAAAAGATCCGCGGTGTTACATCCAAAGTAACAGCCCAATCCGAGGTTTGGCCATTTTGACACCCTTGAGCTTGTTACCAAGCGGCGAAGTGCCTTAAGCGGTCGCCTTAGTAGTCCGATGAAATTGTAAAGTACCGCCAGGCCAATGGCGTAGTCAGTAAAAAAAAAAATGTATTTTATCTAATTTTCTCCGTTAGCACAAGCTGAAGACGGGACGAGTAGCTAGCTTGAAAATTACATAGATTTATGTTTATTTGTCGCTCTTATTGCGCTGCAGATTGTCATGACCTTCGAGCACTAGATTGAATTATTATACGCCCACCTGAAGCCACATTAAATGTGTAACTACACAAATAGCCTGTTATGATACTTATCTGTAATTACAATTGGTAGGTAATGAATGTTTTACACGTAGGACATCTTCGTCATTAATAGTTTACACCAAACATTCTTCAATGGAGAGCGAGTAATAATGCGTAATTGCGTTATTCGTATTTGATGATTTCCCTATTTCCTCATATCATTCGTAACTTTATTCATTATCCTAGCTGCTGGATTGTGAAATTCATATTTGCAATAATTATCCCGACGTCATACGTATAAAACAATAGGTAGAATATGTTAAGGATCGTCGTGTTACATTTTCATTTTATTTGCATCGTTTCATTGGTTCTGGTTTCAGTAGAACTGGTTCTCTAATTTCGTCGTTCTGTGATCATCCATTACGAAATTGGTAAAGTTTCAACATGTAAAGTTCTCGATTTGTGACATGCTCTGAACGGAATTGCTATTTCATTTGATGCCGGAACATTGGTTCGCCACTGAAATAACACGGATCGTTTGTCGTTTGTTTTTGCAAATTAATTATTTGCGGAAAATATATTTTGCAAATTCATACAATGTTTTTTGTTTTTCTTTAATAGAACCGTCATTTATGAAACGAATTCTGTTTTGTTATTTTTCATAATAAATAACAATATGAACTACATTTATAAGTTTCATGGTAAAGTGGTTAGCACGTCGATTGAAGTGCATACAAACCTTCCTGTTGAGCTGGGCGATGTGAGGAAACCGTAGCACGGTGATGGGGTTTTTGCTAAGCCCGTCCGTCTAGCTATTTACACTTAAAGTGAAATATTGTCGACTAATATGTATGGGTGTGCTAGCAGCTGCTCTTAAAAGACAATCTTTTATGTTAACATGTTTACTATTTTGAACCATGCCAACACCCTTTTTTTACATGAGGAAATCCCTACGGATTCCCACCCTAGCTGGGCAGCTGAGGGTGGGGTATGTCCGACTTGAACGGACTAAAACCCAATGGTGATTTCAATCAGGTGATTGTTGATTTTGTATTAATCTATAGTGTGTATATACATAGTGGAACAGGAGCTGCCGGACTGGCACTGCGTCTACTACCCGGTTAGTTTGGCCCCTCATCAAGGGCCTCTTTGCGGTTGGTCTCAAATCACGCCAACACCTATAACGAATAAATAAAAGTCAATCATTCAAAAATGGAGACGTAGTATCAAGAATCAATATAATTTACTAAATATGAAATAATCATTTCTATTGTCTAAATTGCAGCTATGACAAACATTAACATAACAACTCTCATAGACACATTCTACCGGGGTAGACCATAAGTCTCTTCTATTTTGCACCATTCATCTCTGTTCGCGTCAATCTTGTCTTGGTCTTTCCGGAAAGATTTACGATGTCGTCGACCCATCTTCCTACAGATATTTGAACGCTCCGTTTACCTTCTCTTTGCCGGCATTGTGAGGTATATTGTATGTGCTACCATAAGTTTTATAAGATTCGTACTTACAATAATATCCAGTACAAAATGTCCTATTACTAAGCAATTCTATTCTTGAGTGAAAGTTTGACTTTAATTACCGTCTCCCTTTATGATATAGAATCTATATTATACATACACGTAATAATATGTATATGCAATTGTAGTAAGATATGTTGGTAGTTCTTTAGTTTTTCGTTAGCGCCGATACTACGTAACCAACATTCCTAAGATTTTTCACCATTTGTTCCAATATAAATTTTATTCCAGAACTAATTTATGGGTCTAGTGTTAGCTGTTACAAATTATTTTCGATTTACTATCTCAGTCTTGACGGGAATTATAGTTTTTTTTGTTCCTTTTTCTGTGTTACCTTCTAAATAAAATTTGTTTTTTTTTTTTTTATCTTAATAATGAAGGTCGAAAATATTTTAATCCTGGTCAGGCAAATAATAGAATAACTATTGAATTTGTTACTTCTTTAGAATTTTAAAGTATGTATATAGACATTTAGATTTTAGATCACAATTAATTATTTTTTATATTATCCTTTAAGTACTTCGGTGTTATTTTCCTTAATCATTACTTAAATATTTATTCATCTGATCAAGTTATTTATGTACTAAAAACATTAACTTTGATTTATGTAAAACGTGCCAGTAACAAAGGCTGTTAATTAATCATAAGCGTACCAACGCTCGTTATTCAAAAAGCCTCGAAGAAAATGTTAGCTAACAAATAGTTACAAAACTGATTTCTGAGGTGTATTTTTATGGAATTTAAAAATTTGAGTTAATTTGGTATCATCATACCCGTTCTAGTAAAAGCAGTTTTCCATAATTTTTAGAGAATTCAACTTGCCCACGTGTTTTCTCTAATTTTGTGTGAATATTGTGGCGTGATGGCAGATGTTTTAGTGAGAATTTAATGTTGCTGACATATGTCTACTATTCGTTGTCCTCCTTGGTTCGGTACGCTTGCCTATTCTGGTGGTTGGTAACCGTTCCGAATCGTCGCGTTCATTTTAAATGAATTGTGTATATCATCGAAGGCATAGTTGACCTTACGAGATACTTTATTGTGTAACGGATCGATAGATTAACTTTTAAATTGACTTAGTATTATAAAAATAAGTAATGGATTATGAAATAAGTGTTCAAGGTTTTAACTAAAACAACTTAATTTTGAAATAATCATTATAAATTTAAGTTGTATTAATTTTGTAAATTTTGTCTTTCTTGGTTATCAAACTAAGTTATAAATACACCTAAAACAATAAGTACATAAAACAAATTAACATAATTAATCGGACCATATTTGTGAATTATGATATTAGATGTAAAATAATATACAGATTTGTAAACAGAAACAATGTGATCTACTGCGACCTTCAAGCAAACTTGAAGCCTACACCTACGTTTTGCGTAGTCCTTGTCTATTATAGATACTCTTTACTGGATTGTTTATTTATCTCATTGTTTTATATTATATAAACCATATAAACATAAGTACAGGACTTGACTATAATCACGGTCTCGTTGCCTGCGCGCATGCATGGCTTCTGAGTCACCGGTAAGCGTTGTGCGCACGCCGCATAAAGTCGTCCGAACAGTCCAGTCGTGTCGCGGCATACTCAGGGGACATACATGTCACATAATTTATACACTTAATCTCTTTACGATCGATCGAACTTAAAAAGTTGTTTATCTCGAGTTGTGAGTTAAATATTTCGCGCGGTAGGCAGTGCTGAATAGCGGTGAAGATGACTACGGTAAAGAAGGTGATGGCGATGCGGCAGCTGGACTCCATGTTTGGCAATATGAGTATGGGGGGAGAGGGTCGTCATTCTCCTATAGTCAGTTCCGTTACTGAGCACGATCCTCGATGCGATGTTCACGGTCGTTGTAGTACGCCCTATAAATCCTCGCTCTATCTTCATAGCAGGGAATCCATACCAGGATACTTTAGGGATACTATTTCTCCTACAAATGGTCTCATTATCAGGTCCGTATTAAATTTCTTATATTGCAATATAATATGAGTTGAAATTATTAAATGATTAATAACAATATATAACAACAGACGGCGAGACTCCGTGAAATCGGGGTCTCCTGCGCGCGAGCTGGAACATCCGTCCACTTTTCCAAATATACTCCGCCGAGATCGTCTCAGTCCGTCCATAACGCCCCCACGTCGTGACACACCAAGCCCCACACAGCGTTTTCATACCAAAAGACATTCGATGGGTTCCTTTCCAAATCTAAGCCGCACAAATATAGTAAACTATAACAGACGGGATTCAATGGCCAGTAACGGTGTGAGAGAAATGAAACGTGATTATGTTGGGTCGACGAATTACTTATCCAGGAAGAATCAAGATTCAATCGGTTCCACGAACTCTTTAATGAGGAAAAGCCGGGAACATATTGGTTCCATGAATTCACTGTCGAGAAAGAGTTCTATTGATACAAAGAAATCATCTACAGACTCGTTAGATTTATGGCATGGCACTTGGGAGGCTGAAAGAAACGATTCTGTATTGTCACTAACGCATGACGACGAACGCTCATTCGAGCATAATAAGGTAATTATTTAAAACAGCAAGGAATTGTTTGTACAATAATAACTTGAATTATGGTCCTATACGGAGTATTTGCTCATCCGTATAAACGTATAAGGATAATATAAAAAATAAGGTATGATTTAATAGTCATATTGAATATACATATAATAGTGCCATGATATCACCTCTTTTAATATTTGCGTTCATAAAGGAGAATTTATTGGCTATTGGGCGTAATGGGTGTACATACATTAAATATGTTCTAAGATGATATAAAAAAAACTTTACCAAGCGAGCGAATTACTTAGGTTCTCATTCCGAAAGTAAACTACTAGACATATAATACGGTTTAAATATATCCGTTATGAAACTATTTAGTTACGCTAACGTAACGAGTGCGTCTCAAAGAACTTAGTAATGACGTAGGCATTGATCATGTTTTTGTATTGGTTAAGTGCTGCGAAATTTATACATTTATGCAACGTGATCATGCTATAGGCACTCACATATCTCTTGTTACGTTTCATCTATTAATAATCCAGCTTCATAAATGAATGCTTATTAATTTGTTTACGAAATAAACAATTATTAATGACCATTTAAGGTGACAAATTGTGACAAAGCGCTACTGTGCGGCTTATGTTTTGTTCTTTTGTAGTCAACTTGTTTAATCGTGTTTTGTGTAAGAGAAGTACTGAGTTATTCAATTCTGTTTTTAATAAGTAAAAAAGGACGCTCTCCTTAACTCGTATATTCCATAATTTAATATACTATAATACTTTTAGATATAATGTATAACATTATGTATCTTATATGTTAGAAATTTTTACAAGTAAAAACGATCGTTTGCTTATTACCGTACCGGATATCCTGAATTTAATGTACGTTACACACGCATTACATGCAGTTTTATTCACTTTACGATAACGTAAATACACGCAGCATTGCTACAACTTTTTAAATATATACATATTACATATCTATACTTCTAAATTATTAAAATATTATAAAAAGGTAAAGTTTGTGAGTTTGTGACGTTGTAACATTGTAGGGGGCAATCTCAGGAACTACTGGGTCGACTTTAAAAATTCTTTCAGTGCTATATACCTAATTTATCGAGGATGGTTATAGGTTATATATCATCGCGCTAAGACCAATAGGGACGGAGCACAGATGAAAAATGTTTCAAAATCGGGGTTTTATCCTCTTGAGAACATCGGCTGCGTCCTAGCGTTAGCCCGAAGTAACTATTCCACGCGAACGAAGTAAAAGTAAAGTAACGTATTCATCTAATAATTTTAATATATCTACGTAAACTTATACCGAAGAAGTAAAGAAAGATGATCCCAGTAGAAGTGCTCTCTTCTTTATTTTAGTACATCATTCCATAGTAGCAGTATTTGTTTATTATCAATGCCCAATTAAATTTTTTTAATTATTTATTTATGTCTTATAAAGAAGTCAATCTCGTACTCCATGCATTAAAATATCCTACGTGTACTATATTTTATAAGTATTAAGTATATACATACATAATATATGATAAATGATACACGAATAATACAATGTATTATGCAAATTTAGTTAGAAATAACATTAGCGAAGTAGTTTATCTCTTGTGCGAACACAGTGCGCGGACAGGTCGACTGATCCGCCAGTCATTCGTAGTGACCTATACGGCCATAAATGGACAAAGCCGCCAACCACTATCAGTCTCAACTAAAACATGACTGTGTGTTCATTTGAAGGTGAACAAAATTACAAATGTGACACCTAAAAACTTAATTCTTCATACTACTCCGTATTATTAATTATTATATTCGTATATTCCTAAGAACTGTGTACAAAAAAAAAGTTTTTTTTCATTTGGAATTACTTTCATAAACATTTTTCATTTTTTAGTTTGTGTAAAGTATTTCGAAGTAATATTTCGCTTTTGAATTTGATGACGAGTGTTGTGTAAAAAAAATCACATAGGGGAGAATGTGGGAATTGGGAACACTTAACTTCAAACGCTAAAAAATAATATAATAAAGTTATAAACTAAATCAAATTTTATTGCTACATGAATTTTAGGTATCTATGTACTCAGTAGTCACAAAACGTTACTTTAAATTTACGTTATAATAAAAATATAAACTAAAACAAAAAGCATTGTCGTTCCTGTTTACCCGATACCCTATGGGGTAATTGAGATCATGCCGTGGGGGAAATGGGAACGGTATGATGTAATTAAGAAAGACGTTTAATCGGTCTTTTATGCGTAATTACAAGGCATCTGAAATAATTTGTTAAGTTAAAATATTTTTACACAATCAGCCAGCATTACTATAGGTAATTAGGAGGATAAGGGGTAATTGGGAACGTTCCAAATTACCCACCTAATTCTGTTCCCAATGACCCGAATCAGTCAATATACATAAAAATTGTCATCATTCTCAAAAGCATTTTTTTTTAACTTCAATCTATGTTGCATTTGAGAACAGATACTGCGTGTATGATGTGAGCAAAAACACAATATCTTTGAACTCAAAAATATAATACTTACATGTGTTATTACTGATGACAAAAATTATACCAAAAATACAAAAATGATTGTTCGACTTACAGTGACAACACTAGTGCGTCCTTTCAATCCCACTTTCGCATACGCATTGAATGGCTCTGCCTTCAGCCGTAGAATAGGTTCGCGATAGTGTAGTACGGGAAGATGTACTATTTACTAACTGTTCCCAATTACCCGTCGCTCTCAATTACCCCACTCTCACCTACTATTTTAAAATACATCACAGTATTTTAGGTTTCTGCGCTGGGCTGCTAAATTGAAAAATTAGATATCTGTGTCTTATTTGAATAAGAGTTAGTATGTCTCGATTTCCTGGTTTTTACAGTCGGAGTTAAATTATACTAATATTCTTAATTTGAACGAGTGACAATCTCTATGCAAATAGCAAAATAATGGAACGCAAAACGTCAAGATGTCTTTTGCTGCTAAACACTAAATTTTATTTGTTGTCTCTACAATTCTTTATATAACTGCATTCTCTTATGACATCGTCACTATTTAGTGACGAGTATTTTATAGCTTGTTAATAGTCTACAGATTCGAATTAGTTATTTAACTTTTTGTAAATATTATCACTAAAGTTATATTTATTTAAATTCTTTTAAATAAAAATACTTCAATGCATCGTTATATGCACTGACCCAGTATCAGGATATGTAAAAATAATATTACTTTCTAAATTGTTCGCGACTGGAAGGTATGCTACATATAAATATCATTGCATTACAGGAAAAACTTATTAAGTTACAGTTCCTGGAGAAAATGAGATCCGTTCACCAAGTTTATTATAATTTCGACATAATATTTTTCCGGAATTTTCCTCCTACAAAAGTAACAAACTGAGTGAAGAAAAGTCAATAGACGCCAGTTAATGACTTTTCTAGAATGAAACGACGATATTGTCAACTGTTATATTTATTAGGAAAATGGAGAATGTGAAATATTTCATACGATAAATGTCTCTCAATATCGGTACGGTAAACAATATTTCGGATAATACAAATACGTTCTGGAAGTTCGCGTCTTGTAGTGCATCATTTTCAATTTTATTAAGTAACATGATCCACACTCGTAAACATAACTTTGACCCGAGACAGACATCTTGTTAATCAGACAATAAAGTTCAATTAATCACAAGGCGAGCACGCCATATCTATTGATGATTCATTTTCTGTGTACTTACGTATCCGTGTAACCACCTTAAAATATATACTCGCATACTTTATATATTTGTACTGTCTGTGTGGATGTTTTGGCGTAAACTCCATGAGTCATTTATGAAGTCACGAGCTCTTTTGACAGTTACCTATATCCAGTTTACGAAATTTTTATGGTATTATATGCTCATGGTATTGTGGTTGAGATGTTACATTTCAGAATCAACCAAGTCCAATTGTAATCGATCTTGTATTTTTTTTTACATTCTTATACACTGTGAACAAGTCCAAATTTTGCTGTTCATAAGATTTCTAGTTTTATGATTTTCAAATTTGACTTAAATATAATTTGAAGATCTCTAAAAAATATTAAATCTTATGAATGGCTAAAATTGGACTTGGTTCATTTTGAACACAATTGACCTAATTTTGTAGTATAATAATATTAGAAACATGACGTTAAAAGATCCTCTGTTAAACGTACAGCTTTTAGATGGTGAATACATATAAAGATTATATAAACAGAGCCAATCCACACCTGCATTTTTGTATATTGTGAAATGATACGCTTTGACTATTCCTGTTTCACTCTTCTCATTTATCACCAGGGTCATTCATCTGTAACGGGTTGCACGGGGCTTTTACCTATTGTGTTTATAACATCCATCACGATTATGACAAAGGGGTTCGAGTCGAAAAGCAATTTATTTACTGTATAAGTGCGATCTTAATATTTTTTTCATTCCCATGCGTAGGCCGATATTAAGTTTAGATGAGTTTCAACTGACGTAAAACTTGTTTCATATTTTGAACTGTATATGGTGTGCCCTTGAGTTCCCTCTTTACTAATATGGTGACTAATTAAATGTTTGAATTTTTCTACGTTATTCTTGTAGCGACGTGGGACGCTGACGTGAACAATAATAATCATATAATTTTCCTTCTCGGGATATGCTTAAAAGTAAATAATTAAACATTACGAAATGCTTATTACTGTTATGCCATGTTCTTTAAAAACTATTGAGGCATAATATAGAAGCGAAAGTTATGTGCGTGTAACAAACTAAAAACTTTTTCTAAACTTGGGTTTTGAAGTAATTCACATGAGAATGGTGTCGTAATTTACGTTTTTTCATGCTCTAAATGTAATTCCGTGATCGATATTATTCGGTTACGTAAAGTCCTAAATGAAGTGGATTGTGCGCAATAACATTTTGTTATGACAACTCCCTGTACATATATATGTACAAGCTCTCGTTGCGGTTTACACATGTTTTTTTTTTATTATTTTGTTGTAATTACTGTTGTGTCATCTAGTGGCGAATTATAGAAAAATGAGTAGTACGAAAGTATGCGGTCAAGTATGTACGCATGATGTTCGATTAAGCGGATTAACAGAAAATGATGTGTATAATGATAATACGTACCATAAACACATCCATGAAGTTAATACTTAGGTGTTTCATCTGTCAAGGTGACCGATCAAACGGGGTAAAAGTTATTCGATTTCATGAATACCAGTAACAATTTATGTATATATAAGTTGAGAACATAAGCGCTATAGTATATCGTATTATTTTCTTATTATTTACTATTTTTAACCGACTTCAAAAAAGGAGGAGGTTCTCAATTCATCTGTATTTTTTTCTTTTTTTTTGTGTTTGTTACCTTATAACTTTGGACTGGGTGAACCGATTTTGGTGATTCTTTTTTTTATTTGAAAGCTGGTGCTTTGGTCCCATTTCAATTTGGTTCAGTTCTGACAACGTCATCCAGTGCAAAATCATATAAGTGTTCAATTTGCATTAAGTATGTACACGACGAATAACTCAATATCACGCCAACTGATTTAGATGATTCATTTTATATTTAAAAAAATTTACTTAAAGGGTAGTTTGATGACAGTTTGGTTAGGTTCTGATTATGAGATCAGTGACAGAGTAACACAACTTTCAAGAAACAAGCCTACTTCTTTCTTAAGGGCCGCCAACGCATCTGTGATTCCTTTCGTGTCGCAGGCGTCCATGGGCGGCGGTGATCACTTTCCATCAGGTGACCCGCATGTTTTAGTAAAATATATTTATGTACACTAAAAGTGGAGAAATAAAGGAAATTAAAAAAGAAAGAATTAACCGACCTTAATATTGATCAAAAACCCATAAGGCACTAAAAAGCGGAAAATAAATAGTTTATCAAATTAACCAAATTATTTTTCCGATTCTTAGTACCTTATGGGTGTTTGATTAATATTGAAGTCGGTTAATTCTTTTTTTTGAAAATTTACTTTTTAACAAATACTTTGTTACTCTTTTGAATTACTTTAAACAGCGGTATCGCGTGTACTACACAAGAGATTATTCGTACAGGAATGGTGGTAAGCATTTCTATAAATTGATTATTGAAGGACGATGCCTCGCGTATCTTTCTAGTAGTATTATATATTTGCAAGCGACATCCGAACGAGTTGAGATTGCGATGACCGCGCATGGCCTACTACCCCTTTCACTTATATTCGCATTCAGCGGATCGAGCGGAACGTTAGTGTGCCTTTCTCTCTGTTCTCATCTCTGTCTGGCGTGCGGCGACGGTGGTGCAACACTGGTGGTGGGCCGGCGCACCGCTGCACGCTGCTCGCCGCCCGTGACACCAGTAGCGTAGTTTCCTCGTGTACATCCGCACGGATCCGACAACGCCGCGCTCGGATGTACCATCGCGATCTGACATGAAGTCCAAACCGGCACTCTACGTGGACGCGTCATTCAGACCGTGGCCACCTATTACGCGACAATCACAACCCAATTTTTATTTTCGACCACCAGACCCTATGGAATTAAGAAATTTCAAAACTTCATCCTCTAAGGGATCGACTTACTCGGACTTTTCTGGATTGAGCGCGTACAGTAATAAATCGAGAGATTATTATTTTATGTCACCAAGTTATCGGTCTGCTGGTGCGCCAACACCCAGTAATCACGGCGAGTTATATGAAAGAGAGAGACCTCGCCAATTAAGGAACCCTAATACGTCTCCACCAGTACCTTGTCCGTGCAACCGTTCCCGATCTTTGGAAGACGTTCGTACCGACGTCGTCACAGAATGGGAGGACGATGATGAAAACGGTAATCGTATTGTGGCACCAGCAACTAAATTCAATCGGACATCGAATACAACCAATGAAGCTTTCCAAAAACAAGGATTTCTTACTCGTCACTCCATGGAGAATCTAACCGATAGACCGCAATTACTACCCCCTAAACGTGTGCCGGTCTTTCAGGTAATTGAACTAACTTTCTACACAGACAGCCAACTCATTGTGTCATGACTGTGTTGAAATGGTTTATTTGAATGCCAGAAGAGTTATCATGTACAGCATTTAATTAACTACAGTGTTCAACTGTTACGTACAAATTTATGCGCACTTTCTAGGTTTCTAAATGTACTCTGTGCTAAGCGATGTGAGTAATGTGGGCACAATTTATTGACTCATATGGTATAGTTATATGATAAATAAACCATTGTTGAATATTATTTAGTCGGGATATGATTGTGGCGTCAGGCCCCGTTCAGCTCCGTTGAACCGCGACTCGCCGTCCTGTGTTTAACGGATGTTCAATATTTGTTTTTTTTATTATTACATTTACACGCACACACACATATATACACATGCGCATCACTATACTTTTAATCTAGAAATTGCTTTATACATTATGTGTTATTGCGAATTTGGGTTTCTAGGTGATGATACGTTTTTGCCTCGTCGTGCCCGCTTGTCACTTGTGCAATGCGAGTGAGAATTAATATTGTTACAATGAAGCTGTGTTTAAAAGTTATTAGTTAATTATAATTGCGTAATAAACGTAAAGTTGTGATTGGGTGGCTAAATGTGATAGGTTAACCCACATATGCTACCTAAGCAACGAAGATCTATTAAATGTAACTTCGTTAATCAAGTGTATTCTATTTCTCCAGCTGCTGTTGGAACATTGCCTGATTTAGGCTTTTCGCTTGAGTATACATGAACATCTCACACTACGTTGTTCTACAATAAATGTAGTATCCACTTGAGAACTTGTCTACTTAAAAAGTTGTCAATTCCTCGACAACTATGTCTGGCTTTTTGCACATAAGCATCCCAACCTTAATAGCTATTTCGATGGCGGTAATTTTATAGGAAATTATTTCATCTTGTCACGTAACGATAACTCGAGCATGTCTCTTCCCAACGCTTGCTGAGCGATTCGTAACTTATTGTGATACATTGTCACACATATATCTACACACATACACATTCTCACAAAACGTAACAACATCACGCAAGTTTCTAATTGTGTAATGTGTAATAAACAGAGTAAAAATTTTAAACAACTTTCTGTACACTCGTAATACAAAAACTTATTTCAAATCATCACGAATTCGTTTTGATCTTAATTACAATTTGTCAATTTATGTCATGGAAATTTGTTTCGAAAACGTTACGCAATAATCGCATTCGGTTGCGGATATTAAATGTTTTCTAATTTTGTAGATATTATGCTATATTATATTAGCAAGTGACCCCGACTTCGCTGTTGGTAATTACAATAATAAAATTTCCGTTTTCTCATCACTACATTTTATAACGCAAAGTCATTTGCCACGTGTGTCTTTTGTCAGTTCGCAATAAACACAAAACCTATTGAACCGTTTTCTCGAGGTAAGGTAAAGTGATTCATAAGTTAGGGTTAGGTATATAATTTATCAAGGTTTTTTTTAATATTAGGACAGGATAATGTTCGTCGGACCCACTAGTATAACAATAAAATTTAGCCAACGTCACTTAGTGGCGAACTATAGTACAAAGAATAGCAAATAAAATCTTCATGCAAATACACTTAGGTGTGCTGCCTTTGATGATGATGACCCCTCAAAGGGTTTTCGAATTTTTCAATCTGAGAGAAATATATATATATATATAGCAACATCAATTTGATATACATATATAAATGAATATGTTATACATTTGTAAATGTTATTATTAACTATAACATTATTATAATAGGTTCATAAATTTTATACGTTTTGTAACTGCACTGAATCCATGTAATCTAAATAAGTCATTATAATATTCTTAATTGCTTATAGGATGTACGTTGAGAATATATTTATAAATTAAAAATAGTAAAGTTTAATATAAATTGCCTCTAATTGGCTATTTCAAAACAGTTACGTGTGCAGTTAGATGTTATATAGAACATTATATTCTTTATGTTAAAAACACTAATTATATAATATACTAGCTGTTACCCGCGGCTTCACACGCTTTTTTTAAAAATATATCAAATAAATTTAAAATTTTGATCACATATCCAGTGTAAATTACAATAAAATTCTTCCAAAAATATTTGTAAGTATGACACGCACATCATCTACTGTAACAGGTAACGTGTACATTTATATATGTGAATACTATAACATAATAGTGAATCGAATGGGATGGGATTTATCATCAGCCATATAACTGGAACTTTAAACTGTTATATACCACCCTCAGTGCTCACTTACACTATATAAGAAAGTAATGAAAATATTAAGCTAAACATTATCGAACAATATGTGTTAAATCTTTTATTATATAGATATAATATGTCCATAGTGTCGATATAATTAAGTCATTATCATACCTTGCTATAATTTAAATCATATATAAACATATGACTTTCAATTACAACAGCGATGCCCTTGGTGTTGCAGTTGTTCATAGGCGATGGTAACCACTTACCATCAGGTGGGCCGTCAGCCTATTTGCTGCCTTTTGGCATAATATATATATGTATATATATATAGTCCAGTACAGCGCACGTCACACGTGCATGTTTACAGTGAACAACATATTTTTGATTAATTTCACACGGACGAATGCATGGATAACAGTTCATCACAACATAGTGTCAACAAAGTCGTGTTTCACGTCTGTCTATATGTCTGTTCGCGATAAGACCAAAAACGCATCTTCATGCCGTTTTAACCAATATATAAAATGATTTTTGGACAAGGTTTAGGTATAGTTTATCTTATTATTAGAGCAGGTATCGTCTGCTGAACTCGCTAGTTTAAAATAAAACAGCTAATTAGTTAGTTATTTGCCCGTAAAATTCCTGTTCAAATATTACTTGTAGTCCGTTGAAGCTGTTAAGACCTTGCTAGGTCAATGGCGTAGTCATTTCTAAGAAAAAAAAACCGTTCAAATAGGTCCAGCCATTTCGAAGATTACCCGGAACAAATAAACGAACAGACATATCGACAGAATAAAAAAAAAGATTTTGATATTTGTTGCACCGCAGATATATGTATTCATCAAAAAGTCTTTATTTCTATATTATATACACACACTTTATTCTTATAATACATAATATATCACAAACCAAAAATTCGGAACAAAACTAACGTAGTATAAACTTTTTGAGGAGTTTTTGACGGTATTTCAATCTGTCATGTAAGGGATTTTGTATTTTATTCATAATCTTGTGTTATTTAACTATATATTGTGTTAAATTGGCGGCGTTTTATGTAATATGGTTTGTTTATTGTGCATAAGTGAAATGAATGAAAAATAATACCACGGAGCATGTATTCTGGGGTCTTGAAAATTAAGAAAATAAAAATTTACGAAACATTATATAGAAGTTTGGCGCTTATACCTTTACATTAACTTAGACATAGAAGAAAACTGGGTAGAGAATACACAAGAACTACCTATATTGACAACTTCAGAATTGGCAGTATGGATTAATTCCTTCGCCTGTGTTGATGGACGAATAGTATTACTACTAACCTTTTAAAATAGCAGCACAAAATAGACTTTAAAAATGTTTGCGATAGCGACCTAATACTTATAATCAAAAATTGGAATTAAAAATAACGTAGAATAAACTTTTGAACAGGAACACAAAATAAACCCTAATAATGTTTCCGATAGATTGTTATCATGTTACCATGGCAACGCATATAATACTGACACTGAATCGCAGCGGATGCTCTAAAAATAGCCCGATTTTGAGACATTCTTTATTAGTGCTCCGCTCCTATTGGTTTTAACGTGATGATATGTAGCCTATAGCCATCTTCGATAAATGAGCTATCTAACACTGAAAGAAACTTGCAAATCGAACCGGTAGTTCTTAAGATTAGCGCGTTCAACCAAACAAACAAACAAACTCTTCAGCTTTATAATATTAGTATAGATATATATTATGCTTCGATTTTAATAGTTATAGTATCTGTAATATTAAAGTTGTAAACTTTCTATTGGTCCCGAATGAGTGAAAAGGTTTGATTGGGAAGTTAACCTATTTGTACTATTTATTCGCTAATTATTTAATAAACAAGTGTAATTATAATATATGCAAATGTTAAACTCTTTATTTATTCCTTACAATTATTACCGGGATATACGGCTTTATTTCGACAACGAGACAACTAGTTTTAAATATTTCATTACAGACACAATATGGTATTAACGTGATCGACTTTTGATTCACAAAGTAAGCCTTCAAACAAAAATAGTGGTTAGAAGAAAATAAAAAAATTATATGAAATTGCAGTCCAGGACACATATCATTTATGTTATGTTGGAATGTATATTTCTATATTGAAAATACATTATTCAATAAAGCGCAATCACATACTATATTTAATGGAAATCGCTTATTTGTTATATTTTTATAGTATGGTACAATAATATGAATTTAAATAATTTCCGCGACATTGTCTAGTAAGTTGGTAAATGAAATGAACATCTTTACTGATAATATTATATGATGTAAAAATTAAATTATGTGCTCAGTGTAAATTACCTTTTTGCTAAAAGAATGGATTACTATTCACAATCTAAAAATGTGCACATAGATCCATTAACAGATCAAAAGTATGCTTTCTGTTACAACACAAAGTAATATTGTTTAGATACGAATTTTAGATAAGCAGAGAATGATTGTGGCTTTATAGATAAAGGCCTTTAGAGAACGTTAGGTTGACCAGTAACCTTAAAATGTTACACTGAGTTTGTACTGGCAAATACATTTTAAATGATATAACGCATTGTCTTTTTTAAGTTATAGTCTAAAAAATATTTATATTAAGTTGATGTTTGTGTATCACATTCGAGATATATAAACTCAAAACATTTCGACCGATCAACTTGTACAATGTACACTTGCCACATCAACTTACGTGACGAAAATTTGGACACTGAAAATATCCACTTCGTTATAAGTAACTATTTATTACAACAAGTAATAATAAACATGTGTTAAACCGCGGGCATATATAGTTATAATATATTATGTTTTTCTAGAGATAATACCGAAAAAATAGGCTTTCACAGCACATTAATATATAGTAAGATTCACTATAGAGGTTGTGACGTAACAGATCCGTGTTCTTTAATAAATTTTTAAACCTCTCTTAACCACAAAGATCAACATAAATATGTAAATGAGCTTGTGTTTAATTATCGATTACTAATCAATTATATCCAAGTTATTTAATATATTATGGTTACATTATACATTTACTCTCTAATTTTGCCTTTTTGCTAAAAGTGTTTTGTATATATTCCGATTTCTTGTTTCCGCGAGTTATATTTTTCCGAATACGACTAAGTATATAGAGGTTTCTGGTGTACGTGAGGTATTAAAAATATTCATAATGTAAATACAATCAGATCTGATCGATATATCGGCAGTAAATTAAATAATAAAACGCAGATCAATCCGGCGCAAAACAATTGGAAATCTGATACACGAATTGATACGAGAGGCTTGCCAATAACTGTCAAATAGCTATCGAATTGTGGAATACGCTTTAACAATTGAATTACACGTATATTTTAAACCGTATTTTACGTCGGTTCACATCGTAGATTGACCAATGGACTTTAAATATGAACCACGTAGATAATAACAGAGTTTGGGATTTATGTGTACCGATTATTTTTGTTCATTTTTTTTACCGTTCTATCGTAATAGATGATTGGAGGTATTTAAAGATATTTATTTGTCTGTGTCGTATTAATAAGAAAGTTTATGTACAATAGATAATTCTGAGATGATTTATCTTTAAGATTTTTATACAGTTTGTTTGTAGAACCGTTCTTAATTAAGTCTATACGGTAGAACTTTTTAAGCTAACTTTAATAAGTAGAAAAACTTCAGATTACTGGAGAAAATATTTTGTTTTCTAGAAAATACAGGACTTTCTAGTTTTGTTTCTAGAAAGTCCTCCTTTCTTCCGAGGAACTTAGTTACTTGAAATTTCAATCCTCTATGTCGAAATAGTCAGTGAGTACCTACGAGCCGTCTCAGTTGACGGTTTCCCGCCTTAACTCGAAAACATAAATTGGACCCCGCTATTAATTTTTAATTTTACAACGTATTACCTCGATCGTTTGATACTAATTAGGTACCTCTATAGCACGATGAAAATTAAGTTACCAACTATTCAGATTAAAATGTCAACAATAACTTTTAATTAGTAAAAATGAATATTAAACCTTTCCCTTTAAGCCGAAAATTCATAACTACTCAAATTTTTTGGCATCTCCCTTAAAGTTCAACTTACAGGTGGTAAGTTCTGCTATATATTTCATTAACACAGATTGATTATTGTTATTAAATCAGGAGAAACGTTAGTTAAAAATTCTTTGTTAATACGTTAAATTCTTTAATTTTACTCGTGATACGAATACGACAGTAAACATAAATCTAACGTAGTTTATATTATTGTGAGCTTTCTATAGTGAAAGCAGACTATCACTGTATTATAGTTGACAGTAAAACGACCCAGCTTCGCATTGGTTCAATATGTGATGTCATGAGTGTTTAAACGAATTAGGTGATTTTTTTTGCGCTTAGACATCACACTCATAGAATATGGTAATTTATACACAAACGTCCTTTTTTGTTGCACTTAATTTCAAAACTGTGATATATTCATTAAAATAATACAATGTTTGTGGTCATTCAGATCTACATTCACTGCCCAATATACGCAATCTATATATTAATACGTGAAGCTAAAACTTTGTACCCCTTTTGGAGCGAAATATGCGAATGAGTGAATGTGAAATTTAACATATTAAAGTTTATATGAAGGAGAAATGCATAAAGCTATTTTCTTAATATGAAATTCATTAAAAATACATTAAATTAATTAAAATAAACATAACACACTACTGCTTGAATGATACACGCATGTAAATGAAAAAGACGTTTCGCCATCCTTCCTTATTCTTTTTTTTATCACCCTTACTCTAATAACAATAATACTTAAAGTATCTATTTCACGCTATTTCATTCCTTATCTATTTATTTTTTCACTCTCATCGTGCTATTGTACTGTCTTCCCGTTCACTCTTACGTTCCGTAGCTTTATTTAAAATTAACTGATAAAATTGTAGGTTAATTTTATAATAATATAATGTGTAAATTCATTATATACATTAATGAACACTGAATAATTAATTGATGAATAATATATCTTTAATAAATTTATGAAACCACTGAAATAATAATTATTCTCTTTGGCCTTATTGAATGTCAAAATGAATTATGGTCAAATTTTGATCGATATTGAATAGGTTACGGATTAACGCTGTATTTATCGAAATATCGTTGCAGAGAAGTAATTATTTCTTAAATAAAATGTAAAATCTGAAAATTATTGTTGTAAATTATACGTCCGTAGTCGTACGTGTTAAATTCCGTAGTACATTATATTAATGTATATCATAAAGTTTGTCGTAACCAACAGAGATGCTCTAAAGCTCCTTAGAATATGTAGTTTTATCTCTACTTTATATAAATAATAGCGGGCAAAAAATAACATAACAAATTATACACCTAAACCTTCCCCATGAAAACCGTATGAAAATTCGTTCAGTGTTTATTGAGTTTACTGCGAACAGGCCGACAGATAGACAGACGTGACAGAGGAGTTTGTTTTATAGTACGAGTATGTAGCCATAATATACATATGAACCTTCTAGAAGTAATTCTCTAAACGATCGTGTTTTTTTTTAATATGTTACCTATGTAGAGTTTAGAAGACCTAAGCGAATACACAAATGAATGTAACAAACGATTTTATTTTGTAAGGTTTACAGATTATAATACGATGCGTACTGATTTGATATTTTCACCTGTATATACTTTGTAGAGTTAACCCTTGACCACAAGCTCACCTGATTTGTTAACTTATTTAAAGGCCCGAGATGCTATTACGGCATGGCTTACACACCTACAGGTTTTGGCGATAGATTATCTAAATAAGGGTCGGTTAGAGTAGTAGACGAGAGTTAGAGAATGCTTCACAGCTATGCTTTATTATTATGTATTTTCTTTATCGTAAGCTCAAGCTCATTGTAAATTTATGTTACAATAACTGTAAGCATAAATGTTTTGAAACCACATACAGTCTGTATGTATTTAGAGGCGAAACATATGGACGTTGTTCGTGATTTTGTAGGTCGCTGTAATTAGGTGTTTATATTTAATTGACATGCGTTTCTCATATTATACGTGCGTACACAAATATAAAATGAATATGCTAGCTGCTGGACCAAGGAGACGGTTACTAAATACATGGGATAGAAGAATAGTTGGGCTAACACTAACACGCAGCGGAAGCTTTCAAGAGGAAAAAACCCCGATTTTGAAACATTCTTCTTTGGAGCTCCGCTCCTATTGGAGGGCTTTGAAATTACGGTCAGTAATCTTTTTGTGTGTCGAAGAGTGTTGAAAATAGCGGTTCTCGTTAGATCACCGAAATTAAGCAACGTCGGGCGTCGTCAGTACTAGGATGGGTGACCGTCTGGGAACACCGCGTAACTTTGGGGTTTTTGTTGTATTTTTTTTAATTAAAATTTAACCCTGTAATGCAAAAGTTTCACTTTTATTGTGTCCTTAGGATACCTTTTATTTTATTTTTATCGATAACACTAAAGTTTATCAATGTTAATTAAACATATTGGTAAATATATACTATATTGTTTATCTATGTACATTTATATATAGAGAAACTATAAATATAATAAGAATATAAATCTAACGTGTCTATACTTTTTAGATCTTTGAAAAAAAAATGGATGCAGGTGACTATAAATGAGTAATAAAATACATTTCAGTTATTTTTAGAAATGTCTGTCTGTCTATTTAGACACGAATCATTGCTAAAATACTGCGATCATGATAAAATCTCTCCAAGAAAACCATAAAGCATATCTTTGAGTAACATTTAATCTTTGTTTCATTAAAATCGGATCACTCTATCAAAAGTTATTGCTTTGTTAACGACGACGCGACGTAAGTAGGAGAGAAAAGTAGATAACTAAATGAACTTGATACACTAATATGATTTTAGTCCCTGTTTTTTTTATCTAAGGTTCCACACGGACGAAGTCGCAGGCACAGCTTGTATTATGTATATCATTACAGGATTAAATTTCATTTACGTGTAAATAAAAACATCGGTCACGTTGTATTGTACCAGGTACAGACGGTTAGTGTGAGTTGGATATATTCTGTCCGTTACACGTCACGCATCATCGCAGAAAATTTCTTATCAGTCACTAATGTTGTCATACAGGCGTGTGTTAATAAACCTGTTCTTTAGAGGCCGTCGCACCTGTGTTTTTACTCCTTTGTGCAGACATTTGGTAATTCTCTATGCACGCTCTATTAACGTAAATAAATAATTACTGTTATCGTTCAATGTAAATACATTTTATGAGAACAGTCAGTTTTATGTATGTAATTGTAAGAGGTAAAAAGGTGTGCTCCGCGTGCTTAAAAGTCTCTCGTAAGGTACCATCATGTAAATATTTATAGATCATGATGACGTATACGTTTTTTTTAAAACTCAACTGTGTGTGATTTCATTAGAAAGTTAAATAAAATCAAAGTTTTCGAATTATTGAAGACAAAGCGGTAAAAATGTGCGCTCGTTTCTCAAGTCCACATTGTTAAGTGACTCATCTGATTTATATAATATTCTTTGTGTACGTATTACAAGTGTCACATACAATAATTTGGGTTACCACACTTCTCTACGTTGCGTTATCGTATCGTACATTATATCGACTAATCATAGAATACACGTTATGTGCCAATTATAAATACTTATTAAAATGCTTATACTTTATTTTCATACAGATAATAAATGTTATTTGCTCGAATAAAAGATGACAAATAATATTGGTAACTTAAACGACATTCTACTTGTGTAATTATAATTGACGATTACAGTATGTAGTGTATATATGCAGTACGAATTAACCTCTGAACCGTCTTATACCATAACCGTTTTATTACAAAAAAGAATAATAGGCATTGGACTCTTACTTAAAAAGGTTTACTCACAAAAGAGTGTCTTACCCTTATTTACAGATGGATATTATTTATATTGCTTGCATAAAAAACGTAAATCAGATGTTTAGCTAGAGACCGCTTAGACACGTTTTTGTAATAACGTATTTTTAACATGACTTTAACTAGATTTTTAATTTTACCCGCTGTTTAGTAAAACTTGTGTTATACCCAAGTTTTATTTTTGTAATAAGACCGTAAGTGATAAGTTCCATACAACCGAATCTAGATCTTATGATTCACTTGTCAACAAATTGTTGGTAGCATAAGTTAAAAAAAAAACCAAATTCGAAAAACTTGAACGATAACAAATTATCTAATGTGAAATTATCATTAATAAAATTGGCTATATATTTAAAAACACGTTTTGCCTTTGAAATCTGAATCTAAAAAAATCAGCCGAGGGGTTAAGCAAAAAGTTTAATAACCTTCTCAAGGTGTGATTAGAAGAAAAGTACGGACAACAACAGTATTAAAAACATTACTAGTGTTTTATCTAAAGTGCATTATAATAGTCGTATAATGTTTACGATCTCCTGAACGCAATAAACGAGACTACACTAGTTTCACTGTGCGCAGTTTGCTTGTTTTGTTCGTAATAAACGCTCCCGCTTATGTTGTTTAGTTTAACTTGTTGATGTTGGACATTCTAGACATATCTATTTATTATTAACTGCTGTCCGGGACATGGTAATCAAGAAAATATGTGGTATCATTGGTATAAAGTGTTTTTGTGGATTAATTCTGAGATGTCTTTTAATTGGTTGTAATTTTATCAAAATCCCCACAACGCACGTACCGATTTTAATTTGCCTGTGATCCTTTGTATTATTATTGTTTAGCTCCTATTGACAAATGATTATGTAATTCATTACAAATATCTGCCACTAAAAATCTGGTCAAAATCGGTTCAGCCATGTAGGAAACTATCTTGGTCAATAAAATAATTTCTGCTTTTATGCATATTGTATGGTGTCCAAGTAAATCTTTACCATAAAGTAGAGTCAAATTTATATTGTATATTTTGTATATTTATATTGTACATTTACATTTTCACATACTTTTTTATTATGGCTTCCAAATTAAGCATAGCCAGGATACGATAAAGCACCTTGTTTTACAACAACAATCATCTTAGTGGGCCTTACATATATGCAATTTATAAAAAGCTAAATAGTTAGTAATCTGATAAGTAAACATATACTTTGTCACAAATATACATACATACATATAAATACTCACATGTTCTGAACATAAAACTATATAATCACAATTCTGAATAGATATTATATATCATGTAACTACGATTTAATTTTAAATGTGTGTTCTGTTTATATATATATATGTTGATAGTTTACTGATCTACGAGAAGATCTAAATATTATAATTTGTTTTAGGCTCAGAGCAGAAATGGTAACCACCAAGCAGCGATATCGTCGCCTAGCGCAGTTGTGGCAGAATCGAATGATTCGAGGCCGACATTCAAGCCGGTCACAGTTCTCGAAGATTTGCAGGCAGTGCGCTGCGCGGAGTTCCATCCCAATGGTAAATTGTACGCCGTTGGGTCGAATACAAAAGCGCTCAGGATATGCACGTATCCCAAAATAGAAGATGTCAAGTAAGTGTTTTTGTTTTGATTCTTCATGATAAATCGCTTTTTATTGTATATTCTATATCTATATTGTATATTCTATGTATCTTATTTTATCTACCTATACTATATTGTAATAGAACAGTAGAACCATCGTGCCACGTGTTAGTAGATTGAAAAACTGATTGCGCGGCTATTGTAATTTTTTTTATATCATAGAAGGCAAACGAATAGGTGTGTCACCTTATGTTAAGTGATCACCACCATCCATAGACACCAGCAAAACCAGAGGAGTCGCAAGTGCGTTGCCAGCCTATAATGGAGAGGAAGAGAGGAACAGGGGAAAGGGTAGGGAAAGAGAGGGAAGGGAGAGGGAGGGAGGTGGGCCTAATGACTAACTAAACGTTAACGTTAACCTTCAAAACTATTAGACAAATTTCGACGGGATTTTCAGCGTGAGCCCTTTACGCATGACTTGGGCGACATATATAACCTTTGTTTCATTAAAATCGGATTACGGAAAAAAAACTTCTAATATCTGTTCAAATTAATGAAATTCTTTAAAATCGAAAGACCTTTTCGTCATTAGTCAGTAGAACTATAAAATTATATTACGATACGAACGTTTCATTTATGATTAAGATTAACTAGTAAGAATACAAGTCACTCTACTATGTAACAAAATGTTATTTCTATAAATGGAAGCAACGGAGTGTCAGATTTCCGTATTCGACCTTACGCGAGGCGACGACCCTGGCTTTCTTCACTCCGCACAGGTAACCTCTCTCGGCCGTCGGCAAATTACTTCGAATAGTGTCAGTGAAGTATTTTATCCAATTTTAATATTCTTATGAAATTAAACCTTAAATTATCGCTTTTATAAAAATCATAGGCATCAGTATTATTGTTTTGATATCGGTATAATTTAGTAACAATTGAACGAAATGTTGACCTTCAACAATATTTACAGTAAATTATTTTTCAATGAAAGTAGGAGAAGTTATATATTTTCTTAGTTTGGTGAAGCTGTTAAGACCTTGCTAGGTCAATAGCGTAGTCAGATCGAAAAAATTATATATTTTGTCGTAAAAAAAAACAAACTACACATCGATTAAATTATTTGAATTCAGTTTAAATCGTATCGTTCGTTTTAATCTACATAACTTATACAAGGGTAGTCCGGTGTAGCTGTTAAGACCTTGCTATAGAAATAGCGTAGTCAGTTCGAAAAAAAAAAGTTCGAAAAAAAAAAAACTTATACAAGGAGAGGAGACAAACAAGCAATTCAATGAAAGGCGGTCAATTGACGCTACTTTTAGACTTATTAATCGTATTGGTGTTGCTCAAAAATCCTTGCGTAATGTTATACAATGCAAGACTATTTAACACCTTTCTTCCATACTAAGGTACTCGTCAATATTTTGACCGTTCTGAAAATAGCCGTAAGTCAAGCTTATAACGTAGTCGTGAATTTAAAACAAAGAATAAGAATTATTATAGGAATCTAAAATTGGCATTTCTTTATCCTTAAGTTGTTTCGATGTTATACAATTATACGAATTTGTACCCATATTTGTGTTCTGCGTAATTCAGAGCGGTCAAGAAGTTTGGCGAGGACTATGTGTCAATCAATGAATGTATCGATTTTACGAATTACGAAGATTTACTGAAAAAACTAGGGATTGTGGAAAATGTAATGGGATAACTTTAAAAGGTTTTTGTTGATACTTGTCTTATAAATATATGTACGTTAGATATATTCGAAAACTCCTAATGGACGTTATTTTTATCGATGGTCTCACAATAATATTGTATTTTCGTTTGGTAGTTGTTCCGTTCTACCTAATATTTTTAAATGTTAATGATGATTAATAAATTACTATACAGTTTATAGTATACATGAAATATTCATTGTAGGTTAATAGGTTAAAATCGAATTTGTATACAAATTCGGGGTTTGTAGTCCGGTGAAGTTGTTAAGACTTCGCTAGGTCAATAGCGTAGTCATATCGCAAAAATACAAATTTGGCAACATGGATAAATACGTTCGCGTATTTTTTGACGCTCCTTATAACTGGTTTCAGCATGAATGGATCAGGGGTAACAAGGCCACCTCCCCCCTTGCTCCCCCTTCTCCTCTTTACTGAACCTGCCTCCCCTGTCCCCGGCCCTTCCCCCATTCCCCATTCCCCATTCCTCACCAACACAGGCTGATAACGCACTTGCGAATGAACAGAACATGAGATATTTGAGTTGACAGTTGAGAATACAATTTGTATTATTTTTATTTTTTTCATGCCATAGGAGGCAAACGAACAGGCGGTTCACCTGATGTTAAGCGATCACCGCCGTCCACACTTGCAAGACCAAAGGAGTCTCAAGTGCGAGGCCAGCCTGTGTTTGGGGGGAAGGAGTAAAGGGGAGTGGGATGAGGGAGGGGCAAGGAGAGGAGAAGTGGGCCTCTGGGGCTCTCACTGACCGAATGAAACGCAACTATGCAAGTATTGTTACTTCACGTCGGTTTTCTGTGAGAGGGTGGTACCACCTCGGACGAGCCGACCCATTCATTCTGAAACCAATAATAGCTTTAGCGAGGCTCTAATACCTACAGATTATATTCTTATGATTATAATGTTGATTATAAGATTCTTGTAATTAATTAAAAAATGCGCTAGGACTTACTATCTAGTTTAGTTTGTGCTATTTTCGTACATTTTTCTGTTAATATTGTCCCGGACTTCATGCTAACGGCAATAGATTCATTTTCTACTTTTTGCTATGATTTTTGTGTAACACAGTCGGGTAATTTAATAAACTTACTCTTTCGAAACGGTAAAGATAACTAGGAGGGCCGTCATTTTTAAACAAATATTGGTAAAAAAATACGTTCCATCGTATGAGTATCATTCTAACGTAAATATTATTGCTGTGTCCACTACAATTATTTATTCTGTTGCAGAGTTTCTGCTACAAATTTCAATCACCAATAAAAATATCGTGTTCAGCGTATTTCGTCCTTTTATTTTCATGTTTATACAGAGTAAGGTAATATAAAGTAAAAATTGTTTTAAAGCCTCGTGCAATTTTACTTACAAAGTTTAGCTTTCAAATTTATTTTGTATTGCCACGAGTTTCACTTTTCTCAATTAAATAGCTTGGTTTTCCGAGGAAGGAATGAATGAAAAAGTAGAATATTATTGTGAAAAAGTAGAATATTATTGAATAAGTCGGTCTTCATATGTAACTAATAATTTATTGTATATGAGATATAACAAGGAATATCGATGTATATGGTACATTTTACTTATAATTGGTTATTAATTATATTTTCTACAGTACTTTAAAGTCTACATTTCGTGTAAGTTTATTGTGGTGATACATATATCTATTAATTTATACTAGTGGGCGCCCAGTGGTCGACATTCGACCATAGTTTAGTGATTTTTTAAAGTTTGAACTTTATTAAGGTTCTTATGTCCAAAGTTATACTTCTATAATCAAAGGTTTTCATCATGGCTACTCAGTTATTTGCCATGGCCTTTTAATTATATAAACATTTAAAAAAATCTATGTATAAATGAAAATTGAAATTAATTATAAATTTGAAACAAAAACGTGGTAAGGCTATCAAATTTTAAGCAAACATAACTTTACGAAAATAAAGAAATTTATCGCAACCCATGACACAATTTTCAATTAATTTTACACGACACCATGGGCGGGTGGTATTTCTGTGTGATATTGAATTAAATGTAGTGTGTTCATTATGAGAAATAGTGATATGCCCAGTATCATCGTTTGGAAAAGTAATGGATTCACAATACAATCAAATGGTGAATCCAAGACAAAGATGTTTTTAATACTACCATTAGCTTTTGAAAATAAATTCTTTTTTTACTGCTACATGAGGTTGAATTGCAACATTGTAACCATGTCTGAGTCATGGATTACTTTTATGAACAAAATTCTTTTTTGATTATTCAAGGTATTATTTAGCTCATTTTTTTTATTAAATCATCATTTGAAGTTTTTTTCACCATAAAAAATAATAAACGTTACAATAATAGTTATATTTTATAATATCATTGTTGAATGTAGGATGAAAAATGGTAATTGGAACGTAAGAGTTAAAAAATACATACAGTCGAGCATAGCAACCTCCTTCCTCCTACCTTTTTTAAAGTTCGTAATTATTGACGGCTGTCAAAATGTCTTTTATATATACATGTGTATATATGTTGTGTAAAATTTGAGTAGTAGTGTGAGTAGTGCATATTTTAATTAATTTAATGTACTTCTAATGCATTTTATATAAAATAAACAGCTTTCTGCACTTCTCCGCCATATAAACTTTAACTATGCCAAATTTTAAGTTCACCCGTTGACGGGAAATAGGTTAAAAAGGGGTACAATTTTTTTGCTTCTCGTATTAATATATAAATACGTAATCATTAAATAGCACCTGGCCGACCGAGTTTAGCTGGGTTCTTTAAAAAATATTTTAAATTAAGATAAACTGTTAGGTTTGCCTCACAAAATTAGCATCTTTTTTCACAAAAAAAAAAAAAAAATATTTAAAAATGATATCTCTTTTGCTGTTGTTGGTTTACACCAGGGTTCAGCTTTAAGCCCTTATTTATTTCTTCTTGTTATGGATGCATTAACATCAGACATACAGGAGGATACACCTTGGTGTATGCTGTTTGCTGACGATATTGTTCTTATCGGAGAGAACGCTACCGATGTCCAGAGTAGGATGGAAAAATGGCGAGAAAACCTGGAGAATGCTGGTTTAAAAATTAGTAGAACAAAAACTGAATACTTGTTTTGCGACTTTGGTGGTACATCTAGTTTTTCTCCTATAGTCTTAAATGGTGTATCCTTACCAGCTCGCTCCAATTTTCGGTATCTCGGTTCAATGATACAAAACGACGGTGGCATTGATAAGGATGTGAGAAACAGGATAAATGTAGGATGGATGAAATAGCGAAATGTGTCTGGGGTAGCTTGTGACCCACGAATGTATTTGAAACTCAAGGAGAAAGTTTATAAAACTATGATAAGATCGGTCATGCTGTATGCATCTGAGTGCTGGCTACGAGTGAAACGAATGAGAGAAAATTACATGTGGCAGAGATGCGAATGTTAAGGTGGATGTGTGGTGTGACTAGAATGGATAAGATTAAGAATAAGTATATCAGAGGAAGTTTGAAAATAGCACCGGTGACAGAGAAGTTGAGAAGAAATAGGTTAGCATGGTATGGGCATGTCATGAGAAGAGATGAAAATCATGTTACTAGAAAAGTATTAAGTATGATAGTGGATGGATATACGAGTAGAGGAAGACCGAAAAAAGTGTGGATAGATTGTGTGAAAAATGATATGTGCGTAAAAGGTGTGAATACTGAGCTGACATTTGATAGGACAGAGTGGAAAAAGAAAACATGTTGTACCGACCATAATTAGGTGGTGTAAGGGTAATGATGATGATGATGATCTCTTTTGCTGTCATTCGGATTCGAACTGCAGTTACACGGATTTTTGAAGCAACCGATTTCCATCTGAACTATTTTTCTTTTGACAGCGGCGGCGAAATTTACCTTTATATTCTAACTATATTTTTTAACTAAGTTTGACGGAAATAGATGACGCCGTTTCCGAGATCCTGAATATATACAAATATAAAAATATAGAAGAATTGCTCGTTCTAATAAGATTAATGCAAAAAAAGCTTTCGTGCTCTAAAAAGATATTCGTAGGTGTATTTATCAAACTTAATATCAGTTTCTCTTTCTATAAGCGCCAGTGTTAATACTCATTGAGTTTACTATAAGTATGGCATACCATTCAAGCCCCGATGTAAGGTGCGGAACTATATTAATAATAAGAATAGCGAAAGCCGTGACTCAGTATGCTGTGGAGTCGATGACCCATGACGATATTTGTTTAGCATCACAATGCATAATGTAGTGATCGCTCGCATGTCTTGTTAATAACTTAGAAAGAACTTAGACAAGTTCTACTAATACAATGAATGTTGTCTTTCTATAACAGACAGTAACTACTTATAGGGTATGACAAGTGTGATCTAAGAATGATGTATGTGCGTAGTGATTCCAAGATACATAAGATAAGTTGATTTGTAAATCTGACATGTAGTTTATTGTAAGGTAAAGCTGGTTAGTGATGACAGAATAAAGCTAAATTATGTTAGAGGATAGAATTAGATTGTAGTGTTACTAAACCACGATTTAAATAATTTCGCTAAACCGGTATAACTTCGAAGTTCACCTTCAAATGTATACTGTCTATAATCTATCATATCTTGCAGATGGTGAGACCATTTCAATGGTGTAGAAATAGTTGGTGGTTCGCGAGAATCAGCTTTGAATAAAAGATCATTTACCTTATCGACAACGATTTTTAACATAAATTTTGCGTAATGCATAATGTAATTTGAAGTCACCATTAACGCAACGCAATTTTGTTACGTACATGTCGCGTTCACCTTTACACGTGTTAAGTCATTATGTGTATGATGGTGTTGACTTAATACTTAAGATTTTGAAGTTTATTTAGACGTTGCTACCATGCGAGAGAGCGATTCTGTTTTCTATGAGACGACTAGTTGTGATAGAATAAAAATTTCGAATTTTACTTTCACGTGCTTCAAATGAATACATTCATACCTTATAATGAAAATGCTAGAACTGTGTGTTTAAAGTGCTGTAACAATATAGATTTTACGCTGGTATATGCTTTTAAATTACTAAATTACTCATTTGGGGTTAAGTAATAATGATATAATTTAATAAAGGTAACTTAAAATCCGTAAAATAATGAAACCGGTTAATTAGAAATATATTAAAAAAGAAATAACTAACCATCCATAATTAATATGAATGAAATGCGTAATTCCCACAAAACAAAACAATTTTCATTAGAAGGAACTATGTAAATAAAATTTATTTAAATGTTTATAAGTGATCACAATAAATATACTATAATTTATTATTTATAGTACCCGGATTTTGATTTGACATTTCGGGAGGAAGACCGAGATAGTCGGCTAAGTTCAGTGTTATCTTTGTCTATCGCAGTTATTGCGTTGTGCGATAGAGAAAACGCTTAATAAAACCCGAAGCAAGTCGATCTAAATCTGCTGTCTCACTTCTCGACGAGATATACCAAATCAATCGCCGGGTAATGTCCACTAAGTTTTTTAAGTCTATATTATTTTTTACTTAATCGTAATATTCGAAGAGTCGGTTAACTTAATTCTAATCTGTTGATCACGAGTTATTCAAGAGAGCGAAATGTGACCGCAGGCGATATTCGTCTTTTGTAAATATGGCTTCTTACAAAATTATTAATATTACGTCGTCGCTCAGGTATCTCATACTAATGCGATCTATACACGTAGACGCTTCAATATTACTGTTGCGTTATTTTAGTATCATTAGAAAAGAATTATAATCTGTGAAACTAATTAGTAATTGATTTATTAATGTAATACAAATATGATGCAGTGGACATACTAAATTAATTTCTTACCAACTTCTCTATATATTTTGTACTATTTGAAGTTATAATAGCGGTCTGCATAATAATAATACTAACATCTGTAGTAATAATGTAAAACACTATAAAACAATAGTAAAACGCTGATAGGTTCAAAGATTCCTCGCTAGGCAAGGCAAAAACATAACTGCTACACGAATCCACGACCTATTGGTGAGATCGAATGCAGAGAAATGCACCAGTTCTATATTTTTTCCACATATATCGGTATACTAAAAACATTTCTCAGGTTATAGTTTCCTCACTATGTTTTCCTTTAGTGTAGTTTTACTAATATAAATTAACTTTCGAAAAATTCTTTGATACATCTCGACTACTGTCATATTTGAAATTTATGTGTTAATCATACATTCCTAAAATTGTCCTAAATATATACTTTATTAACTGTATTCGACAGTAAATTAAACTTTGACGTGTATTAATCCGGGATTGAATTTGAAATACAATGTTTCGGTATTTATTCCATAACTTTATCAGATTTGAAGACTGGGGCCTCAGTAAGGTTTTAATAGTCGGTTACTAAGCGGAACTTTTAATATAATGTGTCATACCTAGTTATTGAGTTACCTTGAAGATTGGTTTTTAAATGTTCAGCGAACGATCAATACCAGCCTGTCCCTCGAAACAAAGCGTGCTCACAGCCACGCCCGCGTAACCAAAGATCACGCCGCCGTAGATCCGGGGGTTAATTTCGCTCCCGCACACCCGAATAGGCCTCCCACGGCAGCGGCTCAAGCCTAGATTCGATCCCTCGGTAGGAAGAGCCCTTGAGTGCGCTGCTCGCGTGATACAGTGACACAAAATCTTACATCACTTCAACAACAGTACACATATCACCCCCACGCACGTGCACGCATACACGCTTACGCATGAAAGTAGAAAGGTTTAGTTTCTTTCCCTTATCGAACTGAAATAGTTTGAAAAACTATCCGACACGAAATATATATAGGAGTTGTTGAGGTATGTATGCTTGGTACATATATATGCTCCAGCAACTCATATTTGTATGAATAGTTAGCTTAGGTCAGCTCAGACAGGTGGCGAATTGCATGTATCAGGCAACAGCCCAAGCCGAGGTGTGCCGTGCACTCTTGAGCCAGTTGCTCAAATAATATCGGCTGAGTGCCGCAAGCGCTCGCCTTACTAGTCCGGTGAAACTGTTAAGAGGCCTTGCTGGGTGAATAGCGTAGTCATTTCGAAAAAAAAAAGTTTTTAAAAGTAGTATGAAACAATCAACTTAAGATGCAACAATTGAACGTTTTTAGATTCAATTTTTTACCTCATTTTCGAAGTAAGAGATAGAATACATGAATCCACAGACCGACGAATCAAAAAGTGATATTTTAAGAGTTCCACTATAAAATTTTACACACGGAATTTCAAAAACAGGTTACATCAGCAGTACATAAACTTGTAAAAATTCTAAGTGAGCTAGAATATCTAAGTTGATTTCATGTATTGTGTCATACTGATAGCGATATTTTAATGTTATGCCCCATTAGTGTTTCACGCGAACGCTGATGTAAAATTATCTCTGCTTTCTTAACATATTATAACATACGGAATGCATGTGTAACGGAAACAGTTACGATTCGCGCCAGTGAAGTACTTACATAATAATTTCCCTGTTATATTAATAAGCATGCAACTTTTACAAAAAATATTTAGAATTAGATTGCTAGCTAGCTCTTGTATGCGGCTTATCTCGGGTTAATGTACAATTGATCCGTGATCTACGTAAGGTACTATGTGTCCATTTCTGTAACGCTGAAGAAATGTACATTTTCTGAAATGTCACGATTATCGGTTAAGTAGTTTCGATGTGAAAGCGTAACAAACCCACATTTGCATTTATAACGTTAGTTAGGATAGCGAATAACCGTTATTCACCATTAACCGTTTCTCAGAGGCAGGTTAATGTTATTAAATGTTAGAAACCCCATATTTTTACAATATCGCTCTACTGAAAGATAAACCGCAAATAATGATTCACTTTCTCGTGGAAAGCGTATCGTTGTAACGAAATTGCTGTGGCACACAGTTTGTACAGTTAGAATTATACAAATCGGTTGTATCGACTCGTTATAATGTTTCATCCTGCACTCTGATTGCATCTCACCCGATTGGACCGTAGTCATCATGTAATTGGCAAAAGAGCCAACATAGTGATTGGTTTCGGTGAGGCGTGTTTTGGCATGAAGCGGTGTTTATATAGCTTCGTGCTTTTTTTAGCATGGTAGATCTGTGAGGTTTGCACCAGTTGCATTTTTTTATCAACTGTATTTACTATCTGATAATGGCTTAGTTGATAGCGTATGTAGACACAGCGTCGATGAGCGTAGGTTCGAATTGCAACTGGAGTCAAAATTTTCGGTGAAGAAAGACATTGTAATAAAACCATAAGTAGGGCTTTTTCTAAGCTAAGTCCGACTGGCTACATGCCACTCTTAAAGTTCTACTTTCAAGTAACCGTTGGTGTGTTAGTTGGCACCAGCCCCCTATAGGCTTAGTGTGTTGAGCATCTTAGACCACAACGCCGTGTAACGTTAATCAGATAAGCTTGCGGACAAACTCTAAAACCTTTAAAGCATAAAAAATGTTATCTGAGCGAAACTTAATTAAAAAATAATTATATCATAATTTGACCTAAATCTTAACGACGCATTCTTTTTTTTTAATATTTTTGAAGTTATACTTCTTTTGTCGCGTTAGGGGAAAATGATTTTTTTTTATGTTATATAGGAGGCAAACGAACATGCGGGTCACCTGTTGTTAAGTGATCACCGCCGTCCATAGACACTTGCAACCCCAGAGTAGTTGCAAGTGCGATGCCAGCCTGTGTTTGGGGGAATGGAGAGAAAGGGGAACGAAAAGGAAGAGGAGAGGGGAGAGGAGGGGAGATGCGCTCTCACTGACAGAACGAAACGCAACAATGTAAGCACTGTTACTTCACGTCAGATTTCTGTGAGAAGGTGGTGCTACCCCGGACGAGCCGACCCATTCAGGCTGAAACCAATAATAGCTTGAGCGTGGCTCTACCACTACATAAATTGAGTAATGAGAATGAAAAATGAGAGTAAATTTTTACAATGCCCGCGCACACCATAAAGTTATTGTGATGCGCGCGCACATCGTTACGAAAAACCGACACCCAGAGTTAGCTATAGTCAACATTTTGTTTCTTTGTATTAAAAGTTTTAATGTATTAAATACTTTTTTCTATTGTTAGTGTCGTTTTATCTACAAACGTAGAATAAGGCGAGAGATATAATTTTTGAAAAGATTTTTATTTTGTCACGCCATAGAAGTATAACTTCTAACACGTATACATAAGTACACACACATTTTTTTTTAAAAACAATTTCCATACATAATGTTGTTACAGTTCTTTATGTAATGTTTTCTATAACGGGAATGCTTTTTTTACCAAGAAACTAAATTAAGATGTTGGTACGAAGAAACTTTCTAATATAATGCAATTATTCGTACATTTCACATGCCTATATATTTAAATTTGAACGGGCATGACATCACGAATACAGTGGTAGCGAAATGCGGAAACATCATTACGAATTCGGTTACGTAAGCGATTTGTCGCCTTGAGAGGGACGATCGATAACATTTCGTTACGTTTTGCAAATAAGTTCGTCATCGTTTTCATTTACAAAATTCATAGGTTTACATAATTACCGAATAATATATAAAAAAAAATGTATGTGTACTTATTTACATGCGTTAGAAGTTATACTTCTTGGGCCTAACATGATAAAATTCTTTTTAAAATTTTATATTTCGCCTTATTCTACGTTTGTCGAAAAAACGACACTGACAATAGAAAAAAGGTATTTAATACATTGAATGTTTTAATACAAAGAAATACAAACAACATATACAAAGAAACATAATGTTCATTAAAGCTAACTTCAGGGTGTCGGTATTTCGTGACGGTGTGCGCGCGCAATCTAAAAAATTACTCTCATCACTTTTTCCTAACGCGCCAAAAGAAGTATAACTTCAGAAAAAACATGTTATATATCATTATATGGTATAAAATAAAGTCCTTTGCCATGTCTGTCTGTCTGTTTTCATCAGTCATGTGGTTATTATCAATAGATACAGCGTTTCATGACGATGGTTTAGGTGTAAAATTCGTCAAGGATTTTTTGTTATCAGGATGGGATAACGCCCGCCGGGTCCGCAAATTGTATTATATAAAAACTATTTTTTTTTTAAGAAATTAATCTAATTTAATCACATTATACCTAAATCACCTTATACTAATAATATATTCTTTATTCAAATTAATCGCATATACATTATAAATATTTCATTGGGATTAACTCCTTCGTAACTTTCTCCTATATCATTAATCTATTTATATTTAATGTTAAGCTACATATTTATATAAGAATTAGTGAAAAGATACTACTTATTCTAGAATGTTTTTTTTTTTTTAAATGACTGCGCTATTGACCCAGCATGGTCTTATCAGCTTCACCGGACTGCTAAGGCGAGCGCTTAAGGCACTCAGCCGATTTTATTTTGGAAACCATCTCAAGGGTGCACTGCACACCTCGGCGTGGCTGTTGCCTGTTGCATGCAAAATCGCGACCTATCTTAGCTAACCTAGCTAACTATTCATATATGTATGAGTTGTTGAAACGTATATGTGTACCAAGCATACACGCCTCAACAACTCCTCCATATATATTGTTTATCGGAAAATTGAGAGTTTTTCATTTCGATAAGGGAAAAAAGTAAATCCTTCCACTTTCATGTGTAAGCGTGTAGGCATGCACGTGTGTGGGGGTGATCGTGTAGTGTTATAGCAGTGATGTATATTTGTGTGTCACCGTATCGCGCAAGCAACGCACTCAAGGGCTCCCTACCGAGGGATCGAACCTAGGCTTGAGCCGCTGCCGTGGAAGGCCTAATTAGGTGTTCTAGAGTGTTAATAATGTTATCCCTGTAGATGCTTTTGACAATGGTATTAATGATTTTCCTTGTCCAGGGATGATACATCACCAACAGCGCCTACTGTGCTTCTCAAACGGACGAAGCATCACAAAGGCAGCATTTACTGCCTCGCATGGAGTCCGGCGGGAGATCTACTCGCCACAGGCTCAAACGATAAGACAGTAAAACTAATGAGATTTAACAGCAATTCTTGTAATTTGGAAGGACAAGAGGTAAGTACTATAGTTCAATAACCACTATTGAAATTTCATATAAAACAACCTGTTACGCTTTTACAACGTTGATACAAGAATGATATAAGTATTGTACATTTGCTTTATAACTTTTGATAATTGTTATACTACCATTATGTTTTTTAACTTGGTATAAATCTAGACATTTCGAAATTTTTACATAGAACTTTGCATGTCTATATTTTAGCAAACAAATCTACCATTCTGGTTCGATGGTATTGGAATTCGTAATAACATATAAACAATATGAACATACTTCGTATTATTTCAAAAGAGTTAAATACGAATTGAATACTTGCTTTACAAAAGAGAGTCTTACCTTTGTTTACAGATAGACATTATTTAAATTATAAATATTCTCTAACTCTTGTATATTTTATTCTTATATACACGTCTTATTTTATTGTTTTCAATTTCCCGGGAAAACCCGTTTCGTAAAAAATTATGAATTTCCTGGGTAAAATTAATTTGCAAGAAATAAATAAATTACACAATTTTAGAGATCCATAAGTAAATCACAACGACTACTATATGGCACTATTAACATTTGACAATGAATTTGACAATTAATTAATCTGACATATTATTATTTTACCTCCCACTCTTTGACGCATTATATTAATCTTATAAATTGCTTATTTTTATTAACATTTTCTTTTAACTTATTATCATTTTCTTTCAACTTAATGAACAAAATTTTATTCATGAATTGAAATTATTCCCAAAATATCTGTAGGTAATAATAGAACATTTTTGAATTATGAGATTGAATTCAACGAATGCTATTTAGGATTGTTTGTATAAAAAACGTAAATCAGATATTTAGCTAGAGACCACTTAGATACGGTTTTGTAATAAAGTATTTTAAATATGTGTTCAACTGAGTTTAAAATTGTAGGCACTGCTTAATAAAATTCATGTTAGACTCGTGTTCATTTTTGTTGTTGTAATTTGACCGTTTCAATTTAATTTTGAAGAAAAAACTTGATTTATCTTGCGAAATACTAATAAAATTTAAAATGCATGTAATATACATAATAGTATATATGTTGTGTAATCTATTGCATATTCACATGTATGTAGTATATAATTATTGTGTCAGAAGTTATCAGTAAATGTCGCAAAGATTGTTTACAATGAACGAATTTAAATTGAATGATGACATGACTTTCTGAGTAGACCTTCATTGTAAATTTATGGATATAAATGGAGTGTGGAATGTTCATCGGTTTTTCCGTATAAATGTTAGTCAGTTGTGCTTTGTTTATTGCTAATGTATCGCAACCAGTTTTCTGAGAAATTGTTTATATATACCAAGAATACGTATATTATAATCGTTATATATGTACTAATCCTTATATTTACTAACATTACCGAGACTAGTAGACGTATTAATTACAATCCTCGTATATTTTTTTGTTCGGGCTTGAATATATTACAAAAAAATATATATGGAAATATAAAATTAGCATTTACTTATCTTTTAAATTGTCCCTATGTTACACATATTATAGTAAGAAAAAGTTTGCCGAGGACTTTACACAAGTATATTATATGAACTCGAACAAACATTTTTATTACTCCGTATTATTATTAGAAAGAGGTAAAGTTTGTAAATATTCTTGTAGAAGGTAGGTGACAATATACTAGTGAGGTTTTTAATTTTAATTCATTAAGAGACAGAGCTACATTATAGTGCTGTATGATATTTTTTGTTGTTATTTTTTATATTCTTATAAACGCGAAGGTAGTCGCGGACAGTTGCTAGTAAGATATTTTTTGGTTTCAAGTGGATTTATATAAAGCCATATTATTTATGTTTTGAGTTATCATTCCCTTTTTTATGAAATGATACTTTACTAAGGAGTAGTCGTAAGTCTGACGTTTGTCAACTTTATATTGTCTAGTAATTATACTATAAGATGTTTTCCCAGAGTTGTAAGAAATAAAATTAGGCATTCACTACACATTTACACATGTTGAGGCGCACTATAAAAGTTGTGACAGACGATCAGTTTAATAAATATTTATATCTCTCTTAAAGACAAAGATCGACGTAAGTATGTAAATTAGTTTTATCTAGTTATCAGTTAGCAGTTAATTATATGAATCTAACTTCGTATATAGTGTAGTTAATTTATTCTCTTAATTTGCTTTTATGTTGAATGCGTTGTGTGTCGCATCTTGACTTAAAACTTTCGTTTAGAATGTCTTTCGAAATAACACATTACAAATATGTAGAGTTACTATTATACGCGAAGTATTAAAAAGTATATATCATGCAAATAAAACCACACCCGATATACGGACAGCAAATTAAACAATAAAATGTGGATAAATCCGGCCGCAAATCGACTGATAATTTGATACATAAAATGATAAAAGATGCCTGCCAATAACTGTCAAATACGTTAGCTATCGAACTGTGAACTACGCTTCAACAAGTTAAATAAAGTTTAAACCGTATTACGTCGGTTCACATCGAACTAAATGCGGGGATCGATTTTATAATCTCCATCAATTTATATGTGATTGAAGTAACAGTATGCTGTTTGTGGACATATACTACTAACGAGTTGTGGATAAACTATGTGTTATGTAGCTGGTAGTTGACATTTATGTATTGACCATCATTATCATATCATCGCCAGATCGACTTATAAATATACCTTGACAGAAACATCTCAAGATGCGTTGGATCTACAATATATGTTGTTATCGACTTACCCCGAAATTCTTGTTGGTACAACAACTTATACTTGAGTCATACCCCAATCTTGAACTGGTTTACCCTTTATTTGGCAAATAGAATTTTATTATTTTAACAGAACATACTGGCGAGCGATAGAGGTTGGCTGGGTTCATGATCACTTAAAAATTAAAATACATTTTAATAAAACTCTTAGCAACATTGATTTAGATATCAGTCGTCTTTGTATATTTCAATATCAATAGGAGTTTAAATATCAGCACTATTCTTAATGTAACGATAATGATGCGTTCAGATTAATAAATATTTAGACACGATGTGGTATGTCATATGTTTATTTTGATTATATTATGTCAACATGTGCATTTGCGCAATATTTATGCCTGAAAAACAGACCAGTTTTAGAACTTCTTAAATTATTTAGTTTATATTATACCTTGTTTTGTACTATAACTATATACTATACTATAAAAATGAATATATAACTATAGATCAAGAAAGTTATTGTTCCGATGGATCCTAACGTTGTTCATATTGTGATGTATTTAGGCGTAGTTAGCAGACCTATTGTGAATTATATTTGCTAAGATAATTGAATTTGCGAATCGTGACCGCTATTGCGGGAGGTGTTATTGGCAAACAATGCGGCAACTGAACATGTCACGCGAAACGTGTATATGATTCGTGTGGCTAGAATTATGTACATATATAAGGAATATTATGTTACGCCTTTCATTTCTAACGAACTCTATTTTTCCCATTTAATTACGTTGTTTTAATGAACTGTAGATCTTAAACTTCAATAAACTACTTTTAGTTTTAAATATATTAATGTTAGTACTTTATAAGAGAATCATATACTGTGATAAAAAAAATAACTTAAATATTTTACTCTACAAATACATCGAAATGTGCTTAGACCATAGGTAGCTATCTAGCTTGGATTGCCATAGGCCTAACAATATTTCATATTAATCACTATACACACACATTCATTATAATCACTATACATTTCTTAGTCGATTATAAGCAGTTTCCTGATGCAGCTTGAAACTCAAAGTGCTGGATATATTTTGTATGAATATACATGGTGTGCTTTTTGTGTAAATTATCCTCTGTTTTTATAAACAAGATTTTATATAAATGAAACTTATGGGATGAATTAAAAAATTTTGAAATAAAGTAACATTTGAATGAGGCTATATTTGGTAAGTCGGTTGACTAGATCCAGAACGTCGTTAATCGGGTTTAATTTTCTAACAGGGAAAATGCATATCATTAGCACAGTAGTTGTACATACATTCAATAAAAGTCATATAGTTTAATATTATTCATAGGTGGAGTTAACGATGCACGACGGTACCGTCCGCGATGTATGCTTCATAGAAGATACGACCAACAAAACCAGCTTGTTGGTAAGTGGCGGCGCTGGACATTGCCTAATATACGTCACTGATTGTGCGACGGGAAAAGTTTTTCAGGTAATTAATTTTAAATTGTATTCAGTTACTTCTATTCTATATGTATACCGGTAGAATAGAGTACTTTTAGAGGTCAAAATATACCAGGTGAATGGTTAAACACTTGCAGTATTCTGGGATATGACAGTTAATGGTCACGTTTAACATTTTCGTAAAAAATAATGTATTAATATTTTAATGTTACACTTTTTCAATAAATAGATTAGCTACAACATTATGATATATTAATTTGTGATTTTCTGGACCCGACCATTGATTTATTTTAATAATGGACAATATACCAGGTGTTAGGTTAGTCGCTTACAGTATTCTAAGAGATGATAGTTCATGGTCACATTTAACACAAAATAATAATATCAAAACAAATACTAATAAACAACAACCTAAGTTAAAGTTTGTTCTAATACTTTCAAAAGTATAGCTACAAATCTAGGTGCATTGACCGGTGCCGAAAGCGGAGAGAGTTGACCCGGAGCTTAGATAATAAAACAGACAATAAATCCTTTTATTTTGTTCATGCTTCCAAAAATTATTCTTTGTATCTATCACTTTACACTCTTTACAAACCTAACCACCATGCTACAGTTTCATCACGATATATCCCTTCACCTGAAGCACCTACTCAATTGCAAGGATTCCAACCTAAACCCAACCTATCAACTGAGCCAGCATCGCTGTGTAGGGTTCGATTGCCGGAGCATCACTATCACACCGATTAATTAAAAAAATTTAAATTGTCGTTCTACAAGCGGTGCCCAGGATTTTTACACGCGTTGAATTTTTACTATAGTTACTACTACGCTCTTTAGTGCTGCGACGTGACATTACATAGTTTGGAAAGTTTCTCAATGAATGGGTTAACTAATAACAACATTTTTTTTTTTAAATCAGACCGGTAGTTCCTGAGATTAGCACATCCGAGCACTATAACTTTTATGTAACGTAATTTTAATTTAAAATGTATATTTATTCAATGTATACATTAAGAGCAAAGTTTAATAATGTATATCATATTATTGAATTATTCATTTAACGTATATATTTATTTTTATTAGAAAAATATTATCAAAAAGTAATTTTAATGTATTTCATATTACCGTCGTGAAAGTAGCAGGACGTGTTAATATTTAACAGGTTTCGTTGGTGATGGCATTTGCATTATCCATTCACAAAATGAAATTAGTACATGCGGATGCAACTGTCATAGTTTAATTACGTGCATTTTAGCATTTATAGGTATAGTACGGTGTAAGTGCTCTGCGTACTAGTTAAAATTTTATGTGATGAATTTATGTCATGTTTATATTTGTCATGGTAATTCATTAAGATCTTTTTCAAGTATAATATCAGTTAATATAGCAATGCAACTCTTTTCATTGTCATAAAAGTATCTGTCGAAACGTAGACGGTCTAACAATCCTGGTGACAATGGGTTGTCCTTTTTTGAACTAAGGTTGTTTGTCTGAAGGACTATAACAACTTCTCAGTCCTTCAGACATGTTTATATAAATTTTTACGAGAGAAGTTACACTAGACCAAACAATAAGTACACCAAAACATGTGTTAAATCATTGTAATAACTAAAAAAAAATTTTTCTTCGTTACAATCAATATTTCAAATTGTTACCTTATTACTCTAATATTCTTATTATTTTAAATAAGAAGGTAACTGTCAAATCGCCATCTTGCTTCGCATTTCGTATGCAACTTCAGTAGAGAATGTTTCTACTGAAAAGCAACAACACTTAAATTAAGCTTTATGTGGCGTGATCGACTATTTTATAAAATAACAAAATCGAATCCGGCCAGTGCCATTTAGTAATTAGTGGGTGAAGTTGTCGCGGGTGTGATTATTTTTTCTTTTGAAACGTGTAAATGTTAAAAAAATACTACAACAAATGAAGATGAAGTAAATTATGAATGAAGACTATGCAATTTACTATTACAATCTATATTGTTTACTTGGTTGTAGAAGATTCTGAACCATCTGTTTAAACCTTTATTACTGTGATACGTAATCTGTTTATCACATATGTAATATTAAGAATGTATTGTTTAGATTGTAAAATAACAATAGTTTTAATTGAAAGCGAGAAAACAATTAAATATTTTTTCAGTTCCATAACATTCGCAAACATATGTAACATCATCAAGTACTTTGAATTTTCTCTGATTAATATATTCAATTGAAGCAAAGAAACCTACATAATATCAAACGATATAATATATATATATATATATATATATATATAAAAGCAAAACATGTATATGATATATTCAGATGTTAACTTTTACAAATTCAATTTAAAATAAAAGGCTGTCTCCATAAATAATATATGATAATCAAGACCAAATTTTACCTTTTCATGTACGGCCCGACTCGAGTTTTGAATTTTCCCGTTTTGAACTTTTTATTTTATATTTGCGAATGCAAAATTTTAACGACAGCGGGTATTTATTATTATATATATTTTACATTTCTATAATAATTATATTACAATAAATGTATACAATGTAACATACTAATAATGTACAGTATTTCTAGTTTTAGTCGTTTGTATGCACATTTAACTTTGTCGTCAAAATTTTAAAGTGCCCGCGAATCTTAAACAACAGTCTAGTTTACAGGAATGTTACAATTATTACGATCTTATTTTTTTAATTATGGAACAGCATAGTAACGGCACAATAACTGTTGGTAGTACAGTAAAATTTCAACACAATAGCGATTAACGATTTACAATTAATGAAAGATGTATGCCGACATTATTCACGCTTTCAAGCTTCTTAGTTGCAAGATTTCCATTTAGTTATGAACTATAAAATCTCTTGATCTAATAAAGAGTCACTGGGACGGATTTATCGTCATGTGTACGGTGGCCACTTAGGATATAGGTCATCTACTATCCAATTTGTGTAATGTATATAAGGCTGATTGAATGACGGACATATCAATATACAAACCAAACTACTGAGAGTAAGGTAGTGAAAATTTACACGCGCGTTCTTTTTTAAACTTTAGACGAGCGTTAGGGTAGGATTTTTGGAAATTCCATCGCTGAGGTGGTGAAAAAGAGAATGAAAATTTGTAGGAAAATTTGTCATTTCCGTCAGTTCGTCCGTCCTTCTCAGTCAGAGGTGTTTTTATGTATGTAGATATAAAATAGAGTCGAAAATAATTATTGCATATAAAATACGTCCGTGGAAATTAGTAAATAGTCGGTGCTAATTTATTATAATTGTTATTTTGGAATTGCGTCCCAATTGAAAATTCATAATTTCCTAATTAAAAGATTGTGTTGTAATCTTATGCGCTTTCAGGTAGAACATTTCCAAAATATCACTCATATATACGTCACGTATACGTCATAAAAAGAGAAAGTGTTAGCAAAATTTCGACTCGTATGAATTATTTACGCGATGATTTCTATTCAGGCGCTGAGCGGTCACAACGGTCACGTCATGTCGTTATACAATTGGGGTGGAGCTATGTTCGTGTCCGGCAGTCAAGATAAAACTGTGCGTTTTTGGGATTTACGTACTGGTGGTTGCGTTAATGTAATATCGCCGCCTCCAGGACACCCTGGGAAGGTAATTAATTTTTTTTAATGTCAGATTAGTTCTGAAACGAAGGCAACCTTTTTAAAGATCAACTAAATAACTTTTAGTGAGTTATTAGTTATTCTGACCAAATGCGCCTGATATCAAATAAGTAATGATTCTCAAGTTATCATTATGCTATTTGTTGATGTTTAATTTCATTGAGAAACCAAGGTTTATCATATTTACTTCCTTTAACTCGACGTTCGAATGTTTTAAAACGGCTGCTACATTGTTGCGGTTTATATCTTCTTTTTTCTTCAATATGTCGTTTATTTACACTAGAAGTTTTATTTTAGCTGGACCGAGTGCTTACTTCTTCCTAATTTAAATTTTTGCACAAGTAATTACATGAATTTTCCTACCAAGATTGTATAATCCCAAAAAGATATATGTCGCAGCGATGCGAATATTAAACTGGATGTGTGAGACAAAGTGGATGGAGTAAAACCGAAAAAGGTATGAAAAGATTGTGCGAAGAATTATACATGTGCCATAAGTGTAAATATTAGGGTGACAGCAAATGTAGGAGACTGGAGGAAGAAGACACGGTGTGCCAATCCTGCTTAGGTGATACAGCAGAAAAAGTGATGATGACGTATTTCTTCTTCCCAACAGTTCCTCTTAGCGATGACAATGTTCAAAATCTATCAGATAAAACCGCCATCACGAATCATGAGCATTCATCGCTCTGTATTTGGTTATTTGATATAGCAGGTTTATCGTTCTCATTAGAAGAGTAGGGTATGTTGTTTCATTTATAACACGAGTAGTCTATTCTTATTATGTCCGTTATAAACATGTGAAACAACATATTACCATCGTTCAGTTTTTACAATGAATGTTGAGTGTGAAACGACAAATTACCGTTGCTCAGTCTTTATAATTCATAAAGGTTGAGTGTCAAACGACATATTACCGTCACTCAGCCTTTACAATTCATGAATATCGAGTGTGAAACTACATGTCACCATCGTTCAATTTTGACAACCAATGAATGTTGACGAAGAAATCATATATACAGGGTTCCGCGGTGGCATCATTGGCCGTGGACCCGAGCGGCAGGTTGCTCGTGTGCGGGCACGATGACGGATCGTGCGCGTTGCACGACGTGCGTGGTTCTCGCGCTCTGCAACGCTTCACACCGCATTCGAGTGACGTTCGCAGCGTGCGTTTCTCACCGGGGGCGTATTATCTTCTCACCGCCGGCTACGACGGCCGTATTGTCCTTACCGATTTACAAGGTGAGATCTCGTTTCGATATTATTTAGGAATATTTTAACTTAAGTGTAATCATTCCAGAACCGTTCGGCTTCGTTATTACCATCGATATATACTTCTGTCGAGAATTAGCAATATCGACGATGTTGTATATGTATGAAAAAATTCACAGGCGCACAAGTTATAATCTGAACTGAAATAAAATGACAATATAATCATAGTAAGAGTTTAAAAATTCATTTTATTCGAGGATATAAATTATTTAGTAAGTTACGGTGCAGTTTCAAGTAGCTGTGCTGGTTTTTTTTTACGAATTATTGAGATAAAAACAGTTTTTAATTTTTATTATAGAAATAAAAGTCTATCTGATGGTGATTTATATACCTAGTCGTTCGAATTGATGAGTATTCCTGTGAAATTAATCCTGTTATCTTTTCTTTCTCTGAAATATGATTTCAAAGACTTTAATATATAACTCATTATAAAGCTATTTTCCTTTCCTTTTAAGATAAACAAAGATATTTTTCACAGTAATAGTTTCAACATATGTTACGTATTAGTGCGTGTGTAGTCTTTTGCGTATTTATAAGAACTAACTTCATCCTACAACTTTGTCCTTTTGAAAATGGTGTCGTTGTTTTATGGAAACTACATTTTTATCTCGATTAAACGTGGGCTGTCTATTAGTTTTTTATTACTACTTGCCTCTATAACTTGTATACTGATTTGAATTAGCTACTATTAAATTATATCATTATTACTTAGTTCTTATCCCTTATTCCAAATAAAGTCGTAAAAGCTAAATCAATTAATATATTGGAAAACAATATCGTTTGTGTAGACCAGGGGTTCCAAAACTTTAAAGATAACGGAACATCAACCAATTAATTACCTTTATATTATTTAACATTGAATTTATATAAAAATATTTCTTATATGAATTTGTGAAGAGATGTGTAATATAATTGCAACATATTATTCTTAACTTAAATATTTAATGTGAAGAATGAAATTGTTTTACTGTTCTATGAATATTTTTTTTATAGTTCGGTATTATGTCCGACAAATGCGTATATCTGGGGTAGCATCCAATCGTAACCTGTACTTGTTTTTTTGTAAAAGCATAAATCTGGCGGAACCCTGCTTACTATTATGCGGAATCCCCAGGTTCCACGGAACCCAGTTTGGGAATACCTAGTGTTGATAAACCTCTCTGAAGTTGAAATACATAAAATCTAAAAAATCTAAAACACATTTAAGAGGAATGTCATTGTTGTTATGTTATTAATTGTATGTAAGCTTGAAATAAGTCATTTAGCAATTATTATTTTATTAATATTTATTTTATAAATGTAGAATAAATCGGTGTTATTACAAAAAACTTTAATACGTATTATATACTTACTTTAAAAAGGTTTCGTACTAAATGCACCGCGATCGCCCGAGGCAAGTTCGCGTTATCCTTTTTTCGTAAGTCTAACCAACCTTAACCGAAGCAAGACAAAAAAGCAAGATGGCGAACATACAACAAGCGCGGTATATTTAAAACGTAACCATTTTAAACCAAGTATTCAATAGGTATTTAACTTTTTGTAATAACACCGAATGTGTTTGCCAATAGGTTAAATGAAATGTCCATTTTATTTGTATTTTATTTACGCAGGAGATTTAACGTGCGCTCTACCTAGCGTTCCCGTCGCTCGACACCCGGATAAAGTTATATCCGCCAGATGGCATCCCGACGCTTTCTCATTCCTCTCGACATCCGCCGATAAGACCGCCGTCCTCTGGACCATACCACCGGTTTAGGGCTAAGCCATAATTTACCTGGTTAGCAAATAAAAAATAGCGATTCGCGAAACCCGATGCTGACAACAATATCTAGAAATTTCTATCAGCACTCATACAATATTAAAATTATAATTTCGCTTGATTTAGTTTGCACACTGCTTCACACTGGCCATCCAGTTACGCTGGCGGTCGACAATTAGCCTAATTGAGAGGTCGCTTTGAAATGTTTCTCGTTCATTAAATTTAATATTTATCAATGCTTTAGTAAATTAGTTATAATAATTTTACCTTTATTAACATACAATTACATATTTTAAATGTTGGACGTGTAAATGATTTTGGTAATTGTTGATAATGATTGTTACCGCGTATGAATCTGACTCTGATTCTGTAATACCGGGAGAATATAGAATAATTTTATATATTACATATATTGTATTTTATATATGTGTAGTTAAAAATTACGTCGTTTAATAAAATAGCTGTAGACAGACATAGATGAGCAAAAACGGAACATTTGTTCAGTAGAAAATGATTACCACATGACATATAGAACAAATCGATTTTTTGTTGTGAATTACATCAATGCTAAGAATATTTATATTTATACTTCATGCTAAGTACATTAGTATTATATAATATAGACGGTTATAGCTTCTACACAATGCAATAGAACACTTAGAGCGTACCGCTTTAGTTTAATTTCTGTCACAATTTAATTTTATAAAAAAAATTTTTATTTGTTTTTTGTTAATTAAATGACGACAGCTAACGACATTTTCATTTTATCGAGGTTTGTTATATTTTTCTTTTGTTTCGCATAAATCTTGTGCCGATATATGAACGAGTGTTAACAATTATGTTTAACGCGCACACATTGATACAAACTTTTTTATAATACATTGTAATTGTATCGTGTAGTCATTATTTACATAATCCACGAAGATCTTTCTTATCCGGTATAAATATTTGTAAGAAACAGTATAATTTTTGTTTGTATAATTATTTATCGTATTATTAATATATCACCTTTCTCTTTGTAATTTACGCGGATATAAAAATGATTGTATATTTTTATGGCTTAATTCAGTATCGATCTTGGCATATTTATGTGAAATAATTAATAATAATTTTATCGTCTAGATGCTGAAATTAACGAAGTTGGTTATATTTTAATTCGTGCATATCAAATTTGTATATTAATTATTTTCATGTGTATAATTACTAAGAGTTACGTAAAATATATTGAAAAGTAATAAAAAAATATCCAGAGGATACGTAATCGATTTTTTTTAATTATTGTTAATTAATTTTATGATATAATACATAAAGAGCAAATATCTACTATTAGTTTTGAAATAAATATATATAAACTTGATCCCGTAAAATTCGTTTTCATTTAGATCGAGAGAAATAGCTTTTGAAGAGGTTTGATTCTTCTTAAGTCTGTTTAAAATATAATAAGTAAGTATTTTCGTTATTCATGTCACTTATAATAGTAGTTTTATATACATATCTCAAGTGATATTTTCTACTATCAAAGTGTTTATATACGATATAAGCATATATGTAATAAATAATATTTCAACAATTATGGCGTGTAGATCTAGGGTAATACTTTTTTCTCATGATTTAATTCCATCGAAAAATCGCGGTTCTGATATAAGTATGTATAATTTTGAAGCTTTGATGGCTTAATTGATAGCGGACGGATAGTTCGGATACAGTGTCGATGGATGAATGTTTGAATCTTTGTAACCAAGTCGGAATTTTTTGTGAAGGAAAATATCGTGATTTAATTACAGCATGGTGGTATGGCTTCTTCTAAGTATATCTGGACGGTTACGCACTTAAGTTGAGTTGGTGTTTTCCGGCAACTGGACTTAAGAGCCAACCCTCTCTAGATTTAGCCTGTTTACCATCTTACTCCATCTCATTACTTAACATCAGATGTTAAAACCCTAAAATACATACAAAAAATACGCTATAATTATATGTGAACAGTAACAATATATAATGATAACTCTTTAGTATAAGTCGAGAAAAGTAAGCAGTATCGAATAAATACGTGACTTTGAAAACGATATCGAATACTCACTATCCTTTTAGACGATTTTCGAATTAATCTAATTAACTTGAACACATCGATAGGTAACAGTGTGATTAATCACGTCGTGATTCTTATAGTTAACGATCAATGAAAAAAGCTTTAAATAATAAAAAAAAAAAAACTATTATAATATTTCGATATATGCAGTGATGATCTGTCACAAAGTAATAATATATGAGTATACTCTGTCCTCACGGATGTTATTATCTATGACCGTAATGGGCTAGTCGAGATATATTTTAGTCGATTTAGTGTACTTATTTGATTTCTTTCTATTCGTCAATTTTGAAGAGGCTCATTACCAATAGAAATAATTTTTATAAATTCTACATTCAAAAATAAAAACATCATAATGATTTATTACTTGACCGTTTTAGTTGTTGGCGTCTCTAGAACTGACTATGTAGTTAACACATTTCCGAGTTTATTTTCGATCAAATCTTACTCATTACTTTGAGAGACTCATATAAAGTATATCAGCTGTTATTCCTGTTTCGTGTTGGTTTAGTGACGCGATTATATAGATTTTCTTTTAGATTATGATTTGGATAATTTTAGACTACTACGCTGAACATTAGTTGCGCATTGCTTTGAGTACGAACTATACTCAGAAATATATATTTTAATGTAAAATATATCATATTGAACTTTCGGTATTTTTTGTAAATCGTAACAGTAAATTGTAAATGTTTTCTCTCTTCTCAAAGAACACTTATTAAATCCGATATATACTTAAATAAATTCTTAATTCAAATCTCAAAGAAAATACATCGTGTTTCGAGGAATACGTAAAGAAATATTTTATACCATACTTTTTGATGAAAATTAATCACACTTAACAACTCTAATGGGTAACCATCGTGTATGTCCTTGGCTGGTGGAAAGTTAACCTCAAACTTTAGGCATAATGTATGTGTAAATGGAAGAACTCTGTAAGGAATATTTACTGTGGATTTACTGTAAGAAACTCATGTCGCACGACTTTGCTTTGTTATATTGTTTAATTTAATTTTCGGAGTCACTGAACTAACACAATGAATTTATCTATATACGCCCGTGTCACAAGTAATGTAAATTAGCTTTATGAGTGAATGTCTTATTTCTCGAGAATAAATATCGCATCTTTTTTTAATTTGTAAGTACTTATGTAATTGGTGAAATATTTTGATACCTTTAGATTTAGAAGGTGACAGTAATTACTTAACATAAAAGAGAATTTTAAATATTAATTTAACATATGATTAAAAATAAATGTATGTAATAACTCCTTGTAAGACTTCGCACAAATTTAATAATAAGTACTTTTTATTTAAACTTATGAATATATAATTTGATTTAGTTTGAAGTTTGTATAATTATCTCAGGCAAATGCATACTTACATTAAGTGGTGTTTGATACGATATACTACATTATATAACTACATTTCTTTGAAACTTGCATATATTTATGGTATTACATTTGTGCTCTGTCTGTGACGTTTTATAAATTAAATGATTATTTTTAAAATACATTATTATATGATAATTTTTTTAAGAATACATGTCCGTGCACTTAATATATTATTGATTTTACTACGTATAACCAACGAAAGATGAATTGTAACTTATAATTTTAAACCGAATTTTAATAACAATTGTATCAATTTTCAGTTAAGAATAATATAACCATATTATTTAGAAATGAAGTGTTTTATTTATTATCCCAAGCAAAAGTCCCTCAGTAATAAAGTGTTTGGACACCGCGTCGTTTAGCGCAAATAGAAATCCTACGGTGAAACTTTGAATGTAATTGTGAGTGAAATTATATCCTTACATACATTTAAAGCAAGATCTACTTAAAAGATAAATATTCACATGATTTTAAACACCTTTCTCTAGTATTCGTTTTGTTTTTAATGTAAATATGTAATAAATATTTTCCAAATAAATTTATTTTTATTAAGCCTTTGAAGTAACTAAATTTGGTTAAACAGAACTCAAGATTTTACAGGAAAGTATCACAATAACTTTATAGCATAGTAGTAGGGCTTAACTTCCAGCAACTTCAATTGTCTTCGGCTACACGTTTTTGGCAACATTGGGACTAATGCAAATATTTCATCGAAAAAATATTAATTTTCAATTAACTCTTTTGTACTATATAAAACTAGCGGGCCTGACAGACGTCCCGTCCTGCCAATAAAAACACCTTAACAAATTATATACATAAACCTTCCTAATGAATTACTTTATCTACTGATGAAAACCACATGAAAATCCGTTCAGTAGTTTTTGAGTTTATCGCGAGCAGACAGGCAGACAGACGTGGCAGAGGGCTTTGTTTTGTACTATCAATTAAATTCATAGAAGTATGCAATTTCTCATCAATATTTTCTTATGACGTTGTCACGTAAAATTATCGCCCGTAAACCGACTTTACACACAACCTATTTGATTTTTAAATTGTTATGCTTTTCACCGGGTGCCCCAATTAATATGGATCATATTTTAAAATGAATAATACAAAAACCACGGCTTTATTTCGTGGTTGCTAGACAATAATTATTGTTGCTGAAAAACTAGAGGTTGAGAGTATAAAGAATGTCATCTGAAAAAAATAATTCAAGGAGAAAGAAAAACTCTTGTATATTGAAGACAAGATTTTAAATAAGGAATTATACTGTCTGTAAAGTAAAATATTTTTGTTTTATTTATACACGAGATTATTATACACATTATATTTACTTATTATATACATTATACACGAGATGTAGACTGCATTGCACCTAATTTAAGTAGAATGAAATTCTAAAATAAAGGCGATCACCGTAAGGACTACAGTATATAGCTATAAACTTGCCAGGTTTATATAGCATTGGTTAATTCCGGAACGTGATAAACGAAGAAAAAATTACTGTCGAAATCGAGTCGAACACAATCATCTCTTTTTATTTACCTGGCATATATATATACATATATATATATTATTATTTTTGGTAGTGGCCGATTATGAACTTAATTTATTGAATCGTTGCAAAATATTAATATCCAAATTTGCGCCATTCTGCCCGATTTGTTATTTTCCGTAATCTATCGCTGTTTATTATTGGATGAATTTGAATTTTTCCTGGACGACTGTTATTTCTAATATAATAAAGTCTACGGTTGAAAAATTAATATTATATTATGGTGAAAAAGGAAGTTTTGGTGGTTGAGTGATTGGACCTCTGAAATATCAATCCAATGTCCGTCGGTTCGAACCCCCTTATGTACCAATTAAGTTTCGTCGGGGTTTCTTCTCGCCCACCCTTGTGGGGTCGTGCGGGGGGACGGTATCAGGGCGAACCCTCTGACCGTGGCTTCTCTCGCCTCCTGTTAGTGACAGGAGTGTCTCTTTTGCGGGGGTGGGGCCGTCTTTAAACGGCCTGCCCCTGTGGTCGTCTCAAATCATTATTTTCCCAGTTGTTGGCTGTCTCTTTCACGGATGCGTGCTCTTATCGCGTGTGTTATTTCCAGTTGTAGGAGGCTGTACTTGGTGGTTATTCCAGAGGCTTCTTCTTTGGTTATGGCCTTCTCAATGTCGGCCTCATAGTGGTCCAACACATCTCGGAGGCGTAATTGCAGCTCATCCAGGCTGCATTCCATATTGGGCGTCGTAGGACTCGGGCGTTCTAGGTCGGTTGGCGTCGGCCGGGGTACTGGGAGGACCTCAGCTTCTTCCAGTTGCGTCTTCGCTACCGACTTGCGTGGGCGTCTCTTCCTTCTTGGCTTCTTACTCTGGACTCCTCTCGGAGGGGGATCATTTGCGGGGGCCATCAGGGACGCCCCCGCACTCTCTGTGGTTGTCACAGCCGCGTGCCAAGCCCGGCCGGGTCCTCCTGTCCTCGGTACGGTGCTGGCTCGGCGGTTTCTCAACTCCCGTTTAAACACGGGGCAGCGTAATCTGTTATTGGACGAGTGTGCGCCCCCGCAGTTGGCGCAGGTCGCCGGCTCGTCCTTCGGGCGTTCACATTGGCGGGCGGAGTGTGGCCCTCCGCACCGCACGCAGGCAATCTTGCGATAGCATTGTTGGGAGGAGTGTCGGAACTGCTGGCATCTAAAGCACTGTGCAAGTCGACGCTCCCCCCTCCAGGCTTCTATTGTTACTGGCAGGCTTGATATGTTCGTGACGTCATAAATGGCGGGCATAAGTCCAGGCGTTCTCTTTAGGACGACGAAGAATATGCACCCGTTTCTTCCTCGTCGTCCATTAATCTGGCGGGCGTATTCTGGCTCGAAGCCCTTCTTCTTGAGGGCCTCGAGGATCGTTTGCGGGTCTGTACCACTAGGTAGGCCGCGTACAGCGACCTTTAGGCCTTGTTGCGCGGGGGGCGAGTAGGCGAACCACTCGAGTCCCTCTTGCTTTTTCAGGAATTCTCTTGTGACGTTGTATTCCTCTTGATCCCGGGGTATGAAGCGGACCCCCTCCCTGAAGACGCGAACGTTGGGACCGCGTCCCAACTGTTCCTCCAGCTGTGGGAGCAGCTCAACCCAGTTTGGGAGGCGCTCGACCACGATTGGCGGAAAACGCGGGCCCCGCGCGTCGGGTGGGGCGGGGGTCGAGGTAAAAACCGAGGACGCGGTAGCGCTATCGCTCTCGCTCGGTAGCGGCGCTTTAGGGTTCCGTAGGCGGCCCTGTTGCGGATCGCGCGCAGATGGCGCAGCGATCGACGCATACGTTTGTTGCAGGCGGGCAACTTCTCGCGGCGGAGCGGGGGCGGGTGCGGGTGCGCACACCTGCTTCGCTGGAAGGTCGGTGGCGGTTACGCGCGGCGACGAAGTCGGCGCGGATACCGGTATGTGGGCGGTCTTCATTGGCAGCTGGGCGTCTGATGATGCGGGTGATGTCTCGCGATTCGCGGCGGCGGCGGGCCCTGCATCGGGTTCACTGCGCACGAGGCGCAGCGCTCGACCGAGCGGGCTAGACGGCGCGTCCGATATCGCGGGTAGCGTGAGCGTGCCACGGGACGCTTTGTTGAGCGCCTGTACGTCTCCCGGGGTGGGCGGGCGGCCCTCGGCAGCGGCTTCCCGGATGCGCAGGAACAGCGCTAGCCACCGAGCCATCCCCTCCGACAGGGTCCCAGCTACAATTAGCTGGGCGAGAGTGAGAATATCACTCTCGAACGCCGCTGTCGAAGAGGACGTCCCAGCAGCCGGCGGCTGCCCCGCGCGCGAGGTCGACGGGCGAGGTGCAGGAACAGCAGCAGTGGTGCGTAGTCCGGAAGGCGTAGCGTGGGTCGGTGCAGATGGAACGGAGGCAGGTCCGGTGGGCGAAGCTGTGGTCGTCGCGTGGCGGTCTGTTTGGTCCTGAAAAGGACCTTTTTCGGGTCGTCGGCTCGACGCAAGAGGCGGAGCGGACGAGGAAGCGCTAAACTTGCGCATCGTCGCGTAGGTCGGAGCTCGGGCTCGCGGACGACCTCGCACGCGTAGACGATGGAGCCGTCTCAATTAAGTTTTCTGAATTCGCGTGCATAAATAATCTAAAATGGTAACACTACCGGCTGACAGCTGACAGCTCCACTGACAGTTGCAGACAGTGGATGGCAAAAAGTAAAGTTGGCCAATCAAAGAAGTGATTCCATCCAACTTTACTTTCTTGATATCTACTCACAGCACAAGGAACCAATAAATTTTCACTTATTTAATTTTGAAAATTCTTTATTGGGAATGGTAAAAATAAAAAAAAAACATAGATAGGTCAAACCAACATTATAGTTCTTCGCTATCGAAAGCAGATAAATTTTCATGGTCCCTGCTTACGAATTGTGAACCCCCATTTTTGTCACCCCTTTCGCGCATAAGACTTTACACCAATATTAGGTATCTGATTTTTAAAGATGCGAAGTTATGGAAAGAGCTTAATAGCATATTTGTATGTAATATATGAATCTTTTCATTAATATTTGATTATATCATTATATATTGACAATAACTAATTTTTCGTGATTATAACAATAGTCTATTAACACAGTCACGTTCTCTCTTCATTAGCATGTCTAGTCCTTGACATCAAGAAGCACAGAAAAAAAATCATGTTTATCTGATAACAGGCCCATGTTATAAGAAACCTTGTGAAATTCGAAAACTTTTTTAAAAGGTGTATACTATATGGGTCCCTGAACCTCCGAACATGGCAAAATAAGGGTACCGTAACTATTTCAAGAAATGATATTTAAAAATAAAAAGCTGACAAATGAAAGTATCTATTACTTATTAGCATTAATTAATTTTTTTATGGAATAGAATATGTAAACAAATAAAATGTAAAACTCTGAATACAGTTTTAATAAGAAGCGTAAACTAAAGTTAATTCTATAAATTATATTTCACGGAGTAAGCAAGTTAAGCCCAATATAGTGTACACAGACTTAACCTTAGTAAAGTCTAGTAGTAATTGAATGAAGTAATAATTCCTACGCTCCATTGAACGAATAATTTATTGACAATGAAATTGTCTCTTAGGTACAACAGAAAGGATGCAATTACATTACAAAGGAGTAAAATTATAACACTTGCCTGCTTCTGAGACAATCCTATTCATAAAAGTAGATAAATCTATAGACAATTGTTTATTAAAACTATTAATTAAAGTATAGCACAAAACAACGCATGTAGGTAATTTAAGTAGAGAATCTACAGTAATAGAAGTTTAATGTTGTACGAAGAATCAGGGTTGACCTCTAGACGCCGCAGGTTAGTCGTGTAGATGATGGCCGCTGACAAGTCTGAATCTTGCAATCAAGACCGAGACGGCGCGTTTACGTGTTCCATACGCTCTTCTCACTAGTTTGAACCAAGGGCAATAATATAATTATTACTTATAATATCATTGACCAAGTGTATTTATTACAGCTTCAGACCGCAAAAATGAGGTATCTTGTGACGGACCCAAGTCCATTTGGTTGAACGGATATGCGACAGTAATCGCCGCTCCTAGTTATTAAAAGAAGGTGGTACAGCATAGAATTTCTTGGTCAGTAATACTTTTGCATAACTCGATGACTGCTATCCGACGGAGAGTAGGTTTCTTATGCAGTATTTATCCACGTAACAAAAAAGGTGTAAGATTATAATGTTGATGTCATATGCTTAATTTCTCCCTTGGTGTATTTTAACTTACGCACGATTTAGTTACGTAGTCATACGATCTTTCTGGTTAACTTGGTATAACTTTAATATAATGATCCTCAAGAAAATCTAATTTGTCGATATAACGATTTTTTTAATCCCTTAGGTCTGCCAGTGAGAGCTAATACAAAATATACTTATACATTACGAATGCATTCGTCAAAATCTTTTTATATTGAACTTTTAATGATTGCAGAATATAAATATATAGATAAGATTTATTGATCCTACTCAACAACAATAATTTTCAAATTATAATATTTACTTAATGTATTCTATCAATAATTCCTTCTAAATTCTACAATAATTCATTTAGTTCGATCAGTCACTCAGATTCATGTTAAATTCTACGTAAGATTTTGTTGTTTGATACTAAGTTGTATAGGTAAACATTGCCGTTTGTAATTGTTATTAGCTTTAAAGCTGCAATTGCTGAGAATTGAAAAATGTGTTCCCCTACATCTTTTGCTTTATACGGGAAAATAGGTTGCTGTGTACGTAATGTCGGAGTTTAATACATTTTCTTACCTTGTTAAAAGGAATCGTCCATCCTAAACTCAATATAATAAACCTCATTCTAACGAATTACTCGGTATAACGAATATTTCCTAATTTCCTTATACCGTTATATCCAGATTACACTATAACTTGGATTACATCTCTAAATAAAATCAAAGGGTATAAATAATTAATAATTATTACAAAATCCAACACATTTCTGTAGAAAAATGTTTTAGAAACTAGGTCAAGATTATGAACTTTAACTGGGATAAATTCTTTTATCCCTAATTTCAACTTGTATAATAGAAATCGAAAAAGCAAATACAATTTTTTTTTTTTCGAAATGACTACGCTATTAACCCAGCAAGGTCTTAATAGCTTTACCGGACTACTAAGGCGAGCGCTTAGGGCACTCGGCCGATTTTATTTGACAGCTAGCTCAAGGGGGCACGGCACACCTCGACTTGCGCTGTTGCCTGATATGTGCCATTCTCGAACTATCTGAGCTGACCTAAGTTAACTATTCATCGGGAGGGTCGGTAAAAATATATCGCGGACGTCTTTTATAACACGCATCGTTCGGTACGAGTTCGTATTGTGCGGCTGATACCACTAACGGACTGGAATGATTCATGGCTTTTTCAAAATAACTAATCGTAAGTGATTTGTCACACAATAAATGTCACACTTTATGTAATGACAGTAATCTTGGCTTCGTCCACCAGAAATCTTCAAGTCATCGACATAGATCATTAGAAAAATTTGTCGATGCGTAAATCCGTAGTAAGAAGTGGTTTCCTTCTATGTGTATTAGTTGTAGGAAATTCTGCGCATTTCAGAAGATAGGTATGTTCAATAATAGTCGAAACTTAAGGAAGTCTAGGTTTGCAAGATATCAAATCGTAAAAATATTTTTACGTCACAAAGGCCAAATAGGAAAGTTTAGGTCATTTTCATGGATTTTTATCTCTTTAATCATTCGTTACGTCTTCATTAAAATAAAACACAGAAATATTTTCTACCACATATATTGTTTATTGTAAATACATCGATAAGTGACAGAACTAGATTGAATTTTGACAATGCTCATAATAAATTCTATATATACTAGCGGTAAGCTAAGATGGCCGTTTTGACATTCACAATAGTGACGTGAAATGTCGAGTTATTTTGGAATGACATTTAAGCAAATGCTGTTATTTTGCATTAACATTGACGCGAGTTTGCTGAGGTTTTAGTGGTGCTGGTCAGCGATGCTGTATAGGTGTTGTATTATAGGATATAAATATATATTATATCATTTCCAATTTTGAAAAATATAAATGTTGGATTCTGGTTTAAATAGAAAAATAATTATAATCCCTGAAGGAGAATCCCTGCTTTTTTTTTGCTTAGTGAATACGTGAAAAGATTTGTTCACCTCGCCATATTATAATATTATACTGTTTGATATATTAACAGTTAAGTATAAAGCTGTACTAAATTAAATTAAATTATTGTGAACTCAAATAATAGATTCGATAGCTCTTATTAATTAACTGCACTTCCTATTGACAATAAAGAACAACAATTTGCGTCTCGAAAACTAGTTATTAATTTATACGAAACTTCATGAGCGAACAAACGTCAAAACAGCCATCAGAGCCTGCCGCTACTATAGAAGAATGGGCATTAGTGTATATGTTTGTTTTATTTTTCATTACAATGTTAATACGATAATAATATAACCGACAAGAACCTGAACTACTGCTAAGAGACATACATCGGTTACATATATGGAACAATAATACTGATTTAAAATGTCTATTGACATAATTTTTTTTTGTTTTTTTTTTTTTTTTATTTTTTAACACTGATTTTATATTATTTTATATTGAAAAGATCAATGGTACTAAGTATAACTTCTGCTCTACAGTCTGAGAACAACATATCTATGCTAGTGATTAAAATATGAATTACGTATCTAATAAGCTGTTATACATCTATAACGAATATAATTAAGATTAAATATTGTGTATTCATAATTGATAACATTAAATAATACTAATCAATATTGTTACAAAGCGGGCGTTTGCCTGAATACGTACTCTTCGCTAATAATAACCATTCTAACGATTAATACAACACATTCTACAAGTACCGTAATCATATCGAACATAATCAACAAAAAATGCTGAGCAATGTATATATAATTAACCCTATGAAAAGTAAACAAATTGATATAACTATATAAAGTAAATGCAACGACATTGTTTTTATGCAAAATATAGACTCGCAAAGTAATGTAGTGATATACCAACAATTATATGAGCTTATTCCCTATTAATATGAATTGATTGAATCTTGAATATTTGCATGCAAATACTTAATTATTTTTCCTAACAATGATACATGAATATACTGAATTTTACGTTAATACATTATAAGTTTTTAACTACGGAATCCATTTGAAAATTGATAGATAATAGACATTTACTGTTAGATTACATACATATAGATAGCAAGATATATCCATATAGGAAAATGACTAAACATCCATGTTCTAATATTTGAATCTATTTATTTGAATGGAATATATGCTACTTAATTATATTTTAAGTAATTTGAATTAAAGAAAACGTTCCATTAAACGAAGCAACAAAAAAAAATATTAGACGTTAAAGAAACCGGAAATAAAACAATTTTCAATAAATCTAAAATAATGACCCAATAAACTAGAATCAATGAGTTAGTATGTATCGGTACTAGAAACGACGTCATGAATCAGGTTATATTTGACATGGGACGTCTATTCTAGTATTACACTTGCACGTCAACGAATATAAATCTTTAGTAAGGAAGTGTGGAATACATTAATTTTATTTCGATTTAAATTATAAATCAGTAATATAGAATAAAAATAATATGAAACCAGAAATAAGAATCCCTGATAGTACAGTTTCCATGTCCGTAATGTTGTATCGGTCCTTTAAAACAGTTGCAAAATCGTCGTTACTGTAATAACCCGAGTGTTTATTTTGTCTTCTAATAGTCAGTGGTGCGATTACAATGCATTCCATTCCAAATATTAATGATTTTTTTTAAGCAATTTTATGTTTCCTAAATTCAATTTGCCCATTTTTATTATACAACAATATTCTTAATGTTAACAGCCAATCATCCATAATAAAAATTTCACCAAATTTATCAATCAATTTTGTGCATAATTAAATTTTATTTTGTTTGTAATATGAGAAGAAATGGGTCTTATTACAAAGTGTAGTGACGTCACATTCTTATACCCTCCGATTTACGTGACATATGATTGTGTTGGCACCTTTCATTACTTCGCTTACAAATATATTTATTTACCACATGACTAGCTTCGCGTGTACCCTGTACGTTCCTTTATAAATCGCCTCAAAGATACATTAACACTATAATATTATTATCATATGCTAAAAAGAAACTATATAAGCATTATACATCTCTAATATCTCTATAACCTGCTCTCAAACTTAAGATATTGTTGAATGTAGCATTTATATCTAAAAAGCACAGTCAATAGTTGAAACTACAATCTGAATAAATAATGTATATAATTGGAAATAGGTATCGAATTATGAAAGTAGACGGTGTAATAAACTATTGTAGTGGGTTTATTAAAATATATGAAGTCTTAAATCCGTAAAATGTTGGCCTAAATAATTTATTTTTAAAGTATTAAGTAATGAAAATAGTGTGGATTTTATACAATAAAGGATAAAGAAAAATTACAATGAATACTAAAGAAATCTATTACGTACTGTCATATACTCGTATTTGAATGTTATGCAGATAGCGTAAAAATGGCAGGGAAAACTAGACGACTTTCTGAAAAAAGGAGTGAGAAATGGAATGAAATGTATAAAAGGAAATTAAAGTTTTAACTAGGAGTTAAAAGGCCACATTTAACTGTCCTATTGTCTTTACTGTAATGGTTTTTTTAATGAGATTCAAGTAGTGAACAGTACTACAATGCTAACGCGGGAGGGCTGCGCTGGAGGACCTCGTTGCGTAATGCTAATTACACACTTCAGACTGGAATACCCTTGAGTTAACTATTTGAATGAAATAAGCATGGTGATGTGTTATTATTCTTTTAGAAACTTCATAAATACATATAAATACGTAGTGCATTTGCACACATCGCCTCCATAAAACCTTTAAATTATAAGTAGTAAAACTAATTTAAATTGATTAAATTATTCATTTAAATTAGTTGATAATAATTTAAAATCTTACATAAACAAGTTAAAGTGACATACAACTATCAAAAACAGAAAGTAATTAATGACGACTCAAGGCATTATGTCATGAAGTATACATAATTAAGAATAGCAAATAATATAGCTACCGCCCGTGTTTTTGTCTGTGATAAAATACAATATAAATCTTAATAACAATAAGATACACTCTTGCATCATCAAGTGACTAGTCATGTAAAACTGATGGCATAAGACTTTGCCCATGGTAAGCTAAGGTAAGGTGTGTTAATTGTCAAGAGGTGTCGGAGTTTGTAGATCTCAGGTATTTTACCGATAATAAATATATAAGAAATATAAGTAAATCATATAAAATTTGTTACGACACATTCAAAATCAAAGTAATAGAATAAATATACCCATTAACGGCTATTCAGTTGAATAATTATTTTCACAAGCAGGCTTCGTTCGTACATTTAACGTATTTTACGGCACTTGAAACGTATTACATAGAAATATATTTTACCGAGTCATCTTTGAGTTGTAGGCAAATTATATTGTACATTAGAAATTTGTTCTCGTATTTATTTTTAGTACAAGATTTTTTTTATATCCTATACAAGGCAAACGAACACGCGGATCACCTGTTGTTAAGCGATCACCGCCGTCCATAGACACTAGGAACCCCAGACGAGTCGCAAGTGCGTTGCCAGCCTGTGTTTGGGGGAATGGAGAGAAAGGAAAGGGGTTAGGGAGAGGAGAGGGGAGCGGACGGGACATGGGACTCCGGCGCTCTCACTGACCGAACGAAACGCAACAATGCAAGCACTGTAACTTCACCTCGGTTTTCTGTGAGAGGGTGGTACTACCCCGGACGAGCCGGCCCATTCATGCTGAAACCAATAATAGCTTCAGCGTGGCTCTACCACCTACTAAATATTTGATTTTATTTTATTAGGTTTGTATGGATATACGCAGCTAACTGGGAATAATTTCTTATAAACAGAATTTAAAGAATATAACTTTTTTACTAACTAAAAAAATTAAATAATATAACTCTATTGTCTTCTGAAACATTTGTTAGTTGTTATAAGAGTATAGGACATTGAATGAAAATATTAGAATCACTATCCGTTTCAACAGGATCTATTTGGATATGTCATAGTGAATGAGGTTATTCGATTAGTCCACTGATCAGGTATATAGATTTAATATCATTACATGCTCTGTAAAAACAAAGTTTTTTCGACTCAGGTTGTAAAATTTAGTTTCATAGTTTATACTGCATGAACGAGAGCAGACTGTCGTCGCCCGCTAAAAATCAGTTCAAGAGCGGTTTACAAACCGTGGGGACGAAACGGATAATAAGTTCTTCCTTTAAGTAGTACTATTTGAAAATCGTCTCTTGGCATTTAACACATAATTCCATATATCGAACAAGTTTTATTAAAGACTTAAAGATTAATAAAATATTATTTTCTTTTTGCGACAAAGAGACAATGTTATAAGCAGCTATTTTATTTCAAACTAGGTATAGTGTATATAATGACTTGGTATCAGAATCAAACTGGTTAGCTCTTGGGTTATTAGAACTGTGCCATGAGGCCCGAACGATCCATTAGAACATTATTAGTTACTCGTATGGCGACCTAAGGGCTTGTTACAACAAGTGTAATAACATTAAATAAATGTCATCAAGAATACAAACTTCTTTAACGTGTCTCTTACATATAATCTTACCCTTATATCGCGCCTTGTTATATGGTTATAGTTGATGTTTTTTTAGACTAGTAAATGTATGCGCTAACTTCATTTTGGTCAGTTGAGTTGTAAAGTTATATAGTGGTTATAGTTTTAATGGTTATAGTCTTAAATCTCTGTTATTTTTTATCATATAGGAGACAAATGAACATGCGGGTCACCTGTTTGTAAAGCAATCACCGCCGTTCATAGACACTTGCAATCCCAAAGGAGTCGCATTTGCGTTGCCAGCCTTTGTTTTGGGGGAATGGAGAGAAAGGGAGAGGGATTAGAGGAGAGGGGTGGGGGGAGAGGAAAAGGGAGGAAAGATGGGTCTCCGGCGCTCTCACTGACCGAACAAAACGCAGCAATGCAAGCACTGTTACTTCACGTCGGTTTTCTGTAAGAGGGTGGTGCTACCCCGGACGAGCCGACCCATTCATGCTGAAACCAATAATAGCTTCAGCGTGGCTCTACCACCTACATTTTCTGTGTTTTATTTATATTCGTATTTATCTCTATGTAATGTGTAATTTTGTTATTTATTACTCCTAAAGAATATTTTTAAAGTTACAAATGTTATATTCATTAGTTAAAAATAATTTCGTTGATTTATTATTTTTGAGGCAACATTACTTATTAGTTTAGTTACAAAAATGAAAAAGAAATGATTGAAGTTTACATATTTATGTTTTATTAATATTACTATCTGTCCCGATAAATGTCACAACTAACTCCAAACACGGAGTATATCGTAACATAAGACTGTTTTTTTAAAAATCTAAATTGTAAAACAATCACATACAGTTTCGTAATGACAGAATGACAGAAATGCTGTACTCTATTTAATATCGGAAGAGTTGATTATCAATTAATATTTTATTACTGGTTATTTATTTGATATTTCTTAAGACATTTTTTTTATTATTGCTACAAGCCCCTCGTCCCCTACTTTTAAAATATGAAATGTATTTTTTTTCGAACAAATTTTATAAATAGTTTGGATATATTTACTATTAACTGTGATGACCAAAAATAAGTTGAAACCAACTATAAAATCAAAAGTAATCTCTTGGAATATTTTAATTAAAAATATGTATATTCCAATTTACTTTTTCTAGAAAATTTGTCTGCATTCATCTGATTGGTTATTAGGTTCAGTCGTGAGATAAAATAAAGTAACTTGCAGATTTCAAATATTGGTTTACATTTCAGTAGTTACGCGTATTGAAATTGAGCGATATGTTACAGTAATTCAATACTCTATAAGATTCTGAAGCAACTTTTATTTGTGCATTCTATCCAAATAGCATATGCTGATTAATGGTAGATTTAATTAAACTATATAATGCTTGTTGTCGATAAAATACAATGAAAAGTAACACTAACATAGAAGGAATTTTGTTTGCTAAATGGGGCGATTGTTGATATTACGAACGTAGTATGAAATAAAATTCTGTGTATAGGGTGTAGTTGTTTTTATCTCTTTGAAGCTGGTAGATGCAAATAAAAATTAAGTAATTGTATATATTTTTTTGATGTAATTTATATAACTATAATAAATGGTTTAATAAAACATCAGCGTTTGACCGATCACCATTAAAATCAGTACGCTAACTGTTTACACATAGAGAAAGCGAAGTGCTTACAAATCAGGACTAGATGGCGTAAATTTATGTTTTATAGTTATTAAGTTTTCTGTTGTTATTTAATGCGGACGAAATCGCGAGCGGTAGCTAGTATTTTATATCTATTATGTTTCAGAAGACGACGGTTTTAGGAATATCTATGCGTAAGCATGCAAAACAAACATTATATAAATGCAAATAATCGAAGTTTGTGTCTCATTCAGTATCGCTGAAAGAGTAATAATTCAGTCTGGGAATGTATCGATTAGTTAGTTGAATGAGTAAATTGATTCTACGAACTTGAATTTAACTCTCACGGTTGATTGCGAGATTTATTAACGCGAGTAAGGATAGAATTAGGATTAAAAATAAACAGCTTTGATAATAAATGTATCTTTAAGGCGATTTATGATCCACCTGACTGTTTAACAGTAGGTATCTTTGGTTTCCTGGTCGTCTGCGGGCGGTACTCCGGCGACGGATAGCTTGCGGCGCTCAAGGCGAGCGCGCGACACCGGCCGGTAGTACTGCTCGCTGCGCCGGCGTCAGCGCTCCGGCACGGGAGCATCCGACTCGAGCTCCATCCAGATAGAGCTGATCGTGCAAGCATCTGTATAAAACAATACATTATTTACTAACCATTCTTTATTACTATGTCAACTTTAACCCAAAGACGACTTGAACCAAAAAATTTAAAGTACATTACAGTCTCAATAATACGACACCCTACGCTCACGCTTCCCTCACCCATCCCGAATTTCATTTCGTGCACACCGGCATCAGTGTAACTTCCAAAAACCAATCCTATAATCATAACGTTCCATTAATCTTATACTCCCTGATTTCTATAGTGACGAATTAGTAAGACTCTGGTATAGTTTAACCCCCTGTAGTTTTAGTATAGTAAGTTCTATTTTGTTGTATTAAAATGTATGGATATATCTATTTTAAATCTATTTTATTTTTAATATTGTATAGTCTTTATAGCGCTATATGGTCTTTGACCACAGTCTTATCTATTGTTGAATGATGACGTGATCTAAAATTTTAAACATCTACGGTGTTATTACATAAAAGTTAAATACGTATTGAATACTTGCTTTAAAAAGGTTTCGTAATCTTTTTAAATCTTTATTTCATTTGGGAACTTAGGTCCATAAAGAAAATGTCAGCTCCATCGTAGCCTAATCTTAGAATATTCATAAAATAGAATTAATCACAAGCTTTTATAAAACCTTGGCATCCTCATTTGCAGGTCCAGACTAGATTCTATGGACCCTTAAAATTGTATCAATCGTGTTATTATTTTTAATTTATTTAGACTATCTTGACTATTTATTTAGAGCTAGGTAATATTAAAAAATGTCGGTATTAAATAAGAGTCTTGCGTAAGAAACAGCTAATCCGAGCTTCACGGCACTTCACAGTCACCGACGATTCGCCCCTCTTGATAATGTTCAGTATGTCTTGTCGAGTGGCCAACTCAGCCTCAACTCTGCATCTGATATGGCATAAGACCCGCCCAGATTACTATGGTAATGTTTTTTCGATTAGCGCTCATTCTGACTTACAATCTCTATGGTAATTGATCTGTTCTCAAGGGTTCTACGGTGATTTTAAGTAGCTAACAACCTTTATTAGAAAATAGGGGAAAATATGCAAAAGGATTTTTTTTTTAATATAATTAGTATTACCAGAAAACAATGCGTGCAAAAAGACAATCTCCCTAATGTTGCTAATATTAGTATAGATTATTTTCTACCAAAATTATTATGATGCAATCATACAGTTAGAGTATTCCCATAACTAAATCATGAAGTTTAATTACGATCACAATAAACGTAGGAGTGTGTTGCGTACATATGTCTATTAAGCTGACATTAACGATTAACGGTTTACCAAGACAGATCCAATATAGCAATACCTTGAGATGGTTTGATACATAATTAATGTTAGATGAATTGTTAACGAAGCGAAGATCTGCCATCACGTGGTACATGTATTATTATCTATATTATACCTATATAAATCATTTCGTAATACAACAGTATTAGATGTAGAAATTCATTATCATTGACTTTTTATTAATACTAGTGGTCGTCCATTTTCAGAAAGTTATTACAAAGCTTTTTATTCAAGTGTCCAATGTATGGGTGTTATTATTTGTAATTCTAATTTTCTAAATGCTAAATACTGTATACAGTATTGTAGATTATCGTAGATTGTAGAAGTAATGTGGGTTCAATATAACGAATAAAGTAACATAATGGACTAATAATGGTATAGATAAAACACGATTTCCATATTTTTTATGATAACACTTAAGAAAAAAATTTAGATAATCGGTTGAAGAATCGCAGCGAAAATGGTAGATACTAACTCTTTAATGTATCTTTATTTATATATAGATACAATTAACAGTTGTCGATTAATAACAACTATAATAATTGTCATATATTGTAAATATATCGAATTACTGTGCGCTGTACGTTCCAAGTAATGAATATTGCTAGTGGTGCTCGTCATCCTCTGACTCTATACGGAAATGTTGTGTTTTAGAGTAAATTTCAGGGCTTTGTTATTCGATAGATTTACGAGGCGAGACCTCCATTCTACTCCCAAATTAAGGTCGAAACAGATATCCATTCGTAGGATACTGACGTTTTGCGAGTGGGGACTTTGAGTGAGAGAGAATACAGATGTCGGAACTTTTTACAAAGTTAAAGTTTTTGAAGTAAGATTTTTTTTTTCGATCTGACTACGCTTTTGGCCTAGCAAGGCCTTAACAGATTCACCTGACTACTTTTCAATCAGACTACGTAAAGTAAAACATCTTTAGCCGCGACTTGAAGGTAACTGGACGACAATGCAACGGAAGTCCGTTACGGCAATATGGCGTCACGTTTCTGTACCATCTGGTTTGACAATAATTAACCAAACGTTATATTACATCATAATTAATTTAATTCGTTACTCATCATAGTAATTTGTTCGTACTTTTCTATATTTTATTTACTTTATTTTATTTACTTTACTGCACTACAGGTAATGAAGTTTTGATTTCATTTGTTACTTACTTACATTGAAACCAGATAGCAACACGGTCGCGCGCCCATATAATTATTTCATTAATTAATACAGAATTAATTCTATTGTATGATTTCTAGTATTATTCAATTTAATATTTTTATTTATTAATATTTTCAAAATGTTTGAATTGTTTATAAAATATTTATTGACAAGATCATAAATATTGAAAAAGTTTTACTTCAATCGCGTGTGGCGCTTACACGAATTAAATTTTTAGCGTTTAAATATATCAATTTATTTATACATATCCGTCAACCATCTCCTCTTCAAAATATAGAGTCCAAAGATCGATGGAAGTTAATGATATAATTTGCTCGCATACTTTTGATTTCAATTCGATTTAAAATGGATTTACTCTAGTAACACCGACGGATTGCACATATTAATGAATACAACTAGAGATTAACATAACATCATTATAAAAGCACAATAAAAAGAATTGATAAAAAAAAAATCATTCAAAGTTCGGTGTAAATTATGCTTAGCTACACGTCCCTGTGTATCCTTAATTTCGTCACAGCAGAATAACCACGCTAGAATAGGCAAAGCTTTAATAATTGATTAGTAACTTGTTCTTGTCCTTTGTAGTGTCAACTTGCTGCAACTTACTTCACTATCTCACAGAGTTTCTCTTTCCGAATGACTTTTGGTAGTCGTTTTTACCTCGTAAAGATCTATCGGGAAAGTAGTAAAAATATATTTCAGATTCATGAATATGATGACCTCGAAAGAATGTTATGAGTTATTTCATACCAATACTAACAAACGCCCGTGATTTCGTTCGCGTTAAATTACGATGTAAAGCTTAATATAAACTAAAGTATAGTCTAGCGACAGCTGGCAGTGAATTATAATTAATTAATAATAAAAGTAAAAAAAAAAAATTTAGAAAAGAATTTTGAAATATGTAGTGTCCATGCTATAGCAACACAATATTCACTAGTTTATGAAATAAAAGACCCGATTTTCTTCTATAATATTGTACAGCAGCAATAAAATAATAAATAAGCAAGAATACATATAACTGAAATTTATGTACTTGTATATATGTATGTAATTAGAATTATATTGTCTTTTTGGCCAATCAGGAGCCCATCTTGTTTTATTTACCGCGTACAATCCATAACTCGGTATCAATAGCAACGTATGAGTTATACTGCGTCGACTTCAAGACTTCCAACTTTTTCTGTATTTTCGACAGGTCTGAACAGATAAAAATTAAAAAGAATGTTTTTTTTTTGTTATAAGTAGCGTATATATCTTTATTTTCTTATCCATTTAATCTATTATAAGTACACTCAAATAATGTAGATTGATTAGCTACTTGTTACTTCGACGACATTCAACACAAGAGAGACTATGTATCCAGTGTTGCCCATTCTAATATTCAACATGGACGACAAAACACTTAATATTACAACAGGTTTACAATAAACAAAATATCAGGAATAATTTTAAAATAAGTTG
>JACEII010000042.1:3476355-3515694 GCA_014332785.1 Antheraea mylitta | reverse complement strand
TATAATTCTATTTCCTAAATATTTCGTATATTCGTATATTTTGTAATCAAATGTATGCATAGTTATAAGTTGACAAATAGACAGCTATTGGTATCAGTCGGCACGGATTGCTGGATCGTTGTAAAGCTTTGTAAAGCTGAGGGTTATTGACAAACTTTGTTTGTTCCAAACCGAATCGAACTAGGTATCAACTATCTTGTTTACTTAATCCAGGCGACGTGTACCAATGCTTCCGACTGCGCTCAATTATTATCGCTAAGCACACAATTTTATCATGCGATTAATACCAAGCATCCGAATTTGAATAGGTGAGTAATTAACATAACTATTATGTCTATTTTATATCTGTATATAACATATCTCCTCTTGTAAGCCAATATTACTGTACTTACTAGATATTATGATGTGTATTTATTTTATCATATTAGGTTATGGGATAAATTTTACTTTTTCACTGATTTTTATGTACCTAATAATTTACATAAATGAATAAAGAATTACAAAAAAAAATTGATGGTTTTTCGAAGAAGATGACATGTAGTTTCAGAATATTGTTTTATTTTTAAATAATTGTACTGTATCTTAGCCAAATTGTAATTACGTAATATGGCCTGAAACTATATAAACTTAAGGTCAATATATACATTTAATCTAATACGTTTAAACGAGCAAATCTTGAATATTTTTATATTTGTATATATTCAAGATCTCGGAAACGGCGTCATATATTTCCGTGAAACTTACTGTGTAGGTAGTTTGGGGGACGATAAATGGATCTAGCTAGATTTTATTCATAATTTTTTTTAACTGAGTTTTCAGGCATTTAAAAAATAGGGCTAGAATATAACGGTAAATTTCGCCGGCGCTGTCAAAACAAAAATAGCTCAGATGGAAATCGGTTGCTTCGAAAATCCGTGTAACCCCAGTTCGAATCCAAGTGACAGCAGAAGAATTTTTTTTTGTAAAAAATGTTAATTTTATAAGGCAAACCAAACAGTTTATTTTAATATAAAAATGTTTTTAAAGAACCAAGCTAGGTTCGGTCGCCCAGGTACTTTACATAAATTAAGAAAGGATTACAAAAAAAATTGATGGTTTATCGAAGAAAATAACATGTAATTCCACAATTTTATGTTTTATTTTTAAATAGCTGTACTTTTTAACCAAATTGTAATTACGTAATATATCCTGTAACTATGTAGGTTAAGATCAATATATATATAAATATATTTTTGGTCTTTGTATAACATTAAGATTTTTATATCAACAAATATAACAATGTATCTAAGTGCTTTCGAAGAAATATACGTATGTATGTAATATGTCTATGAAGGCGCTATCATCACCTGCTTGTTGACTCAAGTTGTGTGTTGTCTATTTGAGAATATTTGCGTGTATTTTACTCGTGCGTACATACTTTCCTCGACGTAATACTGACAGGACCGTGGCGTAAATATTGACATTCCTAAGGCACTTTACGATCGACGTTTAGGAATATGCGAACTGACAAGTTACATGCTATAAAAATACTTTTGTAATCACATAAAAATCTTCAATAATTATCTGCTTCTCTCTTATACCGCATATTATAGAAGGAGGCGTCAATTAATTACACAAGAAGATCAGAACGGAGAAAGGGTTACGCCGAATTTCACTAAATCTTATGTGAGAGAGAGAGAGGGAATTTTCGTCGAAAATCACGTAATTTTTAACTATAGTTATTTAAGTATAATAAAACTACGATCTTCACGAATTGTCACACAATAAATTACGCCGGTTTAGTGTGGCTATATCAGAGCGACGTTGAGGGACCAAATGATTTTACTGAAAATTACATAGATTTGTTGGTACCAATAGCTACTACTATTGGGACCGTGCATGAATTTTCATGAACTGAATTAGAATTAATTTTTCTTTACTGTTGACTTTAGTGGTTCCCAATTATGTATTATTTAATGTTATCATTGTAATTTTAGACTACGATCTAAACAATCTCAAACACTAGTTTTATTAAAAATAATAAAGCCTATTTAAGATACTCTGATTTGAAAGATCTCACGTGACATTTTTTTTTTCAAAGGAAGTAAATGACCAGATTGGTCACTTGATGTTAAGTGATCACCTCCATATACACTAGCGACATCAGGGGAGCTGCAAGTGCGTTGCCAGCCTGTATATGGTGTAGGAGGGATGGGATAGGAAAGGGGGAAGAGAGGTCCGGCGCTCTCACTAACTTAACGAAACGCAACAATGCGAGCACTCTTATTTCACGTCGGTTTTCTGTGGGTCAGGTGGTACTACCCCGGACGAGCCGACCGATTCATGCTAAAACCAGTAATAGCTTCAGTGTGCTTTTACCACCTACAATTAGGGGACTCAAGTTAGATTTCACGACATCTCACTAATCTAGTTAATGGACACCTTAATGCAAAACAAATTTAAATATTCTTCGAAAGACGTACAATATTTATATTCACAAGATCATCATATTTATATCATAGATTATTTACAATTTGTGTTGCTTATACAAAATATACTTCACATATTTCCTAAGAAATTGAAAAGCTTGATAAATCTACAGGGCACGACAAAAGATGGCGACAATGGATAGTATTAATTCCAATCTTTCTTATAATACAACACAACATTGTTAACGGATGATACTACATATTAATGTGCTGTGTAATGTGTAACGGATGTTACGGAAAAAGTACTTGTTTTTTTTTGTATTATATCTATACTATCTAACTAATATTATAAAGAGGTAAAGTGTGTGAGTTTGTGACGTTGTAAGGGGTAATCTCAGAAACTACTGGTCCGATTTGAAAAATTCTTTCAGCGTTATCTATACCAATAGTATAAATGGGTAAAGTTTGCGAATTTGTGACGTTATAGGGGATAATCTCAGGAACTACCTACTGGTCCGATTTGAAAAATACTTTCAGTATTATATAGCTTATTTAACCAGGAAGGTCATAGGCTATAGCCACGTCAAGTAACGCTACCACCAATAGGACCGGATCACTACTGAAGAATGTTTTAAAATTGTGGTATTTTTTCCTTTTGAGAGCTTTCGCTGAGTGTTAACGTTAGGCTAAAGTAACTATTTCACGCGGACAAGTACAGGCTAGTAAATTATGCATGTATGAAAATGATCATAAACTATATACTACACGAAGTCCAGTAGTATAAATTGTTATCTACACATTTACTCATTTTTGTATACAAGTCGATTTAAACAAGCTCTTATACATACATACACATACTCACAGATACATACCTGCCTTAAGTTTAACACGTAACGACGATTTTTTTTTCTAAAAGTCATAAGTTCCACTTTAAAAACCAGCGCGCTTCTAATCTAGATAAGACTCGTATTTTCATGAAATAAAGCTCTTGTGCTCTCCGATTGTAAACACACTCCGGTTGAAAGAGTGTGGTTAACAACATTAAATAGTAAATGAAGTGATTCGACTTCCCCAGAAGTCTCCAGAATGAGCAACATATTATGAATTTTCCTACGATTGAGACCTGTTGAGCGCGGCTATGCCATTACCATTATTGCCTGCAGGAAGCACCTAATATAAGTGGACGGCCACTTTTTGTAACTTCATAACAATAAAAAAAAATCCGACAGAATTATATCCTCAAGGGCTATCATATTTTTGTATAAAAAATTTACTAAATTACTATTAAGTTAATAAAATGTATTATTAATTCCATTAAAAAATATACCACTAATTAAACACGTGCAACGATTACACAATCAAAAATGTAATACTATTGATTTTTATAGTGCGTCATTGCAAATTAAGGACACAACTTTAACAATTGTATATTGAACTTTACGTAAATGACACAGAACCACTTTTTCGAATTGAAACGAAAAAGAATTGCGATTGTTCGATTACAGTAGCCTTTAATTAAACACAAGTCGGGAGATTTCGATAACGCCAATTTTTCATTTCAGTTTTTTAGAGTCGGGCGCATGATTATCCTATGGTAGGAGATACGATACAGTTAATGCAAGCAGATTATAGAACGAAACATAGAACTGTATCGATAATTATACTAATAATAGTATAAAACAGACATTCAAAATTGATGAAATAGGCACAATGCTATATTTATAACTAAACTTATATTTAAAAACTCAACAAATTAAGTATTTATATTTGTTTGTATACGTTAATATTTTAAAAATCCTTGCTTTTTATATCCCATTCATACAGGAAGATGTATAAATTCTAAACTCGCGCTACGATTTTTATGGGTAACTGCGATTACAAAGCCGTGTTCGAGCCGATCTGTGGTGCGGTGCGGGGTATCGGGAGCTGAGGGCGGGTTGGTCGCCTAACGAGAATTGAGCATTATTAAAAAATGCCAAACTATGAATACGTGTGTGAGTGAGGTAACCCATATAATAATTGTGTTCTATACAAAATTCATTTAAGTCTATGTAAATGCGTAAAGAGTAATTAAATTTATTTAAAAACTAGTTTCTGCCTACGACTTCGTTCGCGTGGAACAGTTGCTTTGGGTTAACACTAACACGCAGTGAAAGCTCTCAAAAGGAGAAAAAACGATTTTGAAATATTCTTCATTGGTACTCCGCTCCTATTGTTCTTAATCTTATATAGTCAGACTCTATAGATGAGCTATCTAAAACTGAAATACTTTTTTTAATAAATCGAACCAGTAGTTCCTAAGATAAGCGCATTTGACCAAACAAACCCTCCATTTTTTTCATATTAATTTAGATTAAACATGAGTAAAACCGTTTGCACAGTTAGCATCACTATAAACTAGAATATACAATGATTTACATAAAAAAAAAATTATGAATCTATGGAATAGTAAAAAATAATTACTCGAGACCAGTGTTGTAATGTTAAATGACCCTCTGTTCGTGTCACAATTATTTAAGCATTTCTTATTGCTAGTAATTGATATAAATTGTCGAATATTCTGAATGAACTTTTAATACCACAGACGAACTTTAAAATGAACCTCTAGATTCATTAATTTAAATTCTCTTTCGGTATATTAAACCTGTATATTTTCACGTCCTACGTGTGTAACCACACAAAGACTCTGCTATCTCGGGCTAACTATTATTAAGATAAGCGCCTTAACTAAACTCAGCAGGATTGAAAAGAATATTTCGCTAGTCCCACGTAAGTTCTCTTAGTTCAATTCAGTTTGATTTAGAAATAAATATTTTCAATTTACTTTTCTTTAAATATTATATAAAATTATGTTTAGCTAACTCCGCGCATGTTTTTACTGCAGTAAATAATTTCGAACCGTCATATTATTTTATTAAAACGTGGGTGCATCTTATGTTTTCTAAAAATATTACTTTTATTTCAATAAACTATGAATTTCGAAGTATACACTTTCCATGTAGAAAGTTTCACCTTAATCAGTTGAGATTTTACATACTTTAAATAATATTTTTCTTATTTGCAAAAATATTATATAAATATTTTGTATATCGGAAGTAACAGTTATAAAAATAAAGCTTCGTATTCAGTGGCTGGATACAGTAATACATATAGTAATTAAATATGTATAGATATTAATGGACCAGCGATTCACGCGAGAGTGATTCCCACTTCTGTTGGCCTTATGGACATTTACAACTTCATAATATTAAGGCAAGCGCTTAAGGCACCTAACATAAATCAAAATGTCGTAGGTTATCTAACATAGACTTTGCCTTGACTGCGAACAAGCGCGCATCGAGCTAAACTAAGATAGAGGCACACAATAATATACCTATTATAATATCTATCATCTAATAATCAATATATTTTTAGCCACTCTCCGTACTACTACTGACTTACTATAGACTATATCAGAAGTACTACTAATGACCTGAGACACCGTTAGTCGATGTTATATTTTAATGTCGGGTAGTTATACTGCGAACGGCCCATATAAGAGGCGTCCGGTAGGTGTTAAGAGCTCTCTTGCTAGGTCAATAGCGTAGTCAGTTCGAGAAAAAAAAAACGTGTTGACTCACTGTTTCGGTGGCCGTCGTTGTGTGCTGTAGCTCTGTCCGAACTCGTATCGGTTATTTAAAAAAGCGATTCATTGTTAGAATTGATTGTTAACAGTTTATCTAAATTGGCGAGTTCTGTTTTTAATAATCAATAAATGTTTAACAATTCCTAATAATATACATAGTTCATGTTAATGTGTTTTAATATTTCCTTAGGCTATCATACTTACCGGGTTTAGCTTCGGGTTCATTCTCGACCAGTGCCTCAGGTGCCTCTTCAATGCAGCTTTGTTCATCGGGGAATTGTACATGCTTCTTAACAGCGGAGCGGGTCGATTTCGACAGGACAGATGCTATAAAATATATGTCAATTAGATACAGAATATTAAAGAAGAATATATTTACTATAACTTATAATTTCCATATATATTTACTATAATTTAAAAAAGTGAGGGCTAATATTAATAAATTCTAAAACCAAGCATTTTTAAATGTTTTCTCTTAGAGGAACAAATGTCACGAAAGTCTTTATACTGTTCATTAACTTATAACTCGCTACTAAGTGATGCTGAAATCTACCAACTTATGTTTCATTCGACCATGTCGATATCTTAACCGGGAGAATTTTTAAATAATATCCATTTTCATACAATTAAATTTATTGTAATAAACAATAAAACGAACGAATTGTAACTAATGTGGGGAGCCGCAGGCATAGCTTGTATATTATAAAAAACAATTAACATTTGAAATCCGAGAAACTGAAATGAATTTCAAAACTTTACAAAATTGCTACCGCTTCTAAAATTTCAAGTTTAGTTGTATTTCAAGAAAACACGTTATATTTTCTAAAGAATGAGTCAAGGTCATTGATTGAGGTCAGGTGATGCTGAAAACACTTTTTCATTTTGTTTTATGATTACAAGGTTATTGATAACATATTAATTTACTAATTATATAAAAATTGAACACATATATCAATAGTGGGGTTACTAACTAAATAGTCCACAAAGAGTCTTTGTATAAGTTAGTATTCGATATGAATACATTTAGATAGTAGAATAGTTTTTGTACCACTTAATCTGTCTCAAAGAAGATACAGAAGGAAGACAAAATATTGGCTTATTGCCAGCGTGAAAGGGAAAATTTGTAATTAAGTACGGAAAAAGTTTATATATAGCATAATTTTAGGCATATTTTTCTGTTCACGTCTGCTACGAATTAGGTTAATACGCTTGAGTGATTAAAAAATACGTTCCTCTCATTTATTTGTTTACGAAAATTCTCGATTACTGATATGAAACTAGTTATGGTAGAGTAGGGACAACTTTTCGTCATTTATACTATGAAACTATGTATAGTATATAATTTATGAACACTTACATATATATCTATAATCTAATACATATAAGCCAAAGAAGTTTCACTTTTTCTTCGTGTGCACACTGATACACGAACTGCATCATATTTACCATATATGATTCTTTCAAACGGTAAATCACCAATTATTTATGTATAGAAAAAAATCAATTGCTGTATGTATATGCACGTATACGCATATATAAGTATGTACGTGTAATGATAGTTGCCTGCAACTATTTGGCTAATTAATTAATTTTGTTGTAACTTGTAATTGTCAAAACAAGGTTTTTTTTTGGATGAAAACGTTGAGAATATCGTGCGGAAAAATGAAGTCACTAGATTAAAAAATTTCCATATAAAAAGTAGTAAAAGAGAGGCAAGACAGCGTGGGATCTTCCAAAAACATCGGAAGAATTGGTTTTGGAGAATTGGTTTGGTCGCATTTTCTTTGTTAGCGCCTAGCTACTAGAAACTGCTCCAGATAATAAACTAGATTTATACTATTAAGATATAAATGTATTTCATACATGATGTAATGAAGTTTTTGAGTAGGATTTTTATCGTGTAGTGGCTTCTAGCTTTATTTCTAAACTTTAGTCATCTGACATGAGGTATAATATTGTTGGTAACTTGCGTAATATAGCTTGTTTGTTACGTATAAATTGGTTCGCAAATAATAACGTGGAACACAAATTCGGAGATGGGTCAAAACTTGCTGTATAGTCCTAACAAGAATATCAAGGTAATCGTAAAACAATACTTTGAATGAATACCAAATTGTTAATGGCATTAATAAACTTCAATTATGGGGATTACTTGCCAAAGTGGCAAGAAGAATGTAAGATATTGAAATTTCGATTACGCATGTATAGGATTAAATTTTTAAGCTTATTCCTAAATATTTAGAAATATACTTCAGGTAATTTTTTTTTTCTAAAACTGGGCTATCACATTCTTGCAACAATATAAGTAAAAGGTGTTTGCTCTCGTCGACTCCCTGTTTTAGTAAGAACAGTTAACGCAGCAGTTCCCTGTCCCACTGAATATTCATTATCTTGTGAAGAACAAAGTAAACGTTGATCTTACGCCTACATTTGCTTTCGATGTCATATAATCAAAATGAGTTCAGTATACTGTGGTTTAGAAACAAGTCAGATATTCAGAACTTTAACATTAGTTGCATATCTATTTATATCTTTAAACGAGCAATTCTTGCATATTTGTATATATTCAAAATCTCGGAAATGGCGTCATCTATTTCTGTGAAACTTAGTGTGTAGGTAGTTTCGGAGACGATAAATCGATCTAGCTAGATTTTATTCATAGAAAACTTTTTTTAACTGAGTTTTCAGGCAATGAAAAAACATAGTTAGAATATAAAGGTGGATTTCGCCACCGCTGTCAAAACAAAAATAGCTCAGATGGAAATCGGTTGCTTCGAAAATTCGTGTAAAATCGGTATTTTCGAAAATTCGTGTATCTCCAGATCGAATCCGAGTGGCAGAAGAAGAGATACATTTTTTAACAATTTTTATTTTGTAAAAAAAATTAATTTTATAAGACCAACCTAACAGTTTTTAATTTAAAAATGTTTTTTAAAGAACCGAGCTAGGTTCTGTCGCCCAGGTACTTTTATATATGTATTATTTATTTAATAGGGGTAGTCTAATATTATTTTTTAGTAAAATGATTGAGGAGCATTATTTTATATTTAAGCTCATATATATCATTCATATAGGGTAGACGTTGTTAATAATTAAAATAAATAAGAATGATTCTACACTTGGTACTTGTAGAATGCCTGACTTAGATTCGAATGTGATAGAATCGTATAAAACATTGGTCGTGTCCATATTATAGACTGTTCGTAACATGCAGTCGAATGCGATTTTGTTGTCTTGTTCTGTTTGCTATGTAAAGTGTGCAAAATATACAGATCTATAGTCTGTACCATGATATTAAAATTTGATATCTCAATTAACTATAAATTGAATTATTTACAACTGTACGACATTCTTTGGCTCATTTTACATTATACCTATTGTAAGAGTCATAAAATTCATATAATCGTATATATTAATACGTGAGGCCAAAACTTTGTACACTTTTTTAAGCAAATTGCTCGAACGGATGAACTTAAAATTTAGTATAGTTAAAGTTTATATGCAGGAGAAGTGCAGTTTATATAAAATGCATTACAAGTATGTTAAATTAATTCAAATATACATTACTCACACGACAGCTTGAATGTTACACAATATATACATACATGTAAATGATAAAAACGTTTTGACATCTTCCATCTAACTCTTACATTTCAATTACCTACGTTTTCAATATTATTAACGTGACTGACGTTGCACGTCTTACATCCGCTTGGAAATCAACTGGTCAAATTGTAGGTTAATTTTTATAATAATAATTAATACATATTATCATAATAAACATTAATAAATCATTTATGGTTTTGGTCTCTCAGGGAAATAATGAAGGATAAAGATATGCCAATGAAGGGAAAAAAGAAAATATACGAAGTATGTATAATGCCATGCTTATTATTAAAAAGAAAACACAATTTAAAAATGCACACACAGCCTATAGGTCACTTAAATGGCGTTGGGCGTGACACATGTTAAGGGAAAATATAGAAAAATGGTCCAAGTTAGTAACGGAATGGTATCTAAGAGATAGCAAAAGGAATAAAGGTAGACAAACCAAAAGGTGGGAAGACGACTTTAAGAAAATAGCTGGTCCGGTATGGACCCCTCTAGCAAGAGACAGAAATACGTGGAAATCTTTAGAGGAGGCCTTTGTTGACAGACAAGCTGTTCTACACAAACATCCAGTTGCCGATCATTCACATAGTCAATTAAATTAGGATATAGTTTTTAGCAAGTAGGCATCAATAATTGTAAGAAAAGAAACAGCAATAAGGGCTATTTTATTTTTATTTTATTTATTTAATCACTTATATTTAGTAAATTTATGGAACCACTGAAATAATTGTTATTCTTTTTGGTTTTATTGAATGTCAAAATTTATAGGTGACAGGACCGCTTTCGCTATATGTCACTTTGTTTGAAGAGTAAGAGTAAAGCAATATTACCAAAGTCAATGTCAATATTTTAATGTTTAGTATTGTTTTATTGTTAATTCACTTCAAATGATGATTAAATAAAAAAATAGCCAAAAAATACATTGTAATTTTTTTTTTCTCGAACTGACTACGCTATTGACCTAGCAAGGTCTTAACAGCTTCACCGGACTACTAAGGCGAGCGCTTAAGGCACTCAGCCGATTTTATAATGGTAACTAGCTCAAGGGTGCACGGCACACCTCGGCTTGGCTGTTACCCGTTGCATGCAAAAATCGCGACCTAACTTAGCTAACCTAGCTAACTATTCATATATGTTTGAGTTGTTGAAACGTATATGAGTACCAGCATATCCGCCTCAACAACTCCTCCATATATTTTTATCGGAAAATTAGGAGAGTTTTTCAGTTCGATAAGGGAAAAATCTTTCACAAAATAACCCTTCCACAAGATGTGTAGCGTGTAGGCGTGCACGTGTGTGGAGGTGATCGTGTAGTGTTGTAGCAGTGATGTATGGGTGTGTCACCGTATCGCGCAAGCAACGCACTCAAGGGCTCCCTACCGAGGGATCGAACCTAGGCTTGAGCCGCTGCCGTGGGAAGCCTAATCGGGTGTGCGGGAGCGAAGTTAACCCCCAGACCGCGACGGCGCGATCTGTGGTTACGCGGGCGTGGGCGTGAGCACGCTTTATTACGTGGGACAGGCTGGTACTGATCGTTCGCTGACGTGATATCGTCGGGAGGGTCGATAAAAATGTGTCGCGGACGTCTTTTATAACACCCGGCGTTGGGCACAGGTTCGTAATTCGTGGCGGATACCACTAACGGACTGGGATGAATCGCGGCACGTTCGAAATAACTAGTAGTGAGTGATTTAATATACGCCCAGATGGACGGAATCTCCAGGTCCCTGTGGAGATCCGCCTTCCGGACGAACCAAGGAGCACCGGTGATTTTACGCAGAGCCCGGGTCTGCAAAACCTGAAGCGTATCTAGATTCCTCGCGTGGGCGAAAACCGGACAGCTATACGTCATTACCGGACGAATACAGACTTTATATAATGTGAGCTTATGTCTGAAGGACAGTTTGCTCTTCTGACAGAGTAAATAATGGAGGCGACCCAAGACCATAGCGGCTTTGTTTCGCACTCTCTTAATGTGAGAATCAAACGTTAAATGTCGATCTAAAGTGACGCCGAGATACTTGACCTCGGTGGTCCAAGGTATCTCGGAATCGTATAGCCTTATGGGCTTTAGCTTGTTCGCGCGATACCTAGGATCGAAGAGTATCGCGGCACTCTTATCGGGGTTAATACCTATGCGCCATCGAAGAAACCAATCACCGAGTGTGCTAACGGCTTTTTCGATGCGATCTCTAAGCCTACTCGGCTGCCAACCAGAGGCGTAGATGACTGTATCATCAGCATAACAACCTACCTCGACTCCCGGGAGCTTAGGTAGGTCACTGATGAACAGGTTGAAGAGGGTGGGCGCGAGAATTGAGCCTTGCGGCACACCTGAGCGTATCGGACGGGGCGATGAGAGTTCGCCGTCTACTCTAAAACGGAAGGTTCTATCGGCTAGATAATCGCGGAGGATGTGAACTAACCTATCGGGTATGCCGGCTTGATTTAACTTGTATATGAGCCCTTCGTGCCAGACCTTGTCGAAGGCCTTGGCAACGTCGAAAAATACTGCTATCGTACGTTTCGGATTAGTGTTTTTCACGGGCGGATCCGGCTCCGGATGCGGATCTTTATTGAAATTAGCGAATATGTACTCCGTGAGGCGGAGTACTTGATCCGGACAGGAATGTTTGGCGCGAAATCCAAACTGTTCGGACGGTATTAAACTATGGTCGTTAATCGTAACCTGGAGACGGTTCAGAAGGAGCCGCTCGTAGAGTTTGCCTAAAGTATCTAATAGACTGATCGGGCGATAGCTATCGGGAAGCGTAGCTTTCTTGCCGGGCTTGTGAATCCCTATCACTACGGCCCTCTTCCAGACGGCTGGAAAATGACCCTGGGACATGGCCGCATTGAAGATGCAGACCAATAGAGCTATGATGCGGTCAGGAAGGAGCTTCAAAACCTCGTTCCTGATCCCATCGGGACCTGGGGACTTCCTAGGTTTGAGACGCTTGATGGCGGCCGAGACTTCGTCAAATGTTATCGGGGTTAGGGTATCCGCCGGAGGAGACGCGAGTGCATGCTCTACGGCTGTTTCGATGGACTCTATGATTGAAGGGTCAGTATTATCAGTGTTTGGCGAACACTGTTTTTCTAAACTCGCGGCGAGACATTCTGCTTTGTCAGTGTTATCGAACGCGGGAGGCAACCCGGGGCCTCTGTCGAGAGGGGGCATTGGAATGACCGTATCGGACTTAAACTTTCGCGTGAGAGTCCAGAATGCCAGGTGAGATGGCTGGAGATCCTCCAGAAACCTGTCCCACCTGTCACCCCGGATCTCAGAAATACGAGACTTGACTGCTTTCCGTAGTACACGTAAGCGTTCGCGGTTCTCAGCGGTCGGGTAAGCGTCGTGAGCACGAGTCGCGGCGTTCTTTTCCGTGATCAATGCTCTCACGTCATCAGGGAGTATAAAACGGCGTTCGTTCGCCGCTTGTACCTCTTTCGAGGTCTCCCTGACGGCGGTCTGGAGATAATCAACCAGGGAATCGATGGCCGAATCCGCGTCGGCTTTAGACACCAACACGTCCGGAATTCTATCTAAACTGTTGGGCGTCGGACTATTTTTAAAATATTCGCTAAGTTTCGCGTAATCGGCCACTCTGATCGGCGTCGGGCTAAAGTCAGAGTTATGTCCTAACTGTAATAGAACCGGGCGATGATCCGAGTCGAGTTCGTGTACGACTGATATGAGTCGTACAGGAAGCACGACATTTTTCAACAGAGCTACATCTAAAACTGACAGTCGACAGTTGTCCTGATAATGCGTGGATTCCGGAGGGGCTATGACGTCAAACGCGAGCACCCTACCTAGTTGGTCGAGTATCCTCCCATTGCGAGAGGTACACGGACTGTTCCAGATAACATTCCCGCAATTGAGGTCCCCCGCTATAATGACCGAGTCACCTAAGTCGAGCAGTGCCTGCAAATCGGATCTGAGTAGTTCTTTGCTCGGTGATAGATACGCGGAGACAAGAATAATATCAGAGTGGCCCGTCATTCCGACGCGGCATACTGACGCTTCCATATGAGTAAGCGCGGGTGGATCTAACGGCATGCAATACAGCGACCGCCTAAAATAAATTAATGTGCCACCCCCGCGGGCGACACGGTCGTTTCTAACTATGCAGTAATTCGCGATTCTCGGATTACGCATGCTCGGTTTTAACATCGTTTCCTGGATGAGGAAAACGTCAATCTGTCTGTCGCGTAAAAAGTCAGCTACTAGATCGCGCTGTGTCCGAAGGGATCTCGCGTTAAAAAACGAGAGGCAAAGACCGCGTGGTTTTACTTTATCAATTCCCGGGAATTTTAAAGCTAGTATTTAGATGATTGTGTCCGGACGAGGCGCTGTACGGTGGCTCCGATAGCCGGAAAGCGCGCTAGAGCTTGAATGAGTTGTACCCCGCGGGGGTTCTCTTCTACCAGGGCGTAAAAGGCGAGCACCTCCTGCATGTCGTGCTCTACTAGAAGTTGCTCCATCCAATCGAACTTCTCCGCGAGAGAAGAAGATGAAGGAGCCTGGGTCGCCTTAGGTGGCGGCGCCAGAGGCCTTGAAGAGGTCTGGGGCTGAGGTCTGGGGGCCCACCCGGGTTGGGCCGCGCGCGGCACAGAGGGTGGCGAGCGCGGTGTAGGTGCGGGCGCTACAGGGGCGCGGGAGATGAGAGGTGGAGGCGGACGGCGGGCGGCGGGCGGCGGCAGCAGACGCCCTGGGCGCCTGCCTCGCCTGACGGGGACGTTGTGTGCGCGGCGCGCGGGGACATCCGCGATAGTTCGCGGGGTGACCCGCGTTACCGCAGAGCACACAACTGGGAGGGTCGGGAGTGCCAGGAGCGCGCTCGCACTCCTTCGTGGCGTGGTCACCCAGGCACTTGACGCACCTGGGGCGAAGATGACAATTCTTCGCGGAATGGCCATAACTCTGGCAGTTATGGCACTGCGAAGGGATGTGGGTCTTGCGTGGGGGCTCAACGGTGATCCCGTTGAGGCCACACACAGACGTGAGGGAAAAAATGGCCGTGCCCTCCTGCGACCGGTCGAGGATGGCTAGCACCATATTATATGGGGCGCGAGTGCTTGGACGGTACATACGGTGTACCTCGCGGACTGGGTAATTCTTCTCCTTAAGGGAGAGGGTAACTTCCTCGACCGAGATTTCGGCCGGGACACGGCGTAACACGACACGCAGGAGGCGCTCGTCTTCTAACGCGTACGTAAAATACGCGAGTTTCATCTCGGTGAGGAATCGGATTAATGCGCGGTGATCGTCCGACGTGGGACATTTAACGCGAATGCCCGCCGGAGTGCTGAGCGCATTCGTGTAATTAATATTACGCGTTTTTAGGCTGTTTGAGATCGCGGTCCATTTGGACTTATCCTGTATCGTAACAGGCGGCGGCGGGCGCGGCTTCCTAGCTGCGGACGGATTGAGCGAGACGGAGCTATTGTTATTATTGCCGTTCTGTTTTCGCGGCGGTATAGACGCGGTCGACGGCACGCGCGCGCCGTCTATATTGGCTACTTTTTGTGGGCCAACGGAACCCGAATCCGTCGGGCTGCCCGGACGACGCTTCTTGTGCGAGACGGTCGTATAGCCGTCCTTGTCTGTCTGCGCTGAAGGCGCGGGAATCGCGGACTCGGTCGCGGTCGCGGTCGAAACGGCGGACGCTTTTTCGTCTAGCTCCATCTCGGAGTCGGCCTCCGAGCTGGAGCTAGGAATCGAGGCCTCAAGTAGACCATTGTCGCGCGCGTCTAGAGGAGACTGCGGCGAGAGGGACGCAAAGGAATTCGCGGTCGGAATGGTAAAAAGGCCCTCGGCGGCCTGCGACGCTACGTTGCGGTAAATCGAATTTACAATCTCCTGATCTAAACCGCTCTCAAGGAGATTTTTACGATAGTATTCTGCCACAGCTAACGGATCCATCGCGGTGGATCGAGGAGAGGGAGGGGTCGCGAAACAACCTCCCTGCCTTAAGGGCAGGGGGGCACGCCAAACGGTAAGCTACGGGACTATATCGAGTCGGGACCAAGAGAACTGTTTAAAACCAAACAAAGCGAAAGCACAAAATAAATAAATGAGTGGGTGAGACAGGGGACCATGTATATGAATAAGATACTATAATATAAATGAATAAAATAGATAAATAATAATAAATAGGTACTTACATATATACGGGGGCACAGAAATAGATTACTTTATCACTAAATAGATAAAAATTAACGAAATATATGAGGAAATAAATAGATAATTAAACAGATAAATAATAGTTGGTTAGATATTTAAGAATAAGGAATAGAAAAATGAGTATATAAATAAACGGGTAAATATATAAATAAGGGAATGTCTCACTCACTCAGGTAGATTTTGTAAACGTGTGCCGCAGCTGCACTCAACTTAGCACTGAACAATCACAACGAAATCGAGAACAAAAGATCTCGAACAAAGGAGATATCGGACACGTGCGTTCGCTAGCGCATCCAAAACCGGACTCTACATTGTAAAATCAAATTAAGAAAATTTATTTGCTCATGAAAGTAAATCATGACTTAGATCTCCGCGGTCACATTGATGCAGCTCAACCTGATCTAATAATTCTATTTTACTAACTTTACACTTACTTTACATTAACTGTTCTCAGTTGATGAAGTACTTTGAACAAAAATGAATTTATTTTCAAAAGTTATTGGTAGTATTAAAAACATCAATGGTTTAGATTCATCGTTTGATTCTATTGTGTATTCTCAATACTTTTCCAAACGATGATATTGGGCAATTCACTATTCCTCATAAGGTACAGACTACATTATTACCCAGAAATATCATCCACATATGATGTCATGTAAAATTAATCGAAAAGTGTGTCATGAGTTGCGATAAATTTCTTTATTTTAATTCTCCTTTTTAATCTTTCTTTTTATTTGCTATTTGAAGCCTTACCATCTTATGTAACCGCTTGTTTTTTGTTTCAAATTCATAATTAATTTCAATTTTCATTTAGACAGATTCTTTTAAATTTTTATATAATTTAAAAAACAAGTGACAAATAACTGAGAATCCATGATGAAAACTTTTGATTATAGAAGTATAACCATTTGATAAGAGAACCCTAATAAAGTTCAAACTCTGAAAAATCAAAGAACTATGGTCGAATCTTGACCACTGGGCGGACACTAATATTCTAAAATATACATTATGTAATTGAATACGATATCAATTTCTATGTATCTACAAAATAGATGTATGTATGTAGATATATGTGGCTTTATTTATCCACTAACTGTGCTCGCAACTTCGTGGAACCTATATCAATCTATATAAAATCATCTCAATGTTTTAAATTCATTTACTTGTTTACTTTTATCTCGTAATTAACTCGGGTCGTCATTAAAATTACAATAACTTTTGATAGAGTGAACCAATTTAAATTAAACCAAAACTAAATGTTATTCCAGGAAATGCTTTATGATTTCATCGTGAACACAGTACTTTATCAGTGATGCGTGTTCGAACAAATAGACATTAAAAAAAAAAAATTGAAATGTATTTTATTACCTATTCTAAGAATCTATGCAACATTATTTTTTCACCAAAATCTGCTAAGAAAAGCCACTTCAGATTTACATTCTTATTATATGTATAGACTAGCCTCTGCCCGCGACTTCGTTCGCCTGGAATAGATACTTTGGGCTAACGCTAAGACGCAATGAGCTATCACGAGGAAAAAAACCCCGATTTTTAAACATTCTTCATTCTTGCTTCGCTTCTATTAGTCTTAGCGTGATGATAGCTTATAACCATCCTCGATAAATGACCTATATAACATTGAAAGAATTTTTCAAATCGGACAAAATGTTCCTGAGATTACCCCCTACAACGTCACAAAATCACAAACTTTACCTCTTTATAATATTACAATAATAAGATAACGGTATCGGCGTATAAGTATTTTCTCTTTAATCTTAATTTAATTAACCTGCTTATTATTATTTTTTAAACACATCTTTAAATATAAATACAGAACTTTTGAAAGTTTACAAAATGTAAACTGTCTGTTGTAGCTTCATCAAAATACAAAGTTTCGGGTGCAACGTGTTGATTTACGGCAACCGCTACGCGCTACACGCTACAGTGTATGTGACAGGATTACCTGTAAAGTTTACCAACGGCTTTCGTTTGCATACGCGTCAGTTTACAGTCTGTGGACACGGTTCAACGTAGGAAAATGTTAAACAAAAATTACCATTCTCTTTGAAATACGTTTATCGAGAACATTTATCGTCAATTTGATAAAAAGAGGTAGTGTACAAAAAAGAAAATTAATAAACTAAAGGAATTTAATTCGAACTTAAAACATGGTGATATCTTTGATATATTCTTTATTATATTTGTATTAACTAATATTTTAAACAAGAATTACCTATTCGTTAAATTAAGTTAATAAAATTTTTCAACGTCATACAAACCTTGTTTGGATAATGACACAACAAAAAATAATTACCCAAATAGGTAAAGCCATTCTGAAGTGACGTGCGTTCATACATTTGGTAATTGATTTATCAATATACAGGCGCAAAGTTTAGACAGTAGCAGTATTTATAGAGAATAGTCATGCTCTCTATTCTCGTCCTAGATCAATGAAAAAAATAGGTGCTCAATATTTGACATAACTATGTAGAAAAACACAAAAAATATACGCAATCTTCTACACTTCTATGTTAAAGTACATTGCCAATGCTTATATGCTTTCGGCACCGGTCATTGCTCCTAGGCTTATTACGATTGTGTTTATACTTTTTAAAATCTTAGAGCAAACTTTAACGTAGGTTCTCTTTGTTATTTATTAATATTCATTTTGATATTATAATCTATATACTAAATATGACCATGAATTATTATATCCTAGAATACTGCGAGTGTTTAACCTTTCACCTAGTTTAAGGCAGATAAATTCTTCCTAGCAACCGATGCTTCTGATAAGATTTTCCTAAGAGCCTGAGGTCATATTATATCCCTCCATTTGAGACATTCGTCCGCTCAAATAATACAATATTTATTCAGTACGCAGGTGACAATATAATCCGTAACAACTATGTTCCACTTAAAATAATAATATCCTGTTATGTTGCAGTATATATTTTACTTTTCCTGAATGGATCTTATAATATACAGAAATATGGAAAATCATGTCAAAAGACGGCTTGCTATGGCAGATACAAAGAGTAATTAACCAAATTCGAAATTAAATCCAGACCATAAATTTAACTGATTGCAGCGGCAACTGGAACTATGACACGTCCGTGGTTTTAATTAGACACTGTGACTGCTAAACCACGCACAGCCGTCTATTTTAATATCGTTAATTTGAAAAGTTAGAGTGGTATATTGTTAATGAAACCGCGAACTGTTTGAAAACTTGTTAACACTTTATATTAAGTGATCACTCACTATGTTTGATGGAGCAAGGACGAAATATATATTTATAAATTGATTTATAAATATGCAATTATTAATTCTGGTACTTACGTCATCTGACTTTAAAGTGGCAGAAAACTGATATTTTTAGACAACAAATACTATGAAGATATGAAACATTGCTACAATCAGTTAGTTACGTCTTGTTATTGAAAACATTTAGAAAACGTTTATTTACAGGATTCATTTTAGTAAAAATAAAGCATTGAATTTGAAAATTTTCTCTTACATTAGCTAATACCCGTGGCTTTGTCTGCGATGTTTATTATCATAACAATATATTTTACGCACAGAGGTATAAGAAAATATATATATTTTATTTCCCAACTAACTAACGTTGTTAGCCAAAGGGGCATTTACAGCTTCACAACAAGCTCAATCGTGCCGAAGTGGCCGAATATGTGAACAACGTGCTCGAGGGCTCCACTCTGAGAAAACGAACCTAGCCTCTACACGCTGCTGTAAGGGTAGCGGCGAGCGTATTGCGTCGTATATATCCACAGCGGCTTGGACGGGAGTCACGTGGAAGTGAGCGGAATAGCACACTTCTTATAGAATCTTATAGGAACCGGTGAGTAGACTGCATTTATGACGTTGATATGTCTATTTATGATCGGGATTCTCAAACGCGGAATTGCGAAGATAGCTACTAAGTAGCACGAGGTCCTAGAAATTCGAGCATTAGAGAGATTTATTTATTTATTCTATCCATTACTAGAGTCGTATTATTTGAGTGAGGCAGAGGCAAGCGCGAGGCGTTGTATGGAGGGCGGGATAACTGGGAAGTTCGAGATTGCCTTAAGCTAACAGCTGGGGCGGACAGTCAATACTGGCGAGGTAGAAAAGAAAGCAAAGTTAAGACTGGGAGGGGTTAACTTTTTGAGGCTGGGACTGGGTCATGGCTAGTGCGGTGGGGTTTGACACTATGATGACGTAAGGCGAAGAAGCGGACGGAAGATTCTGTTCGCGCACCTTGGTCTTGGACTTAGCCTTGTCTTCTTAACAGTAATCGAGGGTTGCGCGAATACTCTGTCTCGCTATCGGATTGATCATCACCCTCTCATAACTAACACCTAGGAAACTATGGTAAAAGCAATTCGAAACTGCGGCGAAAGAGTTCGAGTCTTTACACGTCATCGTACTTCAGAATTAGATGAAGGGCGTGGATCGCGATGTGTTGCGGAAATCAAAGCGATAGCATTTGGTATTCTGACCAGTGTGCCGGAGAGGTAGGGAACCGCGGCTTTTTGAATTTAACGAATTATTCCAAGTTCGACCACAGAGACCTATGGGCGGAGTGCAGTCTCGCGGTATAAATAATTTACGTACCTTAGGCGAAGGCCCTACTAAGCCAGAGGTTAACAATACAGTACGGTAAAGCGGTCTACGCTCAATCAGTCACTTAGGGATGGAAAAAGCTTATTGAAAGGATGGAAGGGCGATAACTGAGTTTAACTACGTGTACGTGCATAGGCTGCTTAATGATCCAGGCCTGTCCGAGTTGACCGTTTACCCGGAGTAAATAGCGAGCGCTCGGTGCACACTCCACTCGCCTTCGTTGGCATCGATGATTTACGATCGACAACACGTATCGTAACGTAAAGCGTGGTTTAATATGGTATTAATTGGTAATAATTGAGGCTTAGGAATTGTCGAAAGTCGGCTTAATACAGCATATAAGTTTAATAATAACAAGAATTTTTAAACTTCAAAATTTTGTACGGTCGATACCGGTTTTACATAGAAACAATAGTCGCGTACGAATACAGCCGTTCACGTCCCTTGTCGAATCTAAAGAAAAAAAATGATATCAAGATATACTTTGCTTACAAAATTTCTTTGTAAACAATGTTACTCGTTTACTTCCCCTTAAAGTGAAAGCGCAAGACACTGTTTGCCCCATTTAGCACATTGCTGAACGCCTAGTGCCTATGAACACTGCAGTTTCTTATAATTGTAATAATGTTATATTAAACTAGTTATGACCGCGACTCCGTTCGCGTGGGACATAATATAATTTTTTTTATTAAAAATCATCTGAATGTACTAGTCCATTTACTTATCTCATACCTTTTGATAAAGTGAACCGATTTTAATGAAACCAAGAATAAATGTTTCTGAGGATATACCTTATTACTATTATTATTATATACATTTATAAATATATTAATTTCATCCTCAACATATTACTTTTATGAGTGTTCAAACAAACAGACAGACATATCTACATTGCTAAAAACAATTGAAATATATTCTATTACTTATTCCCAGACACTTGTAACATTTTTTTCTACAAAAAAATACAGGCACGTTAGATTTACTTTCTTATTATATGTATAGATACAAAATGTATTATTCTATCTATCTATCTAATACCTTTAAACAAGCAATTCTTGTATATTTTTATATTGTTATATATTCAGGATCTCCGAAAGGGCGTCATCTATTTCCGTGAAACTTAGTATGTCAGTAGTTTCGGGGACGATAAATCGATCTAGCTAGATGTTATTCACAGAAAAAAGAAAAATTCACAGACAACAAAAATAGCTTAGATGGAAATCGGTTGCTACGAAAATCCGTGTAACCACAGTTCGAATCCGAGTTACAGTAGACGAGATATTTTTGTTATATTTTTTTAAGAGATATGTTAATTTTATGAGGCAAACCTAACAGTTTATTTTAATTTAAAAATGTTTCTTAAAGAACCGAGCTAGGGTCAGTCGCCCAGGTACTATTGCTTAAAATAATAAAGTGACTGAAAATAATCAATACCTTCCGACTACCTGTGGTATTTATCCTTTTTTTTATAACGTGGGGAAATCCCTTATGGATACCCACTCTCCCGGGGGAGAGGGTGGGTTATGTCCGACTCGCACGGACTAAAACCCCACGGTGTACTGTCAGACCGTGTTGTTGGGGCGGCAAGGGATCGTTCTAGCTAATCAGCCTTGTATAGCCGCCCCAACGGTCCGCCCGGCGGAAGGTAGCCGCCGGGCTCCTACCTATAGAGAGGCAGACTGGGTATACACCAGCTGCCTCCCCTCGTCCGCCGGACCTGTGCAATGAAGGGAAGAGCCCCCCGGCTGCATCCCGTCAGGTCCGGCTACGGTGGCAGGAGGAGTTGGGCAAAACGCCGCCTCCTCCTGCCGGTCCTCTGTTGGCGAAGACGGCCACTTAGAGGATCTACCTCGCGGGCCCTCTCCGCCGCCTCCTTTTGCGAGATGACCTCTTCGCAAAAGGAGGCCATTGCTCGCCACGCCTGTTCGTTGCCGAGCATGGCGGAGACCACACTCGGCAGCGAAAAATTCCCCCCTACCGTCGCCGCCAGAGTGCGGCGCTGTTCCTCCCACGCAACACACTCCGAAAGCGTGTGCTGCGCGGTGTCTTCCTTCCTCATTTCTATATAATTTAAAATAATTCAAAACGTGTATTTATTAAAAATTAATGGGCACCCAGTGGTCGACATTAGCCCATAGTTCATTTATATCTCTTAAAGTTTGAACTTTATTAGGGTTCTTTTGTCAAAGGGTGTACTTATATAATCAAAGATTTTCATCATAGCTACTCAGTTGTTTACCTTTTTTTTATTATATGAACAAAACAAATCTATGTCTAAATAAAAATTGAAACTAATTTTAAATTTGAAACAAAAAGAACAGGCGATTGAGTAAGGTGATAAGGCTGTCAAATTTGAAGTAAACATAACTATACGAAAATAAAGAAATATATCGCAACTCATGACACAATTTTCGATTAATTTCACACAACACCATGAGTCTTTCTGGGTAATATTTAATTATATGTAGTCTGTGAGGAACAGTGATATGGCCAGTATCATCATTTTGAAAAGTAATGGATACACAATAGAATCATATGATTAATCCAAAACAAAGACGTTTTTAATATTATCATTAACTATTGAAAATGAATTCATTCTAGTTCAAAATTCATCATCAACTGTACTAAATATGATTGCTAGATCAGGTTGAACTGAATCATTGTAACGGGGGAGATCTAAGTCATAGATTACTCTAATTAACAAACACGTTTTCTTATTTTGATTTTACAAAGTATTTTTTGGTTCGTTTTTTCATTGAATCATCATTTGAAGTGAGTTCACTATGAAAAAATACGAAACACTAAAATATTGACATTGACTTTGTTAGTATTGCCTTACTTTTATGACAACATCAAGCAATGTCACACTACATGAAGAGAAACCAGTTTTGTCACCTAAAAATGTGACATTCAATAAGACGAAACAGAATAATTATTATTTCAGTGTTTCTATAAATTTAATAAAGGTACATTATTTATAAAATATTTATTAATGAATATTATAAATTTACACAATATATTATTATAAAATGAACCTACAATTTGACCAGTTAATTTAAAGGGCATGTAAGGGACGCAACATCAGTCATGTTAAAAATATTGAAAAGGTAGGTAATTGGAACTTAAGAGTAAAGTGAAGGATCTGTCAAACTGTCTTTTTCATTTACATGTGTGTATATGTTGTGTAAATTTCAAGCAGTGGTGTGAGTAATGCATATTTTAATTAATTTAATGTACTTCTAATGCATTTTATATGAAATAAATAGCTTTCTGCACTTCTCCGCCACATAAACTTTAAATATGCCAAATTTCAAGTTCATACGTTCAGAGAATTATCTTAAAAAGAGGTACAAAGTTTTTGCTTCACGTATTAATATATAGATATTAAAAAAATAAACGTCTCATGACAATGTATTAAATTTTCAAATAAAAGTATTTAACAAATATTATACACAGTAGTGTAGTTTTACCTGATAATGGTAGATATAATGATGATGACATTATAATAACTCACACACTTAAATATGACAATTTGAAATGATAACAAGCAGTACACCAAAAATGTCACATATTGTTAATACAAATAATATAAATATATTATATACAATCAATATTATTTATATAATAATATTTACTGTGAAACCTGAAGATATTAGTTCAACATGTTTCGCGTAGACAAAACTCGAAGGACCCAAAGGTTGTTAGCTATCAATTTACTTTGATTGCTATTACATTGTCTTTACCATCCGATATTAAAGCGTAATAAATGGGTTAACAAGACTTGATTAATACGGTTATAATATCGTACTTTATTATGAAACGTTTGAATAGCTCCTGAGTTACTATCTCAATATATTATATAGCGTAAATATTATATAAAGCATTGATAATATGTATATTGTAAAGATTATTAAAGACTTTATGACACATACAATTTTATATAAAAGTGATTTTAATAGCATTTAAATTTTATTAGATCTAATTTATACATCATCTAGCAACCGTCTGCGAATACTTGCGCGATGAGTGCAATAAAAAATGATTACCTCTAAAATCTATCTAATCTAATCTAATACCTTTTAACGAGCAATTCCTGTATATTTTTATATTTGTATTTATTCAGGATCTCGGAAACGGCGTCATCTATTTCCGTGAAACTTAGTATGTAGGTAGTTTCGGGGACGATAAATCGATCTAGCTAGATTTTATTCATAGAAAACTTTTTTAATGGAGTTTTCAAGCAATGAAAAAATATAGCTAGAGTATAAAGGTAAATTTTGCTGGCGCTGTAAAAAGGAAAATCGCTCAAATGGAAATGGGTTGTTTCGAAAATCCGTGTAACCCAGTTCGAATCCGAGTGACGACAGAAGAGTTATATTTTTTAATAATTTTTTTTAAATATATTTATTTTAAAAGACAAACGTAACAGTTTATTTTAATTTAAAAATGTTTTTTCAAGAGCCGAGCTAGGCTCGGTCGCCCAGGTACTATAATTTATATCATGATTTGTATTTGTATTGATTGATTTTACCTCCTAATATCACGCACGCACCATTCAGAAATTTTACTGCTTCATAATGTTAGTATAATATATTACACTTCGAAGTTAATCACGTTAACTATTTTTATAAATATACTCGTTGTTCTGTATTGTATCATAAATTCATTTTATTGAATACCTAAAATATGTTGAAATTCATACAAAAAAATTTATTCACATTTGTTTCTTGTATTCCGATATAAATTACGTTATTTCATTCATCATTATACTTTAAATAGAATTAATATACTCTAAGCAAAATTAAAATAATTTCTTTTAAAATTTCTACAAGAGTGTCTTTCCATATATGGCTAAATAACGTAATGTCTATCTAAGTACAAAGAAATTAGAAATTTTGTCGTATGAATCTTAACATATTTTAGGAATTCAATAAAATGACTTTACATTTTTTTGTAAGACGCTATAAATATGAAGCTAAAACAGCAACACATTCCTACTTGTTGAAATAATATAGAAAAGTAATAATCATTTGCAATTTAACATTATTCGTACGCGGTAACTTTAATTATGTTTTGAGATGTCTGGTATATATATGGTTAACTATGCTACTAAATAATAGTATAGATTAGATAATTCTTAACGCCGAACATTTTACTTGAAAATAATTATTGGTAGCGCACTTTAGATTTAGGCAAGATAACCTAAATATATAATTGGTCTGATCGGAACTAGCCTAATTTCAATTGACAATTTAGTGTTGACAACTTATTGGAGCCAACATTATACTCTTTTAGATAATAGACTATTGACCCGTACACTTCTGAGGGTAAGTATACGGTCTCTAGTCGTATAAGGAACATTATATTTACTTTTTTTGGCAGATGGTAGAGTAAATTAATATCTTATGTATAGAAGCCTAACGCACAAAAACGTAGATAACTTGCTGTTTTGATTTTCTTAATTAGATTAAATGAGAATTTCTGATTTGATTTTACCATGTCGAAGCAAAAGTGGTAGTCAGAGAAAGAAACTTACGCATGGGTCGGGGAAGGGGTGCCTCAGAAAATTCCTCGGGGTCATGACGGCTAGGCATGGGACGGGCAGTTGAGCGACGGCGGCCACTGGGAGCTGAGCTGGTGGTGGTAGTCTGTTGAGCCGTAGCAGCGGTATATTGCACAGCAGCCAACTGGAAAAGTAACATCGATTAGAAAAAAATTAAAACGATTCGAAGCCTACAGTTAACAGAATATAATATATCTAAGTATACTCTCTATGATATAGGTTTAATGTATCCGGTAGATCAAGTGGCATTCTTAATAAGGAAAAACAGATTAATCAAACAAATCAGACTGTCAATATTTTTTGTTTTATAAATGAATTATCTATATCTTCTTTTATATATTTAGTTCCTTCTCTGATTCACAGAGATAAACAATAAGTAATTTTTGTCTCTCCAAGGTTTTAAAAAAGCTATTCATATTTCGTTTTAAAATCATATGAACCCGTTTAGTCTATGGAGCGTGTAAAAAAATAGACATAGGTGCGTACGATATTGACATGTATTTGGATATAATAAGAAAAGATTTAACTGTCACTCTCATTTAGGACAAAAGATTTCATCTGTATTCGATTAGTGACAAGGTAATTATATGATACCGTAGCAACGGTAGCATTCATAACAAAATTTTAAGAAATAATGGTTTTTTATTCAGATATTGGGTAAAGAATATGTAAAATAAAAAAAAACAAACATATTTAACAAAACTATATCATTCAGTGCACGTTTCTATTAACTCAACACCAGGTTGGAATGCGTTTCACGTGATTAGATATATGATTATTGCTTAGCTCGCAGCGGCCGTAGACGCATTTAATTTGTTCGAGCGAGCGAGAAAATTGAAGGAAATATACCTATTCACTTGATTAAGTAATTAAAACTTTAAAAAGTTTAGAAAAATTAACTCAGGCTTTTAGCATGAACCGATATTACATATAGTAATAATAATTTATTATAGCAATAATAATTATAATACACTAGTGGACCCGGGCGACGTTGTCCCGCCCTGATAATAGGATAAAAACCTTTAGTAATGGTAGATCTAAACCCACTAAATGTATTGGTGAAAACGATATGAAAATCCGTTCCGTAGTTTTTGAGCTTATCGCGAACAGACAGACGTGATAGAGGACTTTGTTTCACACCATCTAATGATTTCAAATTAATTAGTTTGCGAATGTTACTATTCATAATACAAAATATTTATTCAAAGGCAAGAGTTATTAATCTTGTAGGTGGTAGAGCCACGCAGACGCTAATGGCTCCAGCATGATTGGGTTGGTTCATCCGGCCACCCTCTCACAGAAAACTGACGTGAAATAACAATGCTTGCATTGCTGTATTTCGTTTGATCAGTGAGAACGCCGAAAGCACACCTCCCACCACCCATCCCCTGTTCTCTCTTCCTCCCCTCATTCTTCTCCTCCACTCTTCCCCTTACCCCTTGGCTGGCAACGCACTTGCAACTCCTCTAGTGTTGCTAGTGTCTATGAACGGCGGTGATCACTTAACATCTGGTGAACCACATGTTCATTTACCTCCTATGGTATAAAATAAAGAAAACATTTTTTATCTGTTTTGAATTAGGTGTAATGACAATTCAACAGAAAATAAAAGTACAAACTAAAAATATTCTACTAAAAAGTTAGCAAGCGCAACTGTCAGTAGAGAATAATATCGAATATCCTTGGTAAGCGAATAACTGGAAATTTGCACGTAGTTCGCAAATCTACTTTGGTTAGTGCGAGTTACGGCAACATGTTAACCATAATTACGTTCTATCAATTACGGAGGCAACCGAATTGTCGCCCGACGCCGCACCTCTGCACGCCGCCCGAGAGCGTAATTTTTACACTTGGCCGCTCTCTGATATACCTATAATCGTATTAAACTGCGACCGGGTCTTTTGATCTATTTCCGATATGATCGCTTCTAGTTGCTGACGGTATTGAATTTTTACCTATCAAAAGGGCTAGTCGTTTTTCTTGCACACTTGTGTCAAACATAGGTTAGGTCATCTTATATTACTAGATATTTCATAGTTTTTTTACTGGTATTAGATTTCAATGAGATATTCTGTTAGTTTGTATAGATAACGTAACTACTATTATAAAAATATGGTATTTCCAAAATAAGCAATAAATATGCGGAACTTTACAATTATCTACAGATAGTCAGTATAAACTAATAGTAACGATAAGATGGTATGGAGATTCACTGATGCGCGGAACACGTATACTTTAAGGGTTATGGGTGAGATGAATTAAAGGTATTTAGGTATACAATGCACCGCGTACACCGACAGCTACCGCGGCCGGCTCTCGTTATCTTTTTTCGCAAATCTAACCTAACCTTTTTTTTATCAACGTGGTTTAATAAACGAACAAACATTCGTGGCGCTGAGGAAGTCAACCCAGAACGGTGCCCCGTAGGCGGTCATGGCTCTCACTACCCCTGCATACATACGGCGGCAGGCAGCACCCGGCCCTCTCGTGTTTGATGAGCAAAGACGGCCCAGCGTCGTGGCGGCCTCGACTATACGCGGTCCAAGCCCTTCAAAGTAGGGCTCGAACCGCCAGTGCCTGCCCATGGTGAGGCCCAAACATTTCATCCAGGTCCCCACCCCGATACGGACGCCACCTACCATTATGTGGGCACCAGAAGGTGGCTCTTTCCGAGGCTCGTGGAACAGCAGGGCCTCGGTTTATTCAAGAACCACCTTGAGGCCCAGCCGGCGGATGCACCCGACTACAAAGGTAGTAACGTGGCCAGGCGCACCAACGCTGCCAAAGCCTTCGCATGTGCCACGAATGGGGTGTCGTCCGCGTAACATATGAGGCATGCTCTAAATGGGAGGGCGCCGTGGAACAACCAGTCCTGGTTACTGTGTGTCCTGGTCCTGGACTACTCCAGGTTCCAAGTCAACGCCTTAGGTCTAACCTAACCAGACCAAATCAAAAGGAAACTGATTTAACTTAAAAATCATCAAGTTGCCATTATACAAAATTTCCAATATTTCTTCGAAGTGATATAACTTCAAAACGGCACCGCAATGTCTTTGTTTCACATATCTAACCTAACCTAACCAAACCAAGACGAGAAAATTAAGAAAAAAAAATCGGATAGATTACTAGACACGGGGTTTTGTATTATTTTTATATCATAGGTGGGGTAGCAACACTAAGGGAGTCGCAAGTGCGTTGTCAGCTTGTGTTTGGGAGGAGGGGGAACGGAAGGTAGAGATGCGGAGAGAGGGAGGACATGAGCCTACAGCGCTCTCTCTCATTGACCGAATGAACCGCAAGAATGCACTAACGAAAACAGCACTGTTACTCTACGTTGTCTTTCTGAGAGATAGTGGTACTACCCTGGTTGAGTCGACTCATACATGCTGAAACCAGTTATAGCTTCAGCATCGCTCTAATACTACTAAATTATTAGCAAGTTGATGATTTTAAGTTAAAACAAAACAGTTTCGTCTCGGTTTGGTTAGGTTAGACTTGCGAAAAAACATAATCCGAGCCAACCGCAGTAGTGGTCAGGGAGCGCGGTGCATTATATACGTAAGTACCAAATTAAATTTTGATTGCTCTCTAGATTTTTTCCATCTCGTTTTTAATCGATACCAACCACCTAACCAAGGTGCGATTGCAGACGCTTCTGCTTGTCCCCCATCATGGCGGTAGTGGGCATCCATGGGGTTTTAGTCCGTGGGAGTCGTACATAACTCACTCTCTCCATTATACACTGTATCCATAAAGGAAAGTATGTCACAGTAGATAAAGGAGTTACTACAAAACGAAGAAATATAGAAGACTATATAAACACTATAAACCACGAGAGTATTTTACAGATTATTTTCTGAGTAAATCTAAATTCGTTTCACTTTTGTCTTTGTGAGTATGAATAAATTTATTTGACTGAAAACGGCACTTGATTAGCGACAAGGGCAACAAATAACAATGATTATGTAACCAAAGATGAAAATGTCTTTATATTTTAAAAAGGAATAAAAATAAATAACATTCGGGAACGTGTTGCGCTAGTCTACCATACAAAACATAAGGTAAATTAGTATTTAAAAGCGTGAAGCTTCATATATTGAAACTCATGAATACTTTATTCAAATGTTATTGAAATAAAACGTGAGTGTTATTCATAACAAATACATTTTTGACTTTTGTAGTATTTTGTAATAAAGTTTTATATATATGTATTATTCTGAGAGGTGTTTTGCTATTTTATGGATAGAACTAGCTGTTACCCGCGGCTTCGCACGCGTTTTTTAAATATAATAAATAAATGTAAAATTATGATTAGATGTGTAAATTACAGAAATACTCTCTCAAAAATATTTGTAAGTACGACACGCACATCATATACTGTAACAGGTAACATGTACCTTACATATGTGAATACTAACAGTGTGTCGAATGGGATGGGGATTTATCATCAGCTACATACCTGAAACTTTAAAGTACAATATACCATCCTCAATGCTCAGTTACACTGTATTAGAAAGTATTAAAAATATTAAGCTACACATTATTGAACATGTTCTGAATCTTTTATTATATAGATATAATATGCCCATATTGTCGATATAATTAGGTTATTGATATACGTTGCTATAATTTAAATCACATATAAACATTTGACTTTCAATTATATTTATTCTTGGAGTCCAGGACAGCGCACGTCTCACGCGCATGTTTACAGTGAACAACATATTTTTAATCAATTCCACACAGACGGATACACGGGTAACAATTCATCACTACATAGTGTAAAACAAAGTCCTCTGTCACGTCTCTCTATATGCCTGTTCGCGATAAGATCAAAAACTACAGAACGCATCTTCACGCCGTTTTCACTAATATGTAAAATGATTCTTGGGCAAGGTTTTAGGTATAGTTTGTTGTATCGTCAGGGAGAGCAACCCGCTAGCTTAAAATAAAACGGCTAATTAGTTATTTGTCCGTAAAATTCCCTTTCAAATATCATTTGTAGTCCGGTGAAGCTGCTAGGTCCATAGTGTAATCACTTCTAAGAAAAAAAAAACGTTCAAATAGGTCCAGCCGCTTTGGAGATTACTCGGAACAAATAAACAAACAGACATATCGACAGAATAAAAAAAAATGTTGATATTTGTAGCACCACAGATATATGTATTCACCAAAAAGTATTTATTTTAATATTACATACACACACTTTATTTTTATAATACGTAATATATCATAAATCAAAAATTGGGAACAAAACTAACGTACAATAAACTTTTTGAGGAGTTTTTAGCGGGATTTCAGTCTGTCATGCAGTGGATTTAATATTTTATTCATAATCTTGTGTTATTTGACTCTATATCATGTGAAATTGGCGACGTTTTATGTAATATGGTTCGTTTATTGTGCATAAGCGAAATGAATGATAAATAATACCACGACGCATGAATTCTGTGGTCTTGAAAATTAAGAAGATAAAAATTTACGAAATATTATATAGAGGATTTGGCGCTTATACATTTTCATTAACTTGGACATAAAAGAAAACTGGCTAAAGAATACATAATAACTACCTATATTGACAACTTCAGAACTGGCAGTATGAATCAATTCCTTCGCCAGTCTTATTGGACGAATATTATTACTACTAAACTATTTAAATAACAACACAAAATAAACTTTAGGAATGCTTGCGATATAAACGTACCACGTATAATTAAAAATTGAAAAAAAAAACTAACGTAGAACAAACTTTTATATAATACTGACATTAACACGCAGAGGAAGCTTCTAAAATAGCCCGACTTTAAGACATTCTTCATTAGTGCTCAGCTCCTGTTGGGTTTAACGTGATGATATGTAGCCTATAGCCATCCCCGATAAATGAGCTATCTAACACTAAAAGAAACGTTCAAATCTGACCGGTAGTTCTTGAGATTAGCGCGTTCAACCAAATAAACAAACTCTTCAGCTTTATAATATTAGTATATATTGTTTTTTTTTATTACATATAAATATTTCATTTACATTTGGAACAAGGATTTACATTTGGCCTTTATAGATCTAGAAAAAGCATTTGATAGAGTGCCGCTTAAACTAGTATGGCAGGCGCTTAGGGCCCAAAATATACCTGAACTCTACGTGGCACTATTCCAATATATATACAACATTGTATGTACAAAACAGCAATTCGACCGGCATTACTATAAGCAACAGAGTGCTGGACAGCCAAAAGGCCCCATTAACAAAAAGTACATGTCAATGAGATGAAGATGCTGAGATAGGCAGAAAATGTCACTCGACTCGATAAAATACCCAATATATATAGACAATATATATATATACGTAGGAGCTTTAAAGTCGCACTAATCGTTGACAAAATGACCTAAAACCACCCCAGGTGGTATGGGCATATTAAAAAGGTGTAAGGAAGATCATGTGGTCCAACTTTGAACCTACCCGAACGCAAAAGAGGTAGAGGCCGCCCACCTTCGACTTGGTGGTCAAATATTGCAAAAGACCTCAAAAAAGCCCAGTTACAAGTATCGATAACCCAATACAGATTAGTTTGGGGCAAACATGTGAGGAGACCTGACCCCAAATAATGGAAAACGGGATGGACAAAGATAGATATTATAAAACAAGATCAACTGTAAATCATGAATTTCTCAAGATCCATTACTTGAGACAAAAAAAAAGATCGTCACACAAACGTCACACAAACTAAAATGAAATTAAACAAAATCGGTTAAAAACCTGAGGAAAAAATGTATTTAACTGTTCTGGATCTGTCTGTTCATACATTTATAAAATTATGATAATAATAAATTTACGATATTAAAGTGAATTGTACTTTAAGATTTTCTTTTAAATCTTGAATAGGTAAACCTGTTATGTTTATAAAAGATACAACAGGCATCAAAGCGTCAATAATGTTTTTATCTTTATTATTCATTAAATATTATATTAATTACTGGTATTTTTCGTATGATATGAAAAATAATTTGCATATGGTAATTATGAATTTGTATGGTTGCTCGGGCTGAAGCCTCTTGCGTAATGTTTGTTTTATTTCAGGATATTAAATGGAGTACCTGAAAAAAAGTTTGCATAGGCCAGAGTTGTTTGCATATTTTATACGAAGAAAAGGTCGCTTGTGGTCAAACTTTGCACTTGTAACAGCTGAATATTTTAGTCATAATGCTATAACAAGCTTAAAATATACCAGGTAGATGACTATTACATGATATTAGATATTACAATATATATATAGGTACATGAGTATTACATGTGAACTAGAAATTATATAAAAGTAATTTCAATGCCATATCTATAAATTGCTATACCTTTTTCGTTTCAAATCTAAAAAACTGATATAAGATCTATTTTTACTTAGCGATCTTAATAATATGGTTTAGAGTTAGTAATTGTAATATAATTTCTATTTTATCTGAAATAACCTAGCACAAAGATGACCTCAATCACTGGCATAAGTAAGTATTTAATTATTACGAAATATTGTTTAATATATCTATATATTTCCTATAAATAAACGTATCTATATAAATTAAGAATCATAAGTGATATAACGCACACCCGATACCGTTCGGATTTGTTGGAAGCGGTTATATTTTTTTATATCATAGGAGACAAACGAACAGGCGGTTCACTTGATGTTAAGTGATCACCGCCATCCATAGGCACTAGCAACACCAGGGAAATCGCAAGTGCGTTGCCAGCCCGTATTTTAATTTTAATAGATTTTAACGTTCAACTTCTTTATTCTATGTTTACATATTTGTTACTCTATTTCTGTAATATTTTATTGTCCGTGTATTTGCGGCAATAAACATATTTTCGTTCTTTCTTTCCTTCTTTCTTTCTTTCTTTCTTTTTGTCTTTCTTTGTTTCTTTCTCTCTCTTTCTTTCTATTTAGGGGGAAGGAAAGAGCGAGGGGAGGTGGGCCTCCGGTGCTGTCACTGATCGAACGAAATGCAACAATGCAAACACTATTACATCACATCGGTTATCTATTAGATGGTGGTACTACCTGGGAGAGCCGACCCATTCATGCTGAAACCAGTAATAGATTCAGCGTGGCTGTACCAGCTACAAAGATCTGGATAGCTTTATATAATTTGGTTTAGTGGCAAAATGTTGTCTTCACTCAAAATTCAGTGTTTCCTAATTAACAAATCTATTACATTGAATTGTTTTAAATACTTTTATGTATTTTAGGTTTTGTTGCTGATATACACGTGATCCTAAAGAAACGTGTAAATCTGTGTTATTTTATAAAAATAAAAAATTGCATGATGATTTATATTGACATATTTTTCTCAAAGAACCTAATGGACAACATAGTAATATTGTTACGACAATAACTAATGTAAATTTTATACACTAAAAAACAGGAATATTCTATTCATATTAGGCCCTAAGAAGGCGCTTATTAACGTCAAAACACTAATTACAATTTATAGTGCACTTTTGTTTTCGCAGTTGGAGTTTTTCTTTGTATTAAATAATACCGCTTTCTCATTGTCTGTGAGCCTAATGACGTATCCTTCATTAGGACGAGTAACTATTCGACATAATGAATACATTTCAGACGTTTTGCAATTAATGGTTACAATGATTCATATTAGATTCAGGTCCACATATGAAAATTAAATCTATATTCTATACTAATATAATAAAGAGGTTAAGTTTGTGACATATTTACGTTGTAGGAGCTAATCTCAGGAACTACTGGTCCGATTTGAAAAATTATTTCAATGTTATATAGCTCACTTATCGAGGATGGTTATAGACTATACATCATCACGCTAAGACCAATAGGAGCGGAGCACCAATGAAGAATGATTTAAAATCGGGGTTTTATTTCTTCTTGTTGGTTTCCGCTGCGTGTTAGTGTTACCCCAAAGTAACTATTCCATGCGAAAGAAGTCGCGTGCAAAGGCTAGTAATCTATATAAACATATAGTACTTACTCTATCAGATGCATCAAACGCCGCGGTGCCCCTGCCTTCCAGGTACTCTTGGAATTGTGAAATGACGCAAATCATGGCATAGATCTGAAAACAAAAAACAAGTTTAAAAAAATGATTTCGTCGTTAATCATTACATGAATTATGGAAGAGTCTTGGGTACCACAAAAAAAAGATAGCTAGATAGATTCTAAATTACTCAAAGATTTTAGTATACTATGGTGTTTCACAACAATCTCACCTAATGTTAAGTTAAGATGATACCTGAGAGTGCTACAAGCTAAATTTAAAAAGACAGACGCTTAAATATAGTCCCTAGAAATCACATAGGGATATTAACAACACATTTTTTTTTTATCGAAGCACGACATAGTGACTGCTCTATGCCTGATGTTAAGCATAATACAATCCAAAAACATCGGCAACCACCCAGAGACAGATTATCCATCGCCGGTCGCCGCTGTCATGCCGGCCATAATGACGAAAGTCACCCGGTACTGGATATGCACAGGCTGATCCCGAAACGCGACGCGCAGAAGCGAGTCACTATGACGGGCTTTTTCGCCATATACATGGTGGTTGCGACCCAGTCGGGCTGTAAAACCCTACCACCCCGCTTTCGCCATTGCCTCGTTCGTTGATCAGTAGGGTGCACCACGTGCAGGTGAGGTTGGCTTGGGTCTTGAGACATCAGGTCTTATAATGTTACTCGACACCCTTTACACCCCGATTTACAACTTCGAGATCGTAGGTAACTAATTAAATAATATAATTCGAACGAAGAAGTATAATTGTTTCTATAAGCAGTAATAATTGTTAAAAAATTGTTTCGGCATAAATTTTACACAATGCTACCTACCATGATTATTTATGGAAATAAATAATAATTATATATTAGAGAAACTGAACTAATTGGGCGTAAAACCCTTATACGTGATATATTATGTGGGATATTTATAATTATTTTATTGCAACTCGGATAGATATAACGTATATGATGTATTGGGCATGTATTAATTTACTGCCTTGATAATATAATAGTATGTTGTTGAAGCGTCGATTGAAAGCCGGTATATTATAGGAGGCAACAATGAGTTCCCTAATGAGTAGGGCTTAACAAGCTTATTCTCTTTGATGTCGATGCGTATCCGTAGAAGTGTATCCCTTTCATTTTTATTTGATTGATGTTAGGGATTTGCCTTTGTTAAGAGCAAATATATTATTAATTATTAATGGGCGTAATTTAGTGACGGTAGTCTAGTCCGTTGCTAGAAGGGTTTGTCTCAAAAATATATAATTAAAAAAGTATTTAAGTACTCAAAAGATTATATGGTATATCTATCCGAGTTGCTATAAAATAATTATAAATGCCCCACAAGATATATCATGTACACCCGTGTGTTACTTCCATATAGTTCAGTTTCTCGAACATATCTTTATTTCCCTAAATAATCAAGATAGCATCGTGTAAAATTTATGTCGAAACAACTTTTTTACAATTATTGCTCCTAGTAGAAACAACTATACCTCGCACATCGCGTCAAACGACGCAGGGGGCCTAACCAGATTTGTTGAGTAGTTGTTGTGTAAATGTAAATTCGTTTTTTTGTTTGGAATAATTTAAGACCACTAACAATCCTATTCATACAATTTCGGAAATTATTCTTTTGATTAACAGTTACAAATAGAAGTAGAAAGTTTAAAGAATGCGTAAATACCTTCGTTCAATCTTTGTCATTTTAAACCAAATCAAATTGTTATAGATTGAAAGCATGAAAATAGTGATACATAATGGATCATACGTCTTATATTTAAAGTCTTTTTTTTTTGTCCAATTTTTTTTTGCGTCTTCTGATCGAAAATAATCGACACGTAATTTTTTCTCAATGTGATTCTTTAATATTTCAAGTTATGTTTTTTTTAAAGTTCCGTACTCTGTAGAAATACTTTTCTTTTAAATACTAACTGTAATAGAAGCTTCGAACATAAAATGTTCCCTTTACACTCTAATATTGTGTAAGCGTACAAGCTTTAAAAAAACTATAGCACATTGACAATTTTTTTGACAAAATATATTGCATTGTTATAAGCAAATTCTTGTTTTTTAAACTTTGATCTATTTTTTGCCATCTCTGTGTAGCTATCTGTTCGCGATAAACTCAAAAACTATTGAACGGCTTTTCACATGGTTTTCATAAGTAGATAAAGTCATTCACGAGAAAGGTTTACGTATATAATTTATCAAGCTATTTTTGTTATCAGGGCAGGATAACATCCGCCGAGCCTGCAAGTTTTAGAAATAAACTTCAAATATGACAGTGATTCTTGTTTACAGAACTTCAAAATTTAAATAATCTGTCCGCAACTTTTTCTAGTACTACGTGACATGCGTTCCAGTCTTGAAAAATAGAACTCGCACACTGGGCTGAAAATCGACTCACACAAACTAAGAGACTTATTATTTAATGTCGTAATTTTTGTATGAAATATATTCTGTACACTGTTAGTATGCTCATAAGTTCACATGCTTACGGGAGATATAACTTAAGTTAATTTGATTTGTCAACTGACAAGTTATATTTTATTATAGAAAAAATTGTAGGAAACTGATATGAAAGATTAGAATATTTCTGGAAACGCAAAGAAAGCCGTAATGTCCTTTTTATACGACTATACTATTTACTACCAATGATTTTTGACATATAACATATACAAGTATATGGTCACACTGCGAGTTTTTTTAATAATTTTTTTATTATGTTGCATCCAAGACTTGTTTTAATACATGAAAGCAGTATAACTTGATTTGTACTTAGTTAATTCAGTGACGAGAAATAGTGAGAACAATAAAGCGGATCTAATCATATATTTTATTAATAATTTTGGTTCAGTGAAGCTAATGTAAAAATATACATAGAAATGTGAGAACATTTAGATTAGGTTAATATTACTTTAAGGAGAAATATTGTTTTTTGTTCAATTAGGGTAAGACGTTTTTTGAATTATGCTCAAAATATAGAGCTTTGATATTGTCATGAAATAAAGCTTTATATTTCAAATCAAATATTGAACGTTTAAAACGTATTTAGCATTAATAAATAGATAAAAAAAAAATTATTATTTACTTTATTCTGGACTTTATAACTGCTATCGTCTGATCTGATTGTGTCCGTAAATAATGGATAACTTATATACTAACTTCCATTTAAGGATAAAAATTCTTCAGAGTGACAATAGTTAATTCAATTACGAAGTATTGTTCGGAGCACTGTAACTCGACTAGACAATAGCCTTTCTGAGGAAAAGAGTATTAAATTAAGAGAATGCTGTTGAAGTTTCACTCGAGTTACGGCACAAAGGTGGCAAAAATGTAAGCAAAAAAGTAAGAATTTCTTAAATTGCCTTAACACTTATATTGATTGGGCATTTTTTCACACATAAACAAACAGAAGAAAAGCTGAGACGAGATTTATCTTTTGTAATACAGCACATATATAAAACCACATTGTCTTCTGTGGAAACAATGGCAAAAAATCTCGAATACCATTCAAATATCAAAGAAATAAGTAAAAAATAGATCTCTTATAAAAGCGTCAATCCTAATGAATTGCTCTATTTAGTTGCAATTTTTTTTAAAGGAGATGGTCATGATGATATCCTATCCATTATTGATTATATGGTGAAAAATTCAGAAGAAACTGCAAAAACAAATGAAAAGATAAAAAACCAGTCCCTACAGTTGTCTCTCAAAATAAAATTGGGGTTAATTTGCTCATTAAAAATTTCTAAACAGCAGTACAATATTTTGTAGAAGACGGTTTTTCAAAAGCAGGTGCTCAAGGTATGTATCGATTACTATAAGGGACGAGAAGAAAAATAGTAGACAGTACAGTGATATCTATCTAATTCATCAATCACTGTACCAGCTTCAAGAGCTAAGACTAAGCTCCAAGTATTACCAGATATCACAGCGAAAGGGATCCTTGACAGTCTTCCTAATAATATGGAATACAAATAATCGATGCTAATATTCAAGTGGGGATTTGATGGTGCTACTATTCAAAGCCGATAAACAAAAGATACACAGTAACTAAGATGATTCAAATATAATATCTATGGCTCATTTGGTACCAATAGAACTTGTCGATGGAAATAATGCCATACCTACGAATCTAAAACCTTGCTCAGCATCATGTTGTCGTCCAGTAGAGCCCAGTTTTGTGAAGAAAAGCCATTGTAGCCATCGTGGAAAAAACTAAAATGGATGATCGCATTAAAGGTCTCATTCCCACCAAGTGTCTTTTTTAACTTTATTTTTGGCAATCAAT
>JACEII010000042.1:3465050-3476345 GCA_014332785.1 Antheraea mylitta | reverse complement strand
ACCCACAGATATAAATAATTTAGAAAATATCACATTAAATATTGTTTTTATATATGTGAATATGGATTATCTTCAATATACGTCCGCAGTAATTACATGAAATGTCTCCTACACATATCTGACCGATTCGATTCCAAGAATAGGGCTGGGAGTGGAAATTATCACAAAAAAGTGAGAAAAACACCTCATAAAAGATTTAAAAAGAAGTCTTTTTTTCTAATAATTGTCTTATATACGAACATAGAGCAAGAACCTTGGATAATTAAAATATAAGCGAAATGGAGGCTAATAATCACATGAGGTAAATCTATTTTTCAATACTTCGTATTTTCTTATTTCAATAATTTCAGTTTTTCAATGTATGCTCACAAGCCTAGTAGAGTAATGTATTGATTTAGTTTTGTATTCCGTTATTTCGAACATATTATTGTTTTAAATGCAAGTTTAATTTTTCATACATATACCGCATATTCTTTCATAGAATTGATATAGCTCTTATACACCTTGGTAAAATAAAAATTAATTCAACACCAAAACAGTTGGAAAACGGTATGAATAAATAAGTTTCACATATTATATTAGTAAAATTAAAAGATTTCAGGAACAGCTTCCATTCATTGACGTCTTCGAAAAACAGTAAACATATATAAGTGAAGATAACCTTTTCAAACATGAGCCCAAAATATTTAATGCGTTATAAAAATATAATACGCTTAGCCAGTACATTTTTATGAATCCGACGTAAACCCAACAATGGCTGCCATCGTTAACTCCCGGTCGCGACTTGTTACGACAATATTATTATTATTCTAAAGGAAATGAACCTTATTCACTTAATCCGAGAGTTAATCATGGTGTATTAGTCCAGTGAGAACGGAATGAAAAATTAGATTTTTCAAATATGAATCTACGCATGTACAAATATAATGAATATTTTCTTTTCGTGAAATATTATATATAACAAGGCTTATAATAGTTGCATGTGTAGTATTAAGTAACATTAATTTAAACACAATATATTCACTTTTTTTCACACCTTCAGCATGTGGAAAAATATGATCGTTCTATTCATTATTTATAGATTGTAAAATAATAATAATAAACAATACCGAATACTTAAATAAAATAAAACTTAAAGTAAAGTTAAGGAAAACCCTTAACAATGTACAACAAATATTCAGTTTCAATTCGTGGAACTGTAGGCACGGCAACAGCACAAGCTGAACTTCGGCCACTTTGCACGCTTGCGCTAGTTACCGTTCCGGCCGAGTGATTTTTCGCTCACCATTAAATCCGATAAAGTTATCAAGACCTTTCAATCTTGTTCGTTAATCAGATCGAAAAACAAATAGTTTTACCATAAGTAATATAAACATAGATAATAATAATAACTTAAGTGAAAATGCAATTTTTTAAACCTAATGTACACATATAAGGTTTTTATTAAATTTGCAGTTCTAAAGTTAACATACATTTATGTTTGTGTGAATATTAATATAAAATATTAATAATTAATATAAAATATTAATAATTAATATAAAATATTAATAATTAATATAAATTATATATATATATATATATAGTGTATAAAAATAAAAGTGAACATTAATATAAAAGTGAATATTAAACTATTTTACACACTTAATAATACAAAAACAAGGAAATTGAAACAGAAAGAGAAATAAATAATATTATAGAGAAATATATTTTCAAAAATTTTAAAATATGTCAGTGGTTTAGAATTTGCCTATTTGTACTTATTCTTAACAATTTCTAGACTATTTATATAGAAGTAAAGACATTAAAGCAATGATAACTTTCTTCATAGCGTGTTCAGACATCGCGTAACTAAGTCCGCCTAACTAGCTACCACTCTCCAGTGGAAAATCTGTCCCTAAATACCTATTGGTGTGTTTCGGCGATTGCACCTTGGAGCCAGTCCACCTTTAGCCCAGATCTTCAGTTAACATCGGATGAGATTAAATCAAACGGTATTGTATAAAAGAGAGGCTATCGTATACAGTGTATGAAACACAAACAAGCTTCGGTGGAAAGTAAATCCAAATAACTGGCATAGCTGCAGTCTTTTTTATATCATACGAGGCAAATGAACAGGCGGGTCACCTGATGTTAAGTGATCACCGCCATCCATAGATACTAACAACACAGGGGTAGTCGCAAATTTGTTGTCATCCTGTGTTTGAGGGGAAATGGGGAGGTAAAGGGAAGGTGGGCCATCTGTGCTCTTACTGACCGAACGAAAAACAACAATGCAAGCACTGTTACTTCACGTCGGTGTTTCTTTGAGACGGCGGCACTACCCCGAGCGAACTGACTCATTCATGCTGAAACCAATAATAGAATCAGCGTGGCTACAAACAATACAAATATTGAAATAGATTCCATAATTGGATGAGTGTTGTAGCGCGCGTATGGAAATCGATGGCTGGCGACGGATTTTTCTACTATCAATCGGCGCTGTTCTTCTTATTCGTAATATATAAGGGGTATACTAGAACATCTTGTGAATATCATATAAAAATATAAGTCACATTAGAACATTTGTATGTGGCATTTGTAGAGTAAGTAAATTATTCCTTAATATTGTGGTATGTAAATTTATATATAAACACCAAATGAAATTATACATTTCAAGACAAAAGAGTCACAGATATCTTTCGGTAGAGAATATTTCCTCCTCCGGCGATTGTAAACGAAATAAATCGTATTTATATACAATTCTGATTCTATGTATCTAATATTTATGTTTTCACATTTGTATATTTTTGTAGGTTACAGAAATATCAGTAGATCTTTTAGATTGACATACATGATAATAGAGAAAAGTTACCATTTGACATATAAAAACAAATAAATATTCCTGCTGGTCTAACTATATATTACCCTGTTTCGGTAAGGTATTTTTATTACTTGAAATAAGTAGTTGTAGTAAAAAAACAATATGTTAAAAGATTATTCTATCAAACTCTATTTAAATTTTTTACGTTAAATCTTTTCATGAATGGATATAAACATAGGACTGCTCATCGAAGTGAGTATATATGATAAAATTTGAAATATCACCAATAAAATTTACAACATGTAAAAGATTATTGCAAGTATTGAGCAACAATACTAGATCTCCTGTCTATTTTTTTTTCGAACTCACTACGCTTTTCACCTAGCAAGGTCTTAACAGCTTCACCGGACTTACAAGATTCTCTGTTTATTATGCGAGGTGTGCCGTGCACCTTTGAGATAGTTGTAAAATAACCGGCTGAGTGTCTTAAGCGCTCGCCTTAGTATTCCGGTGAAGCTGTTATGACCTTGCTAGGTGAATAGCGTAGTCAGTTCGAAAAAAAAAAAAACACTGCTTTTTGTAAACTTGCTGTGCTTGTGTGCTTAGCTGCGATTTCACTCGCACTTTTTTTACATTTAGAATTATTATCAATGTAGGCAAACTTAAGCAAAGCCTGTTGTATGAAAAACCAACCACATGACTTAACCGCGTGATATTGGTGTTTGCTAGCATAGGCATTCACAGTTCGGCTCTTCTCGTTTATTGCTCGGTTCTCATCACGCGGCCAAACGCCGGTCGTTGTGTTAAACAGCCTACTCATATTATAAATTCATACTCGTAGAGTGACATTAAATAAATAACCTCCGTAACTTTTTGTCTTCATAAATAAGTAGGTCAAGAGCCATATGTATTACTTTATTTAATCGACAGTTCCGTATATAAGTGTCCTAAACAAACAAAACAAATCTTGAACTTATATAATATTATTTATAGAGATCTTACCGTCGTTAATAGGACGTTAGTTTGAAAATAAATATGAATAAATATCGGAAATTCTAAATTTATTTTGTAAATCTGTTAAAGTATTATTCCTCAGTAATAGTTGATGTTTGAGACGCATTACCTCCCTGGTAAGGTGGGCCTTCGGCGCTCTCACTGACCGAACGAAACGCAACAATGCAAGCATTGTTACTTCACGTCGGTATTCTGTGACACCACCTATGCTGACACCACCGTGTCTCTACCACCTACATACACATACATACAAACGGAAATACTGAATACTGAAAAATTGAAGCCAATAGAAACAAGATGAAATAATTAAACATTCAAATTAAGCAACGTAACGAAATCAAGCATACATAATTCATTATTTACAGACGCAAATGGTATCAAAATTCATCAGATTATTTTCGTTGTGCGGCGGATTTTCCGCCTGAACGCACGTTTTTATGCTCACTCAAAGCTCGTTCAAACATATGTCTTTTGTTGGAAAATATCCAGGATTTCGACGAATATAGAGAACGTAAATTTATATAAAGTAATGATGATTACAAAGTAATAAAGCACACTTATAAAAAAGATGTTTAAAAATGGTATGTTTGCTGATTGCAAATTTGTAGCGCTATATTTAAAAAATACACAACTCACATAAGGGAAATACGTGACGTAGAGAGTTCGTCAATTCCGTTAATGGAAGTGGTTACTATACTTCACCTTTGAAAATATTAGTAGGTGCTATTTTGCAATGTTTGTTTGAAAGATTTTGTCTAACATTGGAATTCTTTTGACTGACAGGATAAATAATAAACCCTTATACTAATTTCTCAATATATTAATTCTTTATAATCATTTGAGGTTCTCATATTGATGTATATAAAAGTAGCTCTGCATATTTGTTTTTCTACAACAATGTATGTTTGATAATTATGGGTATAAAAGAGTTATCATGTATATAATATAATAATAACGATGAAATAACAATGTCAGTCGTTAAACATAAAGGCCCTACTAAAAGCCCTCTTCTCATTTTCGCTTGAGCGTACAATGTATTAGCGATAAATTGATTTTAAGGCCGAAAAATGAATATTTACTAATCTACGTAACGGTGTTTTTCTTGTAGATTATTATCAAGTTTAAAATTAGATTGAACCAATATTTGTTTCATTATTTGACCGAAATATTAACTTCGGTCATTTCCATAATGTCAAAATACAAGGACATATTTTATGATCGAGGTACATACAAATGACTATGTTAATAAAGGAAGTAAGCATCATGCCGCAGCATCATTTGTCGTTATATAAAGGGCTCCATTCGATTCGTATGTCACTTCTATTATAAGCAATTGAATATATAAATCACTTCTCGTTTAACAAACTGCCAACAATGAATTCAATGCTTCAGTAGGTAAATACCTTAATTTCAAATGGATTGAGACACGTAACCAACGAGATGTGGTCCCTACGCTTTTTCCACGAAACAATCAAGAAAATACTATTTGTTTCATTTAATATCATATCTATACTTGCTAATACAAATTTAAAAAAGTTTGTATGTGATTTGAACTTAACTGAAGGTAAATAAGAAGAATTTATATATTTTATATATTTGGAACAAGCTATGTTTTAGGCTCTGACTTCATTTTTCCTTGTGATTCATTCGCATGTAGCGATTTGTCCTATTCTATTGACCAATATCACAGAAAGATCCCACTAAATAAATTTCATTACTCGAGTTTAACGTACATTGATAACATAAATCTCCTCAATTAGGGAAAACTTTTATTGAGGGCAGTATAAACATAGACTATTTTAGAAACACACCAATTTTGAAAGACAATACTTTGTTTTGTCAAATCGTACAAACAAAACGTAGCACACATAGTAGACTAATCTTTTAACAGGTCTTTGATTATTCGATTCTTGCTCAATGCAGGAAATCAATATATATTATTACATCTGTGGATAAATTCAAGGACGTCTCTGTATAAATACTTTTCATCCAGAATAAAACATTAAATATACATTAAATCGAACGAAGATATGAGGACAAGCTAGTTTATTATAGAAATAGAACCAGAACGTGTTCGATTCATAATGCTCTAATTACTAGTTCGGATTGGAGCTTGTACATTCAAAATTAATAGATACAAGGAATCACCACGCTACGATGAAGGCTTTGTTACGTTCGGTCTAAAAGCGTATCGAAATTGGGCTTCCCAATACTAAGTAATTACTCAATAGTATATAATAGGCAGTTTCATTTTAGTTAGTAGCAACGCTCCAATAATGTTCTACCTAACGTTTCAAATAACATGGCTTAACAAGATGGTAATGGAATTTATGACAAAGTATTAACCTAAAAGTAACAGTATTAAATCTGTAGTAAGAAACATCTTTTTGAATCTATAAAACAATACGTTTTAAAATCAACTTCTATATTATTGGTTTTCCATTGTCGAGACGACGACCATGACACAGCCCCACCAACTAGAACCAAGGAAGGGGGTGGAACGGACTGCGCGGGCGCATGGTCTGCACATATAATTCAGCGTCTCGGCCGTTGGCTGTTAAATCTCTCGCCAATGAGTACACCTATCAGTATATAGGTGCAAACAGCAAACTGTCCTTGAACAGTTTCAAGTACCTATTTACTTGATTAAAATTGTTTAAACAAATAAATTGTTGTTTCACTCTATAAACATCTCTACATGCGTCCACATTGGTCATTCGAGCCGAGCTGCCACTGCACTCGCGTTGTCCGTTCCACTCGCACTCTCGGTCGTAGGTAGTAGAGTTGTGTTATGGTTGTCACCTCGATACGCATTCACGAAACCGTGGAATTTTTATATATTGTTGGATAAAAAATAACCATATCTATTTTAATATGTTCTCCATGCATATTTCAGTGTCATGGAACTATAGAAAAGAATACAGTAAATACAGTATTTAATGACAATATTCACAAGTTTGAATGAGTTGTTTAAACTCAAAGTTTTGTAAATAAGGACATAAAAGCCAGGATCATAAAACCTAATTTTTTTGTAATTTATATCATTCATATGTTGCTAATTATATTTACTTACCTGATTGTAGACTTCTTTTTTATGCTAAAGGTTATCAACAAGCAGGGGGGCCACCTGATGTGGCAAATGCTTACCGTTGTCTATGCACAGCTGTCATACCAAGGATATCACTATTGTGTTGCTGACCTTGACAAGTGGATCAAAGCCCTTTTTGAAGTCAGCCTTTTCTTTGAAGTGAATCTATCTTACAATGCTACACGCGAGCGTACGTATAATAAAGTTTTAGAGAAACTCACGTTAGACTTAATGTATAGAAAAGGATGTATCTAAATAATACAATCGTAATCACAAGCAAATGTAATGAAGGACATATATATTATGTCGTATTAACTATACATAACATAGATGTTTAACCTGTATCTAAGATCTAAGAAAGCGGTACCTATGTGGTCTATCATCAATAATGTGTTTATACTATCCATATACGATAATTCTAAAACTAAATCTAATAGCTATTAAAAAAAATAAAAATTTATGAAAAGCATAATATTTTTAAAATTACATCATATTAAAGAAATCAAAAGAGTTGTTCTGATGAAATTATTATAATTGCAATCAACACGCATTGGGTTACGAAACAATTTTATAATAACGTTTGTCCCGTAATAGGTGAATCACTTGTGAAAGAAACACCTCGTATTGAGCCAGTGACCTTATTTTAGGCGCACCCAAGAGGGTGTATTATAAAGAAGGTAACATGGCGTATAGTCACACCGACGCGCCGCGACGCAACATAACTCCACATATATTTTAAGGGTACGATGACAGTAAAAAGATTAAGAGGATTTATTTAACACTACATTGTAATTATAAAACTCATAATATTACTTGTTACCAATTCATTTAATTTATATGTAGTTGATATTTCTCTTTCACGACGAAAATATACAGAAATAATTTTAATTACAAATTAAAGGAAAACATAAAGAAGTTCAAACCTGATGGTGATCCTCTGACCACACCGTTTTTTAATTGTATGTTGTCCTCATTAATCTATACTAATATTTTAAAGCTGAAGAGTTTGTTTGTTTGGTTGAACCCGTTAATCTCAGGAAATACTAGTTCGATTTTTAAAATTCTATCGGTGTCAGCTCAAAGATTTTCACGGGATCTTCACTGGTAGATAGCTGACGTCATAAAAAGTAATTTAGGTTTTTTTTAAGAATAGCTGTTACCCGCACCTTCATCCGCAGTGGAATACCCAAAATGCTTGGCCTGATTTTTACGAGACTTTCGTTGGTAGATAGCTAACCACATAAGAAGTAATGTAGGTTTTTTATTCGCCTTCTGCCAAACCGGAATATCCGAAAGGCTTGAACTGACATTCACGGAAAGATAACTTACCTATAAGAAGTCCCTTTTTGAACATTAAAAAGTACAAATGGCTAGCACTTCAGTTTTATTTAAATGTATACATTATATCATCGCCCTTTTTGCTGGTAAATGTTGGTGCTCGAATTATTCAGTGTCGGATCGATATTCCATTTGGCCACACATTTTTATATTATTCATATAACCTTATTTTATACCATGCAAGGGGTTGCCAAAGCATCTCATAGATCCTAGCTAACCTCACTAACTCGTGTTGTGTTCTGCTGAACTACAAACGAGGCTGAATGTTATCCCGAAGTTTTGAAGTTTGGATAGCAATCGATTTATATGTCACAAACCTGCCATTTATTATGGAAAAGTTGGATTAAATTTTGTATACTCTAGCTAGAGCATTTCCGCATAAATACGTGCAGGTACACCGTCCTAAACTTGCGATAAATACGAGGGCTATCGTGTCAAGTATAGGCATGGCTGAAAATGCTAGTACTCAAAAATGAAGATCGGCTTGCCAATTGGAACATAGGTTTACTTACTGGCCGCCATCAAGAACTGGCGGACGTGCTGATGAGATGTTGGATATACGCTGTATTTCTACAAGTAACGCGTTGGAAGGAATTCAAGTCACGCGATATTGGCGAAATTAGACGGAAAGCAGATCCTAACACCAGACCGGGAAAGCGCTAGTAGGCGGAAGATGAACGTATATACTCTTGTACTAACTGTGTCAGGCACTGCGTACAAATTATAAACACATACGTATTGACGAGTACAATAAAATTGATAACATAAATCCCCGTAACAAAACACTTACTTGTGCCAACTTTCTTAGTGAATGGTGATACGAGATTACATTTTATCGATCCCAGACGTACTGATATATCTTACCTATTACCTATTCTTATATTTAAATTCATATTTTATATTTAATCACTTATAAAAATAGATATATTTCAATGATACGCTTGTAATACAAAATGTACATTACTCACATGGATATCATTTTTTAAAATATAAAAATGTCTTCAACATTTCTTTAGTACTATGTATTTTGTAAATAGAGTGGAAAGTGTTTGAGGTTATTGCCCCGTCGTGTTTGGCGCATGAGAAAACACTCGGTGAAGGTCACGAGTTTGTATTAAGATAGGTATTACCCCTTCCACTCGAAGCTCTGTAAACTCTAACTATAAACATTGTTACATTATTGTCTAAGTAAACAATGCTTGATATTGTACGAAACTGAAGATGAACGCTAATTTTCGCTATAGTTATATAGCCTAATGAGATTTATTATATTATATATATATATTTTTTTATAGTTTTTGTATCTTCTGCTGCTGTCTGTGAGCCGCTTTCTGTTGTTGATCACTTCTCCACTTCTAGATAATTCTTCTACTTTTGATCGTGCATATATAACGGATTTAGAAAGACACCTACATTAAAAACTTTGTGCACACTTGAGAAAATTTAATACTTGATGTTTGGTAAAAAAATATTGATTTCAGTCATTACAATAGAAAGCTGAGTATAAAGCGAGCTTCTTTGGCAAAAAAGACGCAGTGTTTCCATTAGAAACTCTCAAGATATTAGCAAAGCCAAATATCTGAAGACATACGTTGGTAGTAAATTTCGCTTTTTAGCAGTTAACAATATAACAAGAAATGCGAAATCTTCCATTTCATTACAACGAATATCTATTACGTGCAGTTGAAAATCATTAAAATGTTGCTTTATGGACTAGGACAAAGGCCAAACCTATATAAAATATATAGACGGAAATCAGATCACAATTACGTCGATAACTACGTAGACTATTTATTCCGTACTTTATAACAGGTTAATTGTTGAACTTTATTTTCTATAGATTATATATTCTAAGTGGTATTTAGCAGATTTATCCTTAAAGTGCAGAAATTAATCTTATTTGAGGTTGTTACTGAACAAGGAGTTAGATAATTTTGGTGTATCTTGAAGAGATTCTTATTTACTTATGTTATGCACTTAATCTAATAGGCTTTAAGGCTCGCTATTACTTACATTCTAGGGTCAAAGATAGCTGTAAGTACTTAGCAGATATCGTGAAAAAAGGCCATGTATTTTATTGACATCAAACCTGATTAATTTTGAATCAGCTAAGTCTGGTAGGCAGTAAATAGGGTTAAATAAGTACAAATTATTTTATTAGTCACTAGCTCTATGCACGATTCTTCTGAATTTTTGAAAGCTGGACCAATATTTATTTATAGTAACTACTTCACATGTTTCTCATATTGTTACATAATTTTTCAATTGAACTTAACTGTTGTTTGGTTGGTGGCAGAGCCCCACTTCCCCTTCCCTCAGACACAGACTGGCAACGCACTTGCGACTCCTCTGGTATTGAAGTGTCTATGGACGGTAGTGATCGCTTAACATCATGTGACCGACCTGTTCATTTGCCTCCTATGATAAAAAAAGTTAAAATAATCACGTATAATTAATTGAATGATGAAACTTCTATTCTACATTTAAGTAAACCGAAAAAGTATTAATAAATGCCCTATAGATTCTCACTAGTCGTCTCCACGACTACTTTCGCAAGAGTTTCAAGTATAAATAGAAAAACGAATAAAATTATAGGTAAATATATGCATTCAAATACAACCGCCGGCAACGTAGTTGCGATTCCCCTGGTCTTGCTAGTATCTATGGACGGTGGTAATCACTTACCATAAGGTGACCGATTTGTTCGTTTACCCTGTATAATATAAAAAAAAACGATGTCTACCATTTAATCGGGCTTCGCTCTTAATTAACTATTTAGTTCTCAGAGACGAATCGTGGCACAACAGCATCTAGTTATAGCTCACACTTGTATAATTCTGATTCTTACTATTTCTTATTCTGATTTTAACACGGTATACATTTGACAAAATAATATTATTATTTTATTTTATTTGCACTACTACCCATAATTTTTTTAACAACACCGCTAATTAACTGAATGAAAATGCCTTATCCCTGATGTCTTGTATCATTAATGCACAAACTTAAAAGTTCAATAAAGTAGTTTGGTACTTCATTCAACATTAACAGAAGA